>JBBBDQ010001787.1:365000-742500 GCA_037127315.1 Ascarosepion bandense
AATGATTTACACAAAAAAGTGAGTTACACCTAAAAGTTCTGTTCCGACAATCAAAAATATTTTGTGCCTACTGTAAGAAGGATAATCACATCATATCCAACTGCCAAATTCTAAAAAGAAAACTGGAAGAAAATAATTCCCTTCACCCTCATGCTTTTGCTATAAAACAGAACAAGTAACTCCTTTCCTCATTCTTCCTTCTCTAAACTATGTGTTAGAGAAAATAAAAACTCATATATGGAAAATTGTAAACCATTTTTATCCCAGGGTTCTGTTAACATTGACGACCTTGAGAAAGCTAGGCCTGTCCAAATCTTGTGAGACACCAGTGTTCTTACTATTAGAAGGTATACTACAGCTGTCGAAATCGACCTTCCCTATCAATTTTGTTTTATTGAACTGGGTGTCATTAAGGTTCCCTTTTACAAAATTCATACAAAATCAGAATTGGTGAATGGTACTGCCATAGTCGGTGTGCAGCCGACTATACTGGTAAAAGGGGTCTTCTTACTGTTAGGCAATGACCTAGCAGGTGGCAAGGTAGTAGCAGAACTAATCGTCTGTAATAAAATAGAAATAAATCATGAATTTGTGATCAAAGAAAACAATGAATTATACCCTGATTGTGTTATTACTAGGGCAAAAGCAAAGAAGCAAATTTCAGGAAAGTAAGATTCATCAACACCAGCTAATCAGTTAGAATTGAATAAAACCTTTATTTCTCATCATTTAGAAAAAACCAATAATTTGGATAAAAAATTTCATAAACCACCTCCCCAAAAAAGAAATGGCACAGAAAAAATGAAAGATGATCTAAATAAAAATCAACTTGTTATTGAACAAGAAAAAGATCCTGAAATTTCTCTTTTAAAAAATAAAATACTCCCTTTAGAAGAAGCAAGAAAAATTAAAGAATGTTTTTATATGAGAGATGGCATTTTAATGAGGAAATGGCACCCAGTGGATGCCAGTCTAAATGAGGAGTGGAAGATAAACCAAATAGTGTTCCCGAAAGTATACAGACAAGAAATACTAAATATAGCTCATGATACTCCAATGTCAGGACATTTAGGAATAAATAAGACCTGTGAAAAAATATTCATCATTTTTACTGGCCGAAACTTAGACAGGATGTTGTCAATTTCTGTAACTCCTGCCACACATACCATATTGTTGGAAAACCTAATGAAAAGATTCCATCTGCCCCTCTGAAAGCTATTCCAGCATTTGAAGAACCTTTCAGTAGAGTACTAGTTGACTATATTGGCCTTCTACCAAAAACAAAAATAGGAAACCAATATTTATTAACAGTTATATGTACATCAATTCACTTTCCAGAGGCTATCCCTCTAAGAAATATTAAGGCTGGGACTATTGTTAAGGCTTCAACTATGTTTTTCTGTTTAGTCGGGATTCCTTTGGCCATTTAGTCAGACCAGGGTTCGAATTTTATATCTTGTTTATTTCAACAAGTAATGAGTGAAATGGCTATTAAGCAATACAAACCACAGGGGGCTCTTGAGCATTTTCATCAAACGGTAAAGTCTATGATCAGAAAATATTGTTATCAATATAAAAAGGATTGGGATGAAGGAGTTCATTTTGTTTTGCTTGCTGCTAGAAAAGCTATTCAAGACACTCTTGGGTTTATTCCTTTTCAATTGGTTTTTGGACATACAGTTAAGGGTCCTTTAAGACTTCTAAAAGAAAAATGGTTGACTGTACAAAACGAGATGCATCTTTCTGACTATGTATCAAATTTTAAAGAGAAATTATACAATGCTTTCAAAATAGCACAAGAAAATTTCCCAAATTAAAATGAAGTCTAGATTTGATAAAAATAGTAAAGATCATAAATTTGAAAATGGTAACAGTTTTAGTATTTTTGCCAATTCCTAATCATCCTTTACAAACAAGATATTTTGGTCTTTATGAGGTAGAAAAGAAAATTAATGATGTAAATTATATCATCCGCATCCCAGATCAACAGAAAAAAAAAAGAATTTGCCACATTAATATGTTAAAAAGTTATATCGACAGAAATTATGTAACTAATATTAAACCAGTTTCAACCTTAATAAACACAAATAATACAAATCAATTTGAACATGATTTAGACAATAATGAAGATACAGTTATTAGGAAGATGAACATGGATCAGATTAGACATTTAAAAAGCTCAGAAATTCTATCTAATTTAAATGTAAAATTTGAACATTTATCAAATGAAAAAAGAAAAGAAATTCATAGTTTGGTCAATGATTTCAAAAATCTTTTTCCTGATATTCTTAGAAAAACTGTGGTTGCAGTACATGATAGAAAAGAGCTGGGCCACAAATGAGTTGACTTGATTCTGTTGAAAGCCTCATTGCAGGTTTCACTCCACTTGTATTTTACATCCTTTTTAATGAGGTTCGGTGAGAGGACTTGCTATTGATGAGAAATTTTTACAAAATTTTTTGTAGCATCCAGCCATACCGGGAAATCTCATTAGTTTTTTTTGGTTAGTTAGAATAGGATACTCTAAGATAGCATCCACTTTTGCTGTGATAGGCTGAACCTGTACCTGGCCAACAATATGACCCAAATAATTTACTGTTGCATGACAGAATTTTCTCTTGTTTAGGTTCACACATAGGTTTGCTTCTTCCAGCTTAAGAAAAAATTTGTTGATGATGTGTACATGTTCATCCCAAGTCATGCTGTACGCAATTACATCGTCTATGTAAACCTCCCATCCTTGAGTTTGGTGTAGAAGGGAATGCATCATTCTTTGAAATGTTGCCGACGCATTTTTCATCCCGAATGCCATAACTTTATACCGACCATAATCCACTAACTTTCTTTCAAAAAATGTCTAACAGAAATAAAAAACTTACAAGATGGAGTTTTCTCCTTGAAGAATATATTATTATAAAACACATTAAAAGAAGGAACAATGTTATTGCAGATGCTTTATCTAGAGCATAACTTTCAAAAAAAAATTATGATATTATGATTCATTGCTTTCTAAAAAAAAAATAGACTGTTATTTTTTCACAAAAGTTTTTTATTATAATTTCAAAACTTACTTTCAAGTGGGGAATTGTTACAAGGATGCATTTATATATAAAAATAATAATAATGTCTAAAAAAAGGTTAAAATATATAGTAAGAGATTCTATTGAGTCGTACTTGTTATTACAAAACAGTTTTAATTCATGAAGTAGTTGTAAAAACGGAAATTAGAAATAGAACTCTTGGAAGACCGTAGAATGTTCGAGAAAAATCTAGAGAATTTGAGATGATTCGAGAAATATGCAAATTAGGTGTTAGCACCTATAAAAATAGGTTTTGGGAAGAGAGTAGTTGTTAAAAGGATTTGCTGATATTATCAACTCTGGGCCGATTTGTATATCCAGCCGAAAGAATCTCTACTAAAAGTTGCTTACCAACTAAAACCTGAAAGCGATTCTCATGGAACTGAATGGTTAAATAGAATTCTTTGACTCTTTCATTGACCAAACAAAAAATGATTCTTTTATATACACATTTGAGGATTTCCAAAAATAGTACTTAGAATACTCACTAGCCTAACGTGTAAAAATTACTTCACCCACTCCTTATCTCTCCCTTCGTAACACTTCGCCTGCCAGCAGTAAACTCTGTTTTCTATTTGAATGCAAAAATTGTATATTTGTAAATATTTTTATTTTGTGTTTTTTTGTAAATTAAATATATGTCTGTGAGTTAGCTCTGTCTTTTGGTCAATCATTTTTGGTTCTTTTGTTACAACTTATAGCAAATAACAAAATACATATATATGCTTATATGTATATTCATATATATGTATATATATGTATGTATATATGTATACGTGTTTGTGTATATCTGCAGGTACATATCTATCTATCTATCTATCTATCTAGAAGAAAACAGTGCGAAAGCTGTGAACATTTTGTTTAAAGTGTATAATTTATTGTTGTTATCATTAATATTACTTGATTTTTGTATGATATATTAAGTATCCATAATGGTATTTGTGTTGCTATACATGTTTCAAGTCTAAAGTTGACTCTCTTCAGGCGAATAAACTTGTAACTTTACATATTGAGATCATTTCTTTTTCTGTTGTCTAACGTATCGTGTATATATAGAGATAAGTGGTGAGTAGATCAGAAAGTTCATATGCCTGCATGTTTTTTTTCTTTTTTCACTCTCACGCATTAAGTCTTTTCCATCATCTTTCATTGGCCATAAAATCTTTTTACACTGACAGGCAAAATTTCTTTCGGCTTTATACTTTAAAATTGTTTTCAGCGATTTTGAAACAATTCTACTCTACAGATTATCTAGTTCTTCTGGGTTTTTTTAATACTATTTTTTGCAGTGGTTCACAAGTTTTTTCTTTTGCTTTTTTGTTTTTTGGGGTTTTTTTTTTTTTGTTGATGCTTGAATTTAGTGTGTCTGGGTGTATCTTAAGTTTTTCTTGTTGTTTTGTTGAGGGAAGGCTTGTATTTTTTTATGAATATTTCTTCCTGAATCATGAGCATTTGAAATCATGAGCATCTGAATTTACCTCCACTACATTCATGAAAATGTTGGAAGACATGCAATTTCTTGTTATTGGCTAGTTTCATATCACTTCTGTGCAGGGCTACTCTTTTATTTAAGCCTTGTATTGTCCCCACATATATTTTTGCGCATTCATCACATTTTATAGCATAAATTATATTTTTAGAATTGCAACTCAGATTTGTTTTTATTTCGAATGTTTTCAGACTTGAAGTGATTTCCTTTTATTATTATGTTGCATACCCCACATCTTTTTTGGTTGCATTTTGTGGGGGACCCCCCTCCTTCTGTGTTGCTCAAATTTTGATGAGGTTAGTATGTTTTTTAAATTTTGGGGTTGGCGTTTGCTTTTAATTATTTAAGTTGTCTTTAAGATTTTCTTCATTTTATCATTTTTGTTGAGTAATTCTATGTGTCTTTTTATCTTTCAAAATAATTCTGTTTTGCTTTTGTTGTATGTGGAGACTTGTGCTAGAATTTTGTTTTAATGTTTTTTTGTTTTTGTTTTTTTGGTTTCTTTGTATTCCAGAGAGATTCTAATGGTATTTCTTCTGCCAGTTGGAAACCCTTGTTCGTAGTGTTTTTCGTAGTTTCATTAGGCATATTTTACAAAGATTTTCACTAGGCATATTTTACAAAGATTTTCATTAACAAATTTGTTGTTCATTAACAAATTTGTTATGCAAGGGAGTAGAGGATGGATTTCAGTTAACTTTTCGGAGGACTCTTGAAATGGAAGTATTGTGCCTGGGTTTATGGTAAATGCCTGTGATGATGTAATTGTTTTTGTTTTTATGAGTATGTCTAGGAATGGTAATTCATTCTATATTCTAGTGTGAACTTAATTTTGGGATGCAAGTCTTGGAGTAAATTGTGTAGTTTATTTATGTCTCCCCATGTTGATTTCCAAAAGATAAAACAATTATCTAGATATCTCTTCCATGATTTAGTGAATTCTGTTTTTATGTATTCCCCATATTTATGTCCTATTTTGTTGTATAGGCTTTCTTCTAGATATGTTAGCATTGATGTTGCATATGTCAGTACCATTTTTGTCCCCATTGCGATAACTGTTGTTTGAAAATGATTTTGTTTGTTAAACTGGAATTAATTTTTGTCTAAAATTAGTTCTATGCTTTGTATAATAAATTCTTTTGTAAAGCCTGTGGGAACTATTTCTGGGTGTTTTTCAATCCAAAATGTAATGGCCTGTTTACCTAGTTCACAAGGTATGTTGCTGTACAGGCAGTTCATGTCAAATGTTACCTGGGTCTACTTTTTGTGGTATGAAGCTTAAGAAATGTATGCTGTCTCTGATGTAGCTTTTTATTTTTGTAGTGTATTGTTGTAATATTTTATCTATTAAGTTGCTCAATCTCTGCTTGATGGGCAGACTGGCTCTGCTACAATTAGTCTGAATTTAAGATCACTAGGATTTGGGTGTGAATGCATTCCAATTTTTGTTCCTGGATAACTGATTTGTGTTTGATTTGTGTATCTTCAGGAGTTTGTAAAAATTTCTGGTTTTTGAAACAAAGTCTGTAAGAAAATTTTTCTTTTTTGGTTAGTATTCTCCTGTGTATAAAACAGTTTTTTTTTAATTTCTGATGCAATGTTTTCATCATATTTGTTGTGGATTCTGGTTGAGAAATCATACAAAATAATAAGTAACAAGTCAGTTCAGGAATACTAGGAATACTATTAGTAGAATCAATATATACAGTCTTGTAGTGAAAAGGTATGTCCGGGTAATAAGTCTATATCCACACAACTCCAACTTACTATGCCCCAACTTACTGACCAACTAAACAACTGTACAACTACTCTTTACAATTAGTACTATTACTACTACCATTCTCTGTATAGGCAGGATTATATGTACACATCTGGCGAGTCCATTCTTATCTATACAAAAGGGGTGATCCCCAACAATATATATATATTTCAATCTAAATGGGAAAAGTATCAGTAGAGTGTCTAGACTGCCTTTCCGTTGACATATCCATTATTGTTACAAGATTATTGTCTTAGTTTCCTCTATATCTCAGCATTTTTCAAAATAAAACATTTTATATTTTTGATCTGACTTAAAGGAACCTTTGAGTGTAGTTATACTGTTTTTATTTCAAATCTATTATTATATCATAATAAAATGTTTAATAATATAATACAAAAATTTTAATATCTGTTTAATTATTAAAAATTGTAATATCTATTTAATTATTATTATATCATCATATAAAATATTTGATATATGTAAGTTAATGGATATTTTTTATTATGAATAATCTTTTTAACCACATTGTAAGGTGAACATTTTGCATAGTTACATATGACATTTATTTCATTACATTGATTTAATAGATTTTTATTCTTAAGAAATTTAATAATATATTGTTTTTCATATAGACACAAAGGATAAGTGTCATTTAGAGACTTACATATTCTAGCCTTTTTGAAAATTTTCCATTTTAATGTGGGAGTTTTATTTGTTTCTTTTAGATACAAATAATTTTTTAATAGGGATGTTCTTTTTCTGTACTTATTATTATTAAATGAAGACATTTGTTGATAAAATTGTTTTTTCAGAGAGTTCTTAGTACTATCCACATAAATCTTTATATTACTAGGGTTTTTCATAGAAGAACTAGTACATTGATAAGCAATGGATTCTGTAAAGTACCTGTTTTTCAAAAGACACTCTATACGGTTTCTACAATTACATTTATTATTGTCCAAATTATTGATTTCAGTTATTGGATGATTCTTCACAATTAGGTTTAAATTTTTATTTAAAATATTATTATGATTTTTTTATAATTTTTTTCTAAATTATTCATAGAACTATAACTTAATTTTAGAGTATTTTTATGGAAAATCTTACTTAATGGATTATTTTTCGGAAAATGTTTCTTAATCAAAGTGAGGAATTTTTTTCTTATTTACTGCTAACCATTTGGTTGAAAGTGGGTGTATACCAAATAATATTTCTATTTCTGTTTTTTCTTTGGGAGTAGATCTTTTTTACATATTTAATATTTGGGATTTTATATCCACTATTTTTTAAGGCAGTATTATACAAATTACTATGCTTATTAAACACTTCTTCATTCACGGAATTTCTACTAACTCTATGTTCTATGAATGAGGGTACATGCTTAATGGATGGAGGATGGTTAGCTTTTGGGTGGATATGTAAAGGAATTGTATTTGTTTTTTATATGGTTGGTATATATTCTTTTCTAAATCTAATGTCACATCGAGGAAATTTACTTTTTTTTACATTTGTATTAATAGTCACTTTTAAATTAGGTTTTTAAATTCTCTACATATTATCTTCCTAATCTTATCTATTTTAAAAATTGTGGAATTCCTCACTACCATAAGGCTATCACCCTTGTATAGTCCAATATTTTATGTATTTATATCTTTATGGGCTGTATGATTGTATAGCACAAATAAGCCAGCCATATTTGAAGACTTGGCAGATTCTAAAGATCCCATTGTTATATCAAAATTATTTTCCTTGGAATTGTCCACAGACAAAAATTAATTAATAATTCAGATTTTAAAATAATAAAATGGATATTAAAAATTTTAAAAATTAAGAGTTTATGAAAAATTGAAATAAAATGCATTCTGAATATTTCCCTGATTATGGGAGTTTGGCTTAGTTTTGAACATTTTAAAACTCTTCCATTGAAATCAACATCATCACTTGATAATACACAGTGTCGAAACAAAATGGCTATTTTTGTAGTGATATTAACATATTTATGTTATGAATTTGATTCTCACTAGGTGCCTCATACTTTCGATCTTATTCCCCATCTTAACTGGACCTAGAAAATCTCTGTATATATAAATAATATAAATTAATATAAACAAAATAAATAATACTGTTCATATATATATATATGTGTGTGTGTGTGTGTGTGTGTGTGTGTGTGTAATTAGTTAGTTTTTGGTCATAATTAAATTAGACCAGTACACAGTTGTATTAAAAAGTGTTTAATACAGTTCTATTGTAAAACTTTTGAATATTTTTCATTTTTAAATGAGTTATTTCACAACCTAGGTTTCTACCTTTTGGTATTTCAGGTAATTTACAATAGCTAATTTTACTGTTTAAAACAATCACACAACGGGTATATTTCATGAACATGTAATTTTCAAAATTTGAAGTTACTTAAAGGTTTTAGAACACTTTCATCCATGATTGTATGATCCTAGTAGTATTTACTTGGATATAATTTCTGTTCTTTCATTTAGTAATTCATTTTTGAACAGCATAATAGCCAGTTATTCAGAATCATGTAAATACATGTTCTAATATATATATATATATATATATATAGTGTATTTTTATTTTACATATTAATATATGCAGATTTTCCTTCAATCTTTACACAAGTCTATGTAAATATATGATGGGATACAACATTATCATACGGTAACCTTGCTTGCACACCAACAACTAACAAACACTCTCTCCAAAACTTTTATCATCCTAATAGCATCAAGCAAGGTTTATGTGCTGTCGAACACACTGTTTTTACTATTCTTTTAACTGATGCTAAAATAGGCCACAGAGGGAATCAATGACATGTAAACAACATCTGTGCTTGCATATAAAGTCAGCAATGTATTCAACATGAAGTTACATTGAGCCTACATCAAGACCATAGTGAAGCTGGTTTATGAATTCCTCTTTCAAGATTTTAAGAAGAGAAATGCTAATAATTATGTCTGCCTTTTAGATTTTAATGTTTTGATATATTTTTCTCTTGTGTGGTTCAAATGTTATAAAATGATTTTCCAAAAAAAGAAATTATGAGAACAAATCGGCAAGCTACTTTTTAAAACAAGCTGATAAAACTTCATTTCTATATAAACAACAGTATACATGATTTGGTACATAGCTGTAGTTAGATGCATAAGAAAATTTAGAATCTACCTACTTTTCTTTTGATCTACCTATGCTATTTGTTCTTTTCTCTTTGTTTCTTATTCTTCTATTTCTTATGAATTCTGTTTTTCAGGTTCTCCCTATCCTATTTCAGTAGTCCTAACAATATACAGATCTCCCTCATTTTCCCCCATGTACTCAGTCTCACTCTGAAACCAATCTTGTAGCAGGCTTTTTTACCTTTAGAACTTTTAGCAGATATGCAATAATAAAAAGACTGAAATTTGTCATCAGAAATGCTTCTAATTATATCAAAACATTGTACTTGAAAATTTATTATTCATTATTAATCACTGAATCATTTACAATAGCTGTTGGGTAATTAATATTAAAAATTTTATGAAGTTGATAATATAGGAGAATTAATAATGTCAAAGTGATTGGATGAAGGTAGTAATAAAATACATTCTCTCTTTTCAGTGTTATCTTGGAGATGCCTTTCGCTGTTCTGGCTGCCCTTACCTTGGAATGCCTGCCTTCAAGCCAGGAGAGAAAGTATCATTAAAGATGCTTTAGGTGGTTCTCTCTCTTCATGTATAGATGTATATAGATAATTAACTTTTTGTTGTGAGGAATGTAATCTGTTCCTATTTATACTTACTGCTGACAATCTTGGAAAAAATTTCTTACTTGTGTTTATAAGAATAGATAATTCATATTAGATTTTTAGGAAAGCTAACAAGCAGGTTTTATTTAAAAGAAGTAAGCATTTGTTTATGCCATCCTGAATTAAATGAACATTTTGTTTTTATTGTAAATTTTTCAGCAATAAAACTTTTCTATTTGAATATTTTTTTTATTAGAGAAATGTTTGTCTATTCATTAATAATCTTTCTTTTTTTAGTTCAGTTAATGATTACCTTATTACCTGTTAGATGCCCTCAATGTTTAAATTATTACTGAGCTCTTCATCTGAATTTAGTAATTGCACAGAATTTTTATTATTGTATAATAATTTCAGACATCTTTGAAGTATAATATATATTATACCTCAAGGGTGTCTGCAAATATTGCTTGAAATTCATGGGCATTGATTCAGATGAACAGGTAAAAGTGTAGTCAACATCAAAATGATGACACAGGAAGTAAACTGATGCCTTCAGTTTAAACTCTAATGGAAGAGACTCTCTTGAGGGAATCGGATTACTGAACAACTCCAAATGCTATTCTCAAGAGAACTGATCTTGACCAACCAAAGTACTGACATTATCTCACAAGATAGACAGATGGTATAAAATTTTTCATTACATGTAATCATACAATAACAAAATGGATCACTTTAATACAGATGAACATTTTAATAATGCAGACATTTTGGAATGATTTCATTTGACACATTGAAAGTTTGCTGCTATCAAATATTCATTGTTGATGGTTTCAGCTGTGTGCCCTACGCTTTTTCAAGTGCTCGTTTTAAGGTGTCCACAAATTGCTCCACCTGTCCGTCGACCTAGGGTGATATGGCGCGATCGTATTGTGTTTCACCTGGAATGTTTCACAAAACTTTTTAAATTCACCAGATGTGAACTGCGTTTCGTTATCCATCACCATACAATCAACTATGCCAAAACGCACAAACCATTCATGAAAGAAAGCTATCTTGCACCCCGTGGTGAGTCTTCTACATCTAAGAACTTCCAGCCATTTAGTGTGGCAGTCAATGACTATGCGAAAGTAATGGTCCTCCAGTGGACCCACAAAATTGACATGAATCCTCTGGTCAGTCTTCGGCCACAATTTGCACATAGCTGATACAACTTTATCTGCGAACGCACACCCTTTGTATGCCTCAATCATGTTAGCTATATCTCTGTCCATGTTTGGCCAGTAGACATAACAACGCATGAGACTTTTGTTCGTTTTTTTCCAGGATGTCCCATATGAAAGTCCCACAGGATTTTCTTTTGCAAATTTTTAGGTATCACCGCTTTCATTATACAACAATACATCGTCACATTGTGAAAAAAACCTCAGGCACACTCTATTGTTTCTATTGTAAATTTTGTTCTTGGTAGTACGGATAAACTCACCTTTTAGAGCCTCTCTTTTGATGTCTAATAGTGTTGCTGGAAGCTCTCTCATGGTGTTCGCAATCATGTTCTTTATCTCGCAGTTTGTTCTTAAGGTTGCGATTATCAAATCTTCAAATATTTTTTTGTTTTTTGGAATGAGTTTAGACAAACCATCAACATGGCAGATGTTCTTGGAGGACAGATACTCAATCTTAAAATTATAGTTCAGAAGTATTGTACCCCACCATATAAGTCTGTTTGCAGTGTACACCGGTAATCCCTTCTTAAATCTGTATATAGTCAGCAGCGGTTTGTGGTCAGTCTGTAATGTAAAATATCTGCCGTGTAGATATCTGTGAAACTTGGTAATGGTGAAGATTATGCTTAATGCCTCCTTTTCGATCTTCAAATATTGCTTTTCCGCAAGCAGCAAAGTTTGAGATGCATGTGCGATGGGTTTCCTCGTTCCATCCAGAAGTTTGTGTAAAATGCAGGTGCTGATGCCACAAGCACTGACATCACTTGCTACTATGATGTCCAACTTTGGGTCATAGTGAGTAAGAGAAAGGTCTGAACTGAGTGTGTTCTGTATTTTTTCGAATGCAGATTGGCATTCTGGTGTCCATTCCCAGGTTTTGTTTTACTTTAGTAGTCGTTTAAGGGAGCTCGCAAGTTGTGCATGTTTTTAATGAACACCTGGTAAAAATTTGCTAAGCCTAGAAAGCTTTGTAGTGCTTGCACGTTATCCGGGGTCGGCATGTCCTTGATCACCATAGCCCTGTCTGGATCCAGTCGTCAACCGTCTTTGTCAATGATATGTGCCAAATATTATATTTGCGTCAAATAAAAATCACATTTAGCTTCCTTAACTTTATAGCCGTATTCTTGAATTTTGTCAGATACGCTTAGTACATGCTCCCGATGGACTTTCACTGATTTACTAGTAATTAGGATATCATCAAGATAGGCAGTTGTGAAATCAAGGTCGCCCAGCATGGTGTCCATAACCTGCTGAAAGATAACAGGCACGACCTTGACTCCAAAAGCCAGTCTATTAAATTAATACAAACCTCTATGTGTATTTATAAAATAAGTTTGGAACAGTTCTCCTTAACCTGAATTTGTAAATATGCATCCGATAAGTCAATTTTAGAAAAAAATTTGCCACTATTTAATTTATTAAATATCTCTTTGGGGCTAGGAAGAGGATAGTGGTGGTCTTTTAGTGTGGTGTTCAATCCTGTTGAAAAATCACCATATACTCTGATTTGGCTGGATTTTTTTCTTTACGTATATTGTTGAAATTGTTTCATTCACTGAAATCTATTTTAAACAGGTTACCTGCATTTTCCAATCTGTCTAACTCTTCATTGATTTGGTTCACCGCCACAAACGGAATGTTGCTTTTCTTTTTAAACACAGGCTGAGCGTTATCTTTTAATTGGAATTGTGCTTTTATCTTGGTACATTTTCTTAAACCGCCTGAAAACACAGGGAATTTTTGCTTGATCAGTTCCTCGATGTTGGAGGTTGTACTTTCTATTTTACGACAAAACATACTTATTGGACAGTCCCACAGATTGAACTTCTCAATCCAATCTGTTCCAAATAAGTTTTCTGTATTTTTCATAACATAAGCTTTTAATTTTTTCATGATTCCATTACAGCGAAAAATATTTCACTTAAAATATTAATTTTGTCACCTGTTACAGATCGTGCTGTTTTTTTTTGTTCTTAATAAAGTTGGCTTTTTCAGTCGTCTCCAGATATGCAAATTAATAATCGTAATGTCAGACCCACTGTCAAGATGGAATTTTATCATTTTGCTAAATATTTGCACAATTACGTATTTACGCAAATTTCCATCTTCTTTATCGCTTGACTGCGCCTTCCTAATTTTATTTTTTGGTCTTCTTAATTTTTTAACATACCAGCAGCATGATGTTACATGGCCAGCTTTACCACAATTTTGACAGATTTTCTTTTTGTACTGGCAAAACCCCATCCAGTGTAGGTTAGATATAACACGGACCTGGTGGTGAATTTTTTTGTCTATTCATAGTATGCTTGTCATGATATGTTGCATAGATTTACTTTTCTCTTTTTCCGGGGAGTAGTGTTTTGGTCTGCTCTTAATTTTTTTGATATGAATGACTTCCGACTCCTTGATATTTCTAGAGTCACATTTTACAGATATGACCCTCTGGCAGTCCTCTGTCAATTTTTGGAGGGTTAGACCCGGCTCATCCTGTAATTTTGTCAGCACTCAGCGTCTAATTTCAGCATCTCCAGCTGAGACTAAACCCTGGGCAAAAATCATACATTTGAAGTTGTCAGCAGATAATTCTGCTAATTGAAAGTCATTACAGTGTTTATTTACTGTAGCCGCAAATATCAGATAGTCCTGCTGATCCTCCTTGAATAGATTTAGGCACTTCCTTCTCTTATGAAAGAGTGATGTGTTAGGCCCAAATAGTTCCAACAGTAACTTAACTGTTTCTGAGAAATCTAAGTCCATTGTCCTTTTGGGGAGGATAAAGTCAACAAATCTACTGTGTTCTGCGGTACCCAATTTTCTTAGTAATAGTTGAACTTTTTTTGAATTTGACCATTCTTTGCAATCAACGTTGAATAAATCTTCATACAGCCTGTAGAAATCATCGAAGGTTTTTTCATCTTCAGCTATATATTCAAAAGTTTCCATGGTACTCTAGATAGTGCCCTGGGAAAATGCAGTATTGTTCTCAGATGTTTGTTTACCATTTAATGATTTGTATAGTAACTCTTCCATTTGACTTTGACATTCCTTGCTTTTTTTAAGAGCGTGCTCTTGGAAATCTTTCTGTTTATGAAGTTCCATAAACAGTTGTTGCTATTGTTGTTGTAGAAGTAACCGCTCTTCAGTTTTCTGCTGTCTTTCATCATTCTTTTACTGATAATCTGAGCTTTCATCAATTGGATTATTACTTTCTGAAAATCTTCCATTTTTTTTATTTCCGACCCAATTTTTACATGAAAAAACAGAAGAAAAACAAATTAACTGTAGTTAGTTTTTTTGTAAGATATACACAAAAGAAGAGAGGCCAAAAAAATCTACTTACAGATTTTTTTTTTTTTATGTAATACCGTTGTTCCGAACTTGTAGAAGATTTTTCATGTGACACTTAATTATTGAAGTTTCCCACTTACTTTTTTACATCAGCAAAATTTTAGAAAGGACTTGTAGATTATTTCCTGATGTGGTGTTTTGACTTGAATTTGTTCAAAGTTGTTTTATTTTTTATTTTTCTCTTTTTAGAAACAGTTGCAGGTTGGTTTAGATGGGGTATTTTTTTGGTACTTTGAAGTTTGTCAACAAATTTAATATGATGGGAATATCACTTGGTCAGTCACTATTAGTACACTAGCTCGAATCTTTGTTGTTGTGTATCTGAAAACTGATATTTAGTTTTTCACAGTTCCCATTTGCCAGTTGATGAGGGAGGGTATTCTTTTTATGAACTCGTATTTCCTTGATGTTTGAAATCCTCGCCAGTTGATGTTCGAAATCCTTAGTCGCCAGCTGATGTGGACCGGTAATGGACCATGAAATGATAACTCGAAACATGGTGTTAAGGTTAACAACATATATTAAGTCAAAAATAGATACAATAGAAAAGAGTAAATATAAGCTTGGCTTACTAATGACTGACAAACAGACAGATAGACTGTGCTGAGCTAAACTGAAGCCATGAAAGTGATTAACTCTCAGTTAATATACTGGTAGGAAGAGTTCATAGTTAAGTGGGTAATGCCCCACAACAATATGTCATGTTAGCAAATGTCTTTTGTCCTGTTCTCTTTCGTGTAGGTACCATACAATGATACCTATTTCTTGTAATGTACTGGAGAAAATAAGTTCTTAGAGAAAGAAAGGGAAGTAAAGTTGTGAGAAAATAGCGAAAGGAGGTTCAGATCTGAAATCTAGTGCCATAATTCCAAAGGGCAGAAGTCAATCTCACAAATCCAACCTCAAAAATATCTAGGGCATAAATCAAAAGCAGTAAAACAATCTATCTAAAACTCACAACTGACTACCTATTTCATTCATAAAGAAAATACAGCTGTGATTCAAGCTAGCAATTTTGTTGGTGTAAGAAAGTTTGTGATTGGTTGAAATTGGCAGACAAGCACAAAAATGACCATATGTTGAGGCCTTACTAAAGTAGACATCACAGAGAACCCAAATAAGACTTGACTTTTTCTTTCATTGCCATGATAGAAAATATATACAGGCACCTGATCATGGTAGTAAATTTTACCTCTTTTTATCATTAACATCAGATATCCAGTGCACCTGATCTTCCATGAAAGGGTTGATGGTAAATTGGTTCTTAATTTCTGGAACAACATTGAGAATCAAGGCTGGAATGATAACTTCTTCAATAAAGTGGACAACACTGACAACAGGTTTATTGAATATTAAAACTAGTGAATACAATGTCTTAATTATCTACTGAAGGACTAAGTCTTGCCCGACTGGATGGTGGCCCAAGAAATCTAGTAATAACTGCTGGATTTAAGAGAAGCCTGTTTCCTCTCACTTAATTCTTCAATCCTGTATGTGTTGCTTTGCCCATGGGAGCAAATTTAAGCTGTCTTTATCTGGGTGCTGTGGGTCTTCATTTACAGAGATACCATCCACACACTAAAATTTGACACTGATGTATCTAATTTTTCCACCTCAGATTGGCTTATTTTAAGAAACCTTTTTATAAACAACATGGCTTCCTTTGTTAAAAAAATTATGTCAGTCTTTTTCAGTAAATATATAAACATTTTTGGCAAATAATATTTACTTCAACAAACCCTGAATTTGAGGTCTCAGGAGCAGAAATTCAGACAACACATTATGTCTTCTTGTCATAAGAAAGTGGATAGGTTGGGAAAAAATAGTTATTCCTGAGTTCACTTCTATTTGGAACTGTTCTTAAATTCATTTTGAATTTTAAAACATAATTATTAACTCATTTGTTTTTCTATCTTTCTCATAACTGTTCAATGAGAATTTTAATAATTTGCTGCATGCTTTGCTGAATGTCGCTCTTACATCTGTCTTTGTTAGTCCATCTCCAGCAAACCTGCTTTGCACCAATCTTGCATCCCCATGTTGTGATTTTGTGTTTCAGTATCTGCAGGAATATTGGTGAAGTATTTGTAACATGCGTTGTCCAGCCTGCGTCTAACCTGGTCAGGAACCCAAGTCAGTTATGACGACGCTCTCGGGTCACTAGTCATCACAGTTACTGGTTTTTGAGTTGTCTCTTACAATGATGTTCCTCTTTGCCCACACTGTGAATTTTGATCTCAAGGAAGACATGTTGAAATGCCGCTAGCCATATCTTTACCAGATCGGACACACGTGCACACTTGGATTAATAAAAAAAAAGAACAGCACCAAAAAAATATAAATAAATTCGATGACCCCTATATATGTTGCAGAAAAGTCTTTATATACAAAAAAAACAGCAAACAGAAATAGAATATAACAGTTGTTGAATTCCTATTCTTACAACAGAGCGAAAGTTTTTGTTTGAGAGTAATATTTGTTCACTTCAATCGGAGATTTCAAGTTTTTCTTCAAGTTTTGACGGTTCAAAAAAAAATCTTATCAGGGCTTTTCACCAAAGCCTTATAGAAACAGCCAAAGTTGGGTCTTTGTGATGGCGGTGGTAAATTCGTCTTGTCTCCTCAGCTCATCTCCTTAGCGGCAACCAATCTCATTTGACTTTAACCCTTTTTGGCTCTTTCTTTTTCTTTACATCTTCAGCCAAGACTCTATTGGAGGCGCATTATTTGACTTTAACTCTTTTATGTTAGTCGGCAGCAGGCTTCTGTACATTTCTTTACATCTTCAGTCAGGCGCTATCAGAGGCAACCGTCACTGTCTCTATGGTTGGCTCCCTCAGTGTGGCAGCTGTCGCTGTCTCTATGGCTGGCACCCAATGGCATGACTCCCGGTTGGGAACCTCACTCCCTCAATCGTTACATCTCTGAGCCGAGGACCTACCAAGTCTCAAGTGAGTGCGTGTGTGACTCTGCTCCCGAGTGCCAAGCGAACAAGCGATTTTGGCCCTTCAAGGCCTTAATTTAATGTATGTCCCAGATTCTCTTGGGAGGTGCATGATGGACATGTGTTATTATCCAATTAAATTACTTCCCCCATCCACATTTTGAGGTAGGGCTATATCATTTCCAATGAAATAGCAATATTTCTATTGACATAATTTCTTTTCGTCTTCCTTTTGATTCAACTGATTACGTCAACAAATCTAGCTTTTAGGTTGATCAATCTCTTCCCTGCAAGATTTATATTTCACTTTATTCCCATAACCAGAATTTAACCTTTTTGCACTTATCAAGAAATTTGTGACAATCTCTTTTCAATAATCCAAAACCCACCTGGGTTAATAAAATTCTCTGTATGCTGAAAACATAAGTTGAACCTTTTTTGCCATGTTATTTCCACTTGTCAAATAATGGCTGCCGATGATGACCTCGTCTGACCCTGGCTGATCAACATCTGTCTAAACAATGTATCCGCACATATGCAAAATATATTTTCCTATTCTCTTCTCAGCAATATTTTCAGTCTGTAATATTTTGACTTTTGTAATATATATTTTCATATTGCAATTTTCAATAATCTGCAGAATTAATAATACCACTAGTAATAATTTCTTTCGCTCCGTCATACTAAACTTAGGATTACATTTTTTCTTCACATGCAATGTTATAGTATTATATTTTTCCCTCATGCAATATTATCATATTTTTCTACATGAAATGCATTTACATGTTACATATTGACAAAGATCAGGCTTGACTCCTCTCTGTCCTGGCTATGCTTGTGAAAGAATAAAGTCACCAATAAACTTAATTAACTTCAACAAGAGTAACAGTAACAACTTTTATTATTAAAAGTACTATGATTAAGGTCATAAATATATAAACAAAGGGGATTTGAAGAAGTTACCTTGTATAAGGAATTCTTGTGCTTGGAGGAAGAGGTTCACTGGCAGATGCAATTATGGCTATACTGCACAGTCATTCAACTATTTAAATAAAAGCCACTAATTGAATGAGTTCAAAAAGCATCATAGAGAACAGGTTTTAGCTGATTGAGGTATTATGGTCATCTTGCAGGGAGAGTCTTGGTCTATGAGCGGTAACACCATTTTGATCTTATTTCTTCACTTTTGGTGATTGCTTTTATCGGGAGCAAACCCCAACTGCAATACTCAGGTTGAGTAACCAATAATAATGCTTGACTAATGGTTTTATGCCATCTGCATCAAAAGGGAAGAAGGAAAGCCTCCAAGAACCCAAAATGATTGGTAGTTCAATCAAAATAATGACACTTAGTCATTAGTATCAGAAGATGAGAATTTCTGTACCAGCCATTTTCTCAATGACAGGCAAATCAAAAGTGTGACCTTGAATTGCTCGTATCTACTTTCAGTGGAACATTTTACATGTTCCAGAATCTCACTCTCTTTTGACCTGATTGTCACTGGTGTAATTGTCGCCTTCATCTGATCAAAACAAACCTGACCTGTAAAGATTCCAACAAATAATTCCTTTATCAAATGAAAACAACACTCAAGTTCAACAAACTTTTAAGACTATACTAATGACCAATCCCACTCAAGCTTACAATTTCCCCTCTCACACTATACTTCATAAGTGACACATGCCAGAAAATTCACGTTATCACATTGTTTTAGGCTGAAGAATATGTTTTTATCTTTAGAAATAAAAATTAGATTGCCAGTCAACTTCTAACACCAGTCATAGTGTCATAAATTATTACCCAATTAGTACTTCTTCCAGATCACTATCCTGTGATATAAATCATATTCATATATTTGTGACGTAACAATATACATTTCCGGCTGGTTTGAATCATTCATGAGTCTATTGTACTGTAGTTTAAGGGCTGTGTTAGGTTTCTTTAATCGCCTTAGTTTTATCCTTAGTTTGCATACAACTGGTACGTGGTTACTTCCACTGTCAGCAACTGGTAGGCTTTGCAGTGAAGGATTGCATTTCTGAATCTTCTGTTGATAGTAACATAATCAATTTGGTTCTTAACCTTTCCTCCTTCTTAATGTCTATAGTCTTAAGCTCCCAAGAAGAATATGAGGAGAATAATGAGTTTTCCATAAGTACTACAAGTTATTATTTTGCAATCCAATAACGAAACAGGACCCTATAGTATAAAACAAATAAGGACATGGCTATGGATGATCAACAAGTCTAGAAGGATTCTAAAACATCTGACAAAGATATAACAATGTAAGAAAAATACCGTGAATACAACATAGGCGAGCAGCTTCAATACAATAAGCAACTTGTGAACACCACTTTAACACATCAGAACATTTTTTATTATATAAAAAAGAGTAAATAAATAAAATTGTTCAACATAGAATTTGATAACTAGTTTTTAATAAAACTAGTTATCAAATTCTATGTTGAACAATCCATAATGAATTGCGATCAAATCTTGTCTGAATCCTTTCATTTTTATGCATGAAGAGTCAATACTTTTAGCTCAAGTAAAAGCTCTGACAAACAAAATTATCACATATAAATGACAAACAAATTGACAAACACTTCTTTTATTTAAAATAAAAACAGTAAATGTATTTGTTTGTCTATGTTGTTGTTTATTTTATTTTTCAGAGAAATTAATGGCATACCCTCCTGGCTCAAGAGGTATATGGAAAACTTGTCCACTATTAAGAGGAATAAAAAAAACTTGTGGTTCTCTATTAAAAGAGATATATAAGAAAATGGGAAAGAATATTCAAGCAAAATTGCTGGGAAGTAATAAAAGCTGCTGCAAGTAAAGTTTAAGTAAAAACTGAAAATTTTAATAAAATTAATAAATGAATAACTGATGAAAGTTATATGTTAAGGAGCCCATATTAGGCATATGAAATACTGTATTAACCAAATATGTTTCTATTTCTTTTTAAATTGCACTTAGGTGGTTTGTATAATACAAATTTTATTGTGACAACATTGACTTAATAAAATCTGACACTGTGTAGATAGATATTTCCAAAAATTAAATTGTGTTATTTTGTACATAAATGTTTATAGTATTTGACCAATTTGTTGATCTGATAAGTCAAGTGGGATTTCTTGTGTCACACATTTCTCAGTCAGTTCACTAAGTAATTCAAATTTTAATTTTATATGATTATGAAAATAATAAAGAGATTTTGGTTTTACATATTCTCAAATAGGCACACGGGGTAATGGATAGTGGCTTGGATTGAGAAATCATAGCTGAGCCAAGTTCGAATTCATTACATTTACTTACGTGCTAATACCCTTGGGAAAAGTATGAATCCATCTATTCTCCCACCGGTTTTGGGTAAATAGCAGGACAGACTGGGTTTTCTAGCCTTAGCAACCCACTGCAGAAAAATCTTCACACTACATGAAACTTCCAAAAAAGAAACTACTTCAACCCTTCCAGAATTAATACTGCCACAATTATTCTCAAAGGTAAATACAGACATATGTACTCATACACATCTAGGATCATGAATACAAGTGACTTTCACTTGTCAATTGTTCACACTTCAGTTTAAGCTTCTTTGCTTTTTCAGAACATTTCTAGATCAGATTTTCATATATGAGCAGTCACAACAGAACTTTGTGACTTCACCAAGTAAACAGTAGAATTGTATAACAGAAAAGGCAAATATATATAAATAAAGATGTAAAAAGGAAGTAATTGCAAAGGTTTTTTTTGTTTTTTTTTGTTTAATCATTTCACCCCAGGCAAGGCAGAACTGCCACTGGTGTGCAGGGGATTGCATAAGAAGTGACTGATGAGAAAGAGGAACAAGTTACAGAGAAGTCAGAGAATTGATGAATAACAGGTGCACCCGACCAGATATCACAGCAGTATTCAATGCACGGGCGGATAGTAGATTTATATGTGTAGAAATGGATTTAGACGAGGAAAACTTTTTGACTCTACAAAAGGGACCAACCTCCCAAGCAGCAGATTTAGCTATTTATTCAATGTTATTCCACTTGAGGTCGGTCGGTTGATAGATTTACACCGAGAAGGTGCAGTGTTTTGCTTTCAGCGAAACAAGCCTGATCTATTCTGATGAGGAGTAGGAGCGGTTGTCTCTGGTGATTAAAGGATAGCAGCTTCGTTTTGGAAGCATTATAATTTAAGAGCCATTTCTTACCCCAGTTTACCACAGATTGGAGGACCTTTTCAAGATCAGCAGCGAAGTTTGCTTTGTCAACCTCGGCGGATTTCTTATGGAAGCGGAAATAAATTGTTGTTTCATCAGAATAAATACCTACTTGGGATCTGATTACATCAAGATCGTTGATGAAGATCAGAAAAAGCATAGGACCTAGAATAGAGCTTTGAGGGACACCCGTGTTCATATGATAGTATCTGGAAACATGCTCATTCAATACTACCCTCATTATGCGATTTGAAAGGAAAGACTGGATTAGGTCAAATAATCGTCCAGTTATACCGTAGCCATGTAGCATGCATAGAAGGCTAACATGCCAGACTCTGTCAAATGATTTGTAGATATCTAGTGCCATTCTTATCGAGAGCCTGGTATATATACTCTGTGATGATCGTTAACATATCCGCAGTAGATCTGGTGAAGGAGAAACCAATCTGTTTATCGGAGAAGAGGTCGTTAGCTGTGAGATGTTGAACCACTTCAGCCCCGAGCACTTTGCCAAAACTTGGTAAGAAGCTGATAGGGCGATAATTAGAGGGGTCTGAGGGTTCTCCAATTTACTTAAATCCAGGAACCACAAAGCGGGCTTCCAGCAGGCAAGGAAGCAAGAAACAGTTAATTATTGTAGATTTTGGAAAGGACAGAGGAGAGTTCAGAGGCACATTGTCTTCAGGACAATTATTGGGATTCCGGCAACTCCACTCGCTTTACGGGGGGGGGGGGGGGCTCAAGCTTTGAATTTATGTTAGAGGGAGTAATGTGAACGTCACTCAGTTCTAGGTGGGAAGTCGGGTGCGGATACCCCAGACAAATAAAATGTTGAGTTGGTGGAGAATCTGCGAGCAAAACATAGCCTAGTCCATTCAGCCTTGTCCATGTGAAGACCTCAAATTCATTGATTAAAGTGGGGATTGAGGGTTTGCTGTTAATTAACACATTTTTACAGAGCCGCCAGTAGTCTTTGGAGCCGAACGTGCAAGATGCTAAACACTTTCAGCAAACAACAGCTTAGCATAATTTAAGATCCACTTGCACTGATTACGAGCAAAGGCAAAAGGTACCTATTATGGTCTGACGCGTGTCTCCAATAAAGCCGGAAGAAGTTATTCCTGTGGGCAATAGCAGCCAAGCAAGCAGGGGAGAACTAGAGGAATGAATGGGGTTTAAGTTGTAACTTTATGGCTGGGATGAAAGCATCGATGCCAGCTTTAACCCATGAAGAGACCTCAGACGCACAGTCTTCAATGGGAAGACTAAAAACTTTGTTCCAAGGGACGTCATACAAGAAATCGTAGAACGACTCCCAGTCTGCTCTTTGGTAGCAGTAAAATATTCTGCTGGTCAAAATCTTTTTTCACGTCCTCTCCTGGAAGGAGAGGACGTGAAAAGAGATTTTGACGGAAACCACAGCATGATCAAAGTTTCTAAGAGGGCAAAGCTGCATAACATTGCAAGAGTCAGGGATAGATGTGAAACAGAGATCTAGCAGTGAGTCAAATGCATTGGTGTTATTAGAGAAACGCATGGAAAAATCAACTACTTGCGTAAGGGATTGAGTGATTGAAAAGTTCATGGTGTGCACACCAGCAAGATCTGTGACAGAGTTTTCCAGCCATTTGGTGTGGTGGGCATTGAAGTCTCCAAACACAAATATATCAGCGAATGGATGAGAGGAAAAGGCCTTATCTATATTTTTAGAGATGCTGTCAAGTAAGGAACAGTCAGGAGATGAAAGGGAGCGATAGAAAAAGAAAAGATAGCTAACCGAGCTTAGTAAAGAAAGACGGAGACACATGTAAGAATGATCAGGAGATTCAAGAGAAATCACCCTAGCTAGAGGGAGATGTTTGCTGACATAAACGCCAAGTCCATGCATATGGACATTGGAGTCTTTGCTAAAGAAGGAAAGGTAACCAGGGATATAGAAATCAGAGGAAGGAATAGAGGGGGTCAAGGTTAGTTTCACAGAGAGCTAAGAGTTTACTTTGATGAAGGATTCAACGCTGCAAAAGTTGGTACGGATACCACGGACATTCGAGAAAGAGATGTTAATAGGTTCAGGTGATTTATGTTTAGATGGTTTAGTTTTAGTTCTTACTTTGTGTGATGTCATAATTAGTTTGGTTTTTTTTTTTGGGGGGTTTTTTTTTTTGTTTTTTGGTAAGGAGAGGCCTAGTGTAGTAGTATCGGTAGTTTGCAGAATATAAAAAATTCTAACAGCAATGAAAATAGTTAAATGCAGATGCATTTGATCCAAGTATTGACTGAACCTCTTGAGTTTTTTCAAATGCTTAGTGAAAATAGAGATAAAATCTAGAGTAGAAAAATTATATATCAGGACCCACCAGTGTAAGTATATATCTGATTTTATGTGTAGATTGCTTCAGCACCTTTAATGGTAATAGTAAAGAGAGAAACAATAATCGACTTAATGTCATATCTTATCCAGATTTTTGAATACAAGATTGTCCAACTTGGCAAGGAAAACTACTGGTTCCCAACACCCTCTTCAGACAACTATCCTTTTTTTATGTACGGGAATTCCTCAATTAGTGCATTAAATTTTTTATATACCAAAATTCGATTAGGGCATGCATAATACTCAGTTAGCACAATAAAACATTCTTTAGTTTAACCATAGTAATTTAAAATTGATTTTTTATAGTTACCGATTAATTAAAAATTTTCTAAAATTTAAAAATGGAAAACGAATAACTATTTTGTTTATATCAAAGTAATTACGGTAGTATTATAAAAAAAATGGATGGATGTGCGTTGTGATGCAGTGCATATCGACTCAGAACGACAAATCGGAGTAACGTGTTCGAATTCCAGTTGAATTCCTTGCAGTCACTTATGCACAAATACTACTGGAAAAGGTATTAATCCGTCTCTTCCTTCCAGTTATGGGTTAAATAATAAGACAGATTGGGTTCTATAACCTTGGCTGGCAATCAGTCTACCGCAGAAAGCAATGGCAACCTACTGTGTGATAATCTGACCAGTCAGTCCTGTCTCTTTCGAGACATGATCGCCCAAAGCGTGTATCACGTGTGGCACTTAACTGACTGATAAATACATAAATTTTATGATATATTTAGTTCTTAAATTTTCGAATATTGTGATTTTTCATGTTTATTTTAAAGGTCTTAAAAGGAAATTTCTGATTTTCTTTAAAAAATGGACGATTTAATTAGATACATAAATTTACATTTATTAAAAAATATTGATATATAAAAGTTGTATGTATTTACTATGGAAAGACTACTAATAAAATTTTTAGGTTAAAATAATGATTATGATATGTTTTGAAAGGGAAATTTCTTGTTACCACCAATTATATGAAGAAAAAGAATACCATGCAAAAACCCACTCTAAATGTTTTTCATAAAACATCAGATTAATAAACATTAAATCATAGTGTTTTTATTGTATCTAAACTTATTTATAAATGGAACTTTGTCTGTGTGTGTGTGTGTGTGTGTGTGTGTGTCTGTGTGTCTGTGTGTGTGTCTGTGTATGTGTGTGTCCGTTACCTATAGACTCTTTTTTTTGAAAATTTACACAGTTGTACTATAATCGTCTGTAAGTGTTCTTAGATAGGTTTTGTGTCGAGGTACTCTCGATAAATATCAAAAATCGATAATCGAAAAAATCGGTTTATAGGAGTGGTTCGATTTTAATCAAATTTGATACACTCATAGACAAAGACATAATAAACGATATTCAGAAGTTTCAAGGTTGCAGTTCTTACAATAGTGCAGAAAATTGATAATATATATATCTATATAAGGCAAGATGTTTGTGTGTGTGTGTGTGTGTCTATCTGTTTATCTGCCTGTATGTCTGTATTTTTTCAGGACGTTTTATTTTAGTTTTTGCTTCGGGTTTGGGTCTAAGTAGGTATAATTGTAGTTCTTAGTCTCAGCCATGATACCATTTACTCAGAGAACTTATTTAGCCTTCAAAATTCAGTTTACGACGAAAAAATCTTATTTGATATCGATACCAGAAAATCAAAATTTGACTTACATCCGTTCATTTTTCTTTCAGTCTACGGTTTAACTGGAAGCAACTATTCCTTTTTAGTCTTTCGTGCCAACGTCCAAAGAGTCTGAGCTTCAGGACCATGGATTAGTTTTAAAGCTTTCATAACACCCGAGCAACGCCGGACTATACTGCTAGTCTTCTTATGTGTACCGATATTTTAACTAAAAAGCATGCAATTAATTGTGAATGAGATTAAAATTAACCACGATTCCTTTTGAGCCATTGTTGCTGTTTTTAGCATGCGATGCACTCTTACTATCAATCCATTACATTGCGGGTGATAGGCCGTTGTTATGAATCCATAGGATCTTATTATTTTTGCTCATTCTTGGAATAGTTCGCTTTCAAATTGGCGACCACGATTGCTGACAACGTCAAGCGATACAACGAATCGTGATATCCAGGCATCAATTCAAGCTTGGGTTACTGACTTTGCAGACATCAATCTAACCTATCGCACATTCTATACAGGTAAGTAAATATTCATAAGGACTGATATATTGTTTTGATTCTCTTCGTGTTGGTCGTAACAGCCTGACAATGTTGATATTTGCAGTTTGAAATCTTGTTGAAAGTAACTCAAAATTCTGCACAGTAGACTTGGTGTGATTGTTGACAAACCATACGTTCTGCGCAGAATTTCAATATTGATTTATCCATTTCAGGCCAAAAATATCTTGCTTTGAATAACTTCAAAGAGGCACCAACTCCACGGTGCGCTAAGCAATGCAAGCTAGTAAATATTATTCTACGCGTACTCCTAGGAACAAATGGCCTAGTATGTATAGCAGAAATATCATATAGTATGGATCCAACTTCTTGGGAAATGCTATATTCTTTTAAGTTTTTATATAATTTGATTTCGTCATCTTGCTTCAGTGACTGTGCTATCTCTGACAAACCACAAGCATTTATTTGAACTGCGAGCATGAGTTTAGACGATTTGTAATTACGTTTTGCTTGCCTCTGATATATACGATAGTAGATATATACCCAGATAACACTGAAAGATGAGTCTTAGATTGTCGATCAGATTTTTCTGGAGTCTGACTATAGAATGCTCTACATAACGGTTTATGATCATGCATTTAAGGGTCATAACGGGTTGTGATCTGTAAACAGCACTACATTACGACCCTCTGTGAAGTGGCGAAATTACAGCACGAAAAGATAAGGTTGATCGAACTTTGTGCCTGTAATTTTTTTAAAGAATCTAATTGGTATAGGTTGTTTGTCTACTGTTTGATGTAAGGCATTGCCAGCCGTATATTGACTGCTATTGGTTACTAACTAGGATTCTGTTATTCTGGGGATGCGCTAATGCTGTTGTTCCTATTAACTCATTTTTGATAGGCGTATAATTTGAAATTAGAATTATTCAAAAGTATGGGACTTTGAAATTTCAATGAATAGTCAGGAAAGAAAACGTGTATATTCAACGGTCGGACATGAAATAGTATTCAAAAGCGTAAAACAAGGTAAAACAGGCTGACAGAGTTGTAACCCTATTTCTGCATATGAAAAAAAATGTAATTCTTAGTTTAATACGACGGAGCGAAAGAAATTATAATTAGTGGTATTGTTGATTTTGCAGTTTATTGTAAATTGCAATATGAGCGCTGGTTAGAAATATTTAATACTTGTGTACTTGTAAAATCCCAAAAACAAAAAAGCTAGCTGAAAATTGAAGAGAGAAAAAAAGGAAAAATATATTCTTGCATTGTTTATTCAAAAGTTGACCAGAAGCCATTTTTTTTTTTTTTGACCAGTAGAAGTGGAAAATAGAGATAGTCAAAACAAGACTGTCAGGACTTTTGTTGGGGGTTATGGTCAGATCCTTAGTTCCCAAATTCCTGGGAAATGATTTGAAAATTTGAAAACCTAAAATGATGTAATCAAGAAGAAGATGAAGAGAAATTGCGTCAGAGAAGATACCCACCCACCTCGAGATGTGTAGGTGGAAGTAATTCTATGAGTCAAAGATTTCATTTGCATGAGATACCCCCGGGTCTCTCCGCATCCCCCAAGAGAATTTGGGACAAGTATAAAAATCAGGATCCCCAGTAGCAAAATCAGTTGTTTTTGCAGTTCGTTAAGTTGCAGTCGAGATGTAACGACCGAAGGAAAAGTGTTCCCAACTGGGAGCCATGACCAAGACGACTGGTCGCCTCCCATAGAGCTCCGAGCTGAAGATGTAAAGAAACGTAGAAAAGCCTGCCGCCGATCAACTTAAAAGAGTTAAAGTCGAATAATGCGGCTCTGATAGAGTCCTAACTGAAGATGTGTAGAAACAGAAAGAGCCAAATTAAGTTAGAGCTGCTGAGCGAAAGAGACAAGACGAATCTACTATCATCACCAACCCACTACTCCACTTCGGCTATTTCTGTAAAGCTTCATAAAGAGCCCTGAAAGAACTTTTGTTTTAAAAGTAATTGGGAAAATTGAAAGCTCTGATTATTCTAAACGAAAACTTTCGCTCCGCTGAAAAGAAAATTGAATTTGACGATTGCACATTCTACTTTTGTTGCTATTTTATATATATATATATATATATATATATATATATATATATATATATATAAAGACTTTTCGGCAACTTATCCAGGCGTCTTCGAACTTATTCTTTATTATTATTTTTTTTTTTTTGTGTCGTGTTTTATTTTATCAACACGAGTGTACACGTGTGTCCGGTGGTAGAGAAACGGCTACAGGGTTTTCAACGTGTCTTTCCTGAAATCAAAATACACAGCGTGGGCAGCAAAGTTCACTGTTGAGAACCAGCTGCTGTGACGGGGTCATCATCACGATTAGCGATGGATAAGAAAAGTATATTTTGAGGTACTTAGCTTCGGAGTTAAGAGTTCGTTAAAATTTTCCAGTTGTCATTAGAGGTTGTTATTGTATCAGCGTATAATTTGACATTAGGCTTATTCAAACGTGTGGGGTTTCTGCCTTTCTTTGTTTTTCATATGCCCTTTCTTTCTTGTCCTGTAAACGGTGAGTCGCCATTTTATGTGATGATGCTTGAGTGGTCAATATTTTGTTGTGAACGGAAGGTTGATTTGTGTGTTTCTTTGCATTGGGTGGTCACCATTATGTTGTTATCAGAATTTCTTTGCGTGTTATTTGCTGATTATCATATATATAGAGAGAGATAAAAATTCGTTTGCATGGTCTTTGCGAGGTTGCCACTGAAGTAGTAGTGAGAAGGCTGAAACGATACTGTGAGATGGATAGGAGCTAGCGATATTGCAAGCAGTTCTTGTCGATACATGATAGAAGGTTCTCTCATTTATGTATATAAATGTTGAATTTATTTTAGCGAGAGAAATGACAGCCAATTTTGTAGAGTATGAGATTATTGAGTGGGTACATGTTCAAAGGTGTTTACGTTTTTGACGTAGGTGTTTACCAATAAAATAAGGAGAAGCTCTTCTGTATCTCCTTTGGTTGAGGATTTAAAAAAAAGGTTTTAGCGTCGGAGTTCACCAGTGAGATAGTAGGTGTTCTTCCACTGCGTGTTCTTCGCGGAGTCACCAGTGTAGTAGGGGATGGTGAGCCGTGTCTGGTACAAAGTCAATTCACAAAAATAGCCGACAATCCCCACAACTTAGGGTTGAGGAATCATCAGAATGTTGAAATGTGAAAGAATAAACTATTGTGTTTGTATGTTTAAATTAGAATTTTATTAACAGAACCGAATAACATCAATTTGTAGAGGTTAAATGTTCAAAGAGAAATAGTAGTAAGGGGTTAAGTGTATCCATAAATTGTAGTCGTAAGTAACAGAATGTGTGTATGTGGAAAGATTAACAGGTTACTAATAAACTCTGTGTTCCTTTCCTTTTTATGGCCGACGAGAAAGTGAAAAAGAAGGTGAAGCAATAAAGGAAATTGTACTTATCGTACGTTAATTTTTAGGAGTCAGTTGAAGTATCTTGTTGTTGCTATCTTCTTTGTTGATTGCGAGAATGTTGAATATGGGGAAGAAGAGGTAAAGGAAAATAGCACGGGACTTTATAAGTCCGGGTCAGAGGCTTGAAGCTTCCTTTGTCATATGTTGCTGGTGTATGATATCGCTGCTTCCATTTCACTGACTAATTCTGACCTCCTTTAGTTTTTCTCACTGGATTGCTAACTTTTCTCTCAGTTTTTCAAATTGCTTCCTTCCATTGGTTAGAAAATTAATTTAACATCTGATAGCAAAATCTGGCTTCGTCCTTTTCTTTCAATGCGGGGCCAATCCTTTTCCTATTTGTCAAAATTAGGATTTCACACGTAATTGTGAATTTTTGTAAAAGTGAAGAAGAGAGTTTCTTTTAATTTCGTGTTCACTACACACTCAACCACCCACGCACACAATAACTATTACGAAAAGCATACCTAAAAAAGGAAAAGGTGCAAAAATTATAGTGGCCGATGTGTCCTAACCTTGTCACAGAAACCAATTATGATGAGGTCTGGAACTTGAGTCAGGGTTTATGCTGTCGATACGGCACCAATTATGACGACGCCCTCGGGTCGCTAGTCATGATGGCCTCGTCACAGTAGCTGGTCTTTGAGTCGTCTCTTACAACGGTGTTCCTTCCTGCTCACGCTGTGAATTTTGATCTCAAGGAAGACACGTTGAAAGCCCGATAGCTGTCTCTCTACTACTTCAACCAGACCGGACACACGTGCACACTTATATTGATAAAAAAAGAACGGCACCAATAAATAAATAAATTCGATGACGCCTGGATAAGTTGCGGAGAAGTCTTTATGTACAAAAAAAAAAAACCCAAAAAACAAACAGAAATAAACAGTCGTCGAATTCCTATTCTTACAACGGAGCGAAAGTTTTTAGTCTGAGTTTAGTGGTTGTTCACTTCAATCGGAGATTTCAAGTTTTTTTTTTCAAGTTTTGACGGTTTCAAGACTAAATCTTATCGGAGCATTTCGCCGAAGCCTTACGGAAACAGCTGAACTTGGGTCTTTGTGTGTGAGGACGACGACGGCGATAATTCGTATTGTCTGCCTTAGCCCGGTGTGGCAGCAACAACTCAACTCAACTAGTTTAACTCTTTCTCGGCTCTTACTGTTTCTATACATCTTCAGCCAGGACTCTATCGGAGGTGCATTTTTCGACTTTAACTCTTTTAAGTTGGTCGGCTGCAGGCTTCTCTACGTTTCTTTACATCTTTAGCCAGGACTCTACGGGAAGCGACCAATCTTTTCGGTTATGGCTCCCGGTGGGGAACTCTTTTCTCTCAATCGTTACATCTCGAAAACTGTAACTGAAGTCTGCTCACTATGCTTGTAGTGAAAACTATAGACTAGCTCTGTAGGCGTTAAATACGCATAAATGTGCGTAAGCAAGTATTTGCAACAGGGATTACCTAGCCACCTTAGTTGACTATGGTTTCCTCAATTTTTTACCTAGTTATTGAGTATTCGGTTCCGGTCTTCTATATTAAAATTAGTAATGCAATAATTCTTTTGGTTTTTCAATGCATTTTTAAATAAAAATTATGATTACACAAGACTGTGTTTTATTAAATGTGAAACATTTTTTAATGTTTAGTGGGTTGCTTGTTTATTCTTTTTCTAGTTATAGTGGGGGTCTGTTCTAGTGAAGGGTAATTGTATACTGTTGCAGGTTAACAGAATTTTGCCTTGTGGTAGATAGCCCACTATAAGTCATAAAATGATTATAAAATCAAGAAAAGCAAATTGAGTTGAAAATAACATTTATGTATACACATTTCAATTAATGTTTTACAATTAAAGTAATACTTGAATATAGGTCCAACGGAGGTTAAATGTTTATGGCAAATAATAAGCTGAAAGAGATTTAAGGCTTAGGAATTTGGGAGTGTCGTGAGTAAGGAATGTCTTTGATGTATTCGCTCCTTAGGTCAGTAAGTACTTTTGAGACAGTGGAGAAGGTAAAGAGATAAGGGAGGCAAACATAGTAAGCCACTTGACTTCGGTCAATGGAGATACTAATTGCATTCGTCTCTCTGGGTCTCTGCGTCGGTCTGTCTGCTGGGTACTTTCTGTCTCGGTTTTTATATCTGCTTTTTGGATCAAAAGCAGCTCGTTTGGGATTTCATACTTGAATTTGATTCTGTGCTTCCCATTGGTTGGTAAATAAAATTCCTGGAGGCTCGCGAAATGGAAATTTGATATTTGATTAATTTTTATTTTTCATCCGGAACATCTACGCGAATCTACCTGCGCAGAGACGACTTTTGGTCATTTGCTTTCTGGTCGTTATAGAGCAAACATCCGGTCCCTCGCTTTTCTTTGGTATGTATCACCACATATCTTTCGCCCTAGACAACGGAGTTGTTTTTGTTTTTTTTTTATATCTATTGTCGATTTTTTTTTCAAATAGTATTTTTCGTTCTCTTTTGCTGTTTTCTTTTTAATTTTTTTTTTTGTTTGTTTGTTTGTCTGTCTCTTTTTTTTTTTTTTTGTTAGAAATAAAAATATGTGTTTTCTTTCTTCCATTTAAACGTTCTATCGGACTTAGGTTTCATTTTTGGTTTGTTTTCGTTAGTTTCCTCGGTACAAGATGGGAAGTTATCGAAAGCCCGTCTTGGTTCGATGGAATCTTTTGATTTTATATTTTAAGTAATGTACGCCGGTTTTAATCTGTCTATTAAGACATTAATATAGACGTCGTCTGATCTTTTCGTGACGACTTAGTACTTGATATGGACCTATGCATGGAGCTTCCAACGGTTTTCTTACTCTGTCGGTTCTTTTACATGTCTGTAAATCTTTGTGGTGTATGAATTAGGTGTTGAATGGAGATGTCCGCTGGATAATTTGTCCATATCAAATTTCTGCATTTCGTCGGTTAAGATTTTAACGTGCGAGTTTGTTATCTCGTTGTTTTCGTTCTTTTTAGGGTTGTTACGGTTTATAAAATGGCGAGTGTTCTAAAAATAGAAAAAGGTAGACACACTGACGCCAAGAATTTAAAATTGGGCGGCAAAATAAGGAACCGTTTCTTTTTGGTAGCAGTAGGAGTAAGAAGTAGGAGTTACGGACTGTAGTTTTGTGTAGGAGATTTGAAAAGAGGAAGGCGCTAGTCAGTTGATCACTAGAGTCCAGCTGGGATAGGCTCGTTTTACTACTAGCATCCTACAGTGAAGAGAATTTAGCTAGTCTGCTCCTGTATCCACACAAAATTTAAAGGTTGTAACTTGATGTAAAAACCTAAAGTTTTATACCAAAAATAAACATCATTAATTCAAGTTTGTGTTATCTTCTAATTATACCAAAACGAAGCAACACAACAGTGGTGACCACGACATACGAACAGAAAGCAACCTCATATACAAAATATATATACACATATAAAAGAATAAATGGAGCAGACAGGAGAGGAAACGACTCATCAAGTCAATATCAAGGCACCGGAATTCATGGAAACTGTTATAAATGGATGGTTTACGATAAGCCCAGTTTCACTTGCGAAATGTGACAGCGTCGAAAACAAAGTTTTATACAGTAATATCGTCGTTACCAGCCGAAGAAGTGGATAAACTACCAAATGCTACCCTCGCATCACAAGACTACGAGGAATTAAAACGGACTCTGATAGAAACTCACGAACAAACAAAACCGGAGCTTCTAGAAAAATTAATTTCAGGACGACCGTCAACACGAAATGCTATCCGTAGCTAAACGGATAGGTATTAGCGACGATATTGTGAAACACAAATTCCTGCAGGCATTACCGTCAACAATAGCTCCAGTAATAGCCTAGCAAAAAGATTTAAACCATACCCAACTTGGCAGGTTAGCAGATGAACTGATGCCATTATTGAATCACGATAAGGCATTTGTTGTTCAGCAACCCTTATCTACTAAGAATAACTTACAAACAAATTATAAAGGAAAATACAGCCAAGACACTTCAGTACCACTAAATGTCAGGCCGTATCGAAATAACCAACGGACAAAAATTTGCAGAGCACATATTTCTTTCGCCAATGAAGCAAGAATACGTAAACCTTGGTGTAAATGGCCCAAAAAGAACAATCTACAAATGTTGCCTAGTTCCCGACCAGCAACACCTACGGGAAGTGATTCGGAAAACTAATAGGGCGAACAAGTTCAGTCCCACGAGGTTCGCCGCTATTAGAAATTACCGCAAAATTAGGGGCTACCAAATGAAAATTTATTGTAGATACTGGCGCAAGTATCTCAATATTACCAACTTCTGCAGTAAATGGTATTACATTAAAACCGACTCCCATATCACTATCCACTGCAAATGGGGAGAAAATAAAATGCTACGGACAAGCGAGTTTGGAAATTGGAATACCCAGTTTAAGGAGATCTTTCACTTGGACATTCGTGATCGCTGATATCACCAACCCACTTCTTGGACTGGATTTCGTCAACAAGTTTGGTCTAATAGTAGACTGCAGTAACAAAACCATTTACGATCCTACAACAACCCAGAGTAAGAGTTTAAAAATATCTGCATCAGCGGTGAATCTAGTCGTAAATAAAACGGAGCTTCCGTCATTCATACGGAACATGATTAAAGAAAAATATCCGAACCTAATCACACTACATAAGAACAGTAACAAAAAACACTGCCTACCACCAAATTAAAATGCATCCGGACGATGTAGCAAAAACTGCTCTCACCACCCCATTTGGTCTTTATGAATATAATTATGTGCCGTTTGGATTTAAAAATGCGTCAGCTACATTTCAACGGTATATGGACAAAATGTTTGAAGACATTGGTTGTGTTTTTATATATACTGATGACATTTTAATTTTCAGCAATGATGAGATTTCTCATAAAAAAGACATTGAAACTGTTTTTAATATTTTAAATGAACACAATTTAAAATTTTCAGCCACAAAATCTGCTTTCAATGTGACTTCCCTAGATTTCTTAGGCCTTCATATTAGCGTAGATGGCATTAAACCTACAACTAGTAAAATAGAAGAATTAAAATCTTTTCCTTACCCTAAGAACGCAAAAGGTCTACGCAGATTTCTTGGAATGGTGGGATATTATAGAAAATTAATACCCAAATTTTCAGAGATAGTCTTACCCCTATCTGAGAGAATGAGGTTATCCCCTAAAGGCTCGTTCACATTAGATGAATCTGAACGACAATCTTTCAATTCTGTAATTAAGGAACTTAATGATACATCCTCATTAGCTCACCCTGAACCTAATTGTACAAATTATCAATTAGTCACTGACAGTAGTAATTATGTTGTTGTTGCGGCATTGCACCAAATGGTGGAAGGAAATTCAATACCGATCGGATTTTTCTCTAAAAAATTAACACAAACACAAATGAGATATTCTACATTCGATCGCGAACTTTTAGCAGCTTATTTGTCAGTGCTGCACTTCCGTCACCTCATAGAAGGTCCCCAAGTGCTAATTTTAACTGACCATAAGCCATTGTGTGGTGCATTTTATAGTTTAAACCCCGCTAAATCAGACAGACAACAACGACAATTAGCTATCCTGACAGAATTTATTTCAGATATTGAACATGTAAAAGGTAGTCAGAATATAGTTGCTGATTGTCTATCCCGACCAACTCTTGCTGTACAAATAGATACGTGTGATTTACCTGCACTTGCCGAAGCACATGCATCTGATACAGAAATCCAATCTTTTCAGAACTTAAAAAATTCACCATACCTGGAGATACCCAATTTATATGGTGTGACTTATCAACGACTTACCCCAGACCTTTTGTTCCATCTAAATTGCGTGAGTCCATATTCTATAGTATCCATTCCATAAATCACCCTGGCATTAAATCATCCATTAAGATTATTAAAGCTAGATATTACTGGCCAAACATGGATAAATCAATCAAAGACTTTTGTGCATCATGCACAGCCTGCCAACAAACAAATGTCTACAAACATACAAAATCACCTATACAGACATTAGAAATACTATCAGCTAGATTTCACACAGTCCACATAAATATAGTAGGACAACTCCCACCAGCAAAAAGCCCAAATAGCAGTTACATCAGCCCGTATAGATATATCCTCACATGTATTGACCGCACAACTCGTTGGGTAGAAGCACAACCCATCAGTGAAATCACTGCAGCTAATGTAGCTGAGGCTTTTATAAACACGTTGGTCACACGTTGGGGTGTCCCGCTGCATGTTATAACCGACAGAGGCCGACAATTTGAAAGTGAGTTGTTTAGTGAAGTAGCAAAAATAATTGGTTTTTATAGACTACGTACGACAGCTTATCATCCTCAATGTAATGGTTTGATTGAGAGAATTCACAGGACCATTAAAACTGCTATTATGGCACGAAAAGTGTCTTGGCTCTCAGCTCTTCCAATAGTACTTCTTGGGATTCGCAGTTTGCCCAATAGCTCTGATTTTTCTCTTTTTTATGCTGTTACAAGCACACAATGTTTGCTACCACAGCTACTAATAGATAACACAAGTGAGGAGGCTATAACTCAAAAGTTCACAAGAGATTTACATCAAACCATGTCACAAATTGATGTGAGAGATTTCACCAAAAGAGTTAATAAGTCCGCAAAATCTTATGTCCCAGAAAAACTTCAAACTTGTGATCAAGTTTGGATTAGAGTGGATCGTGTTCGAAGACTATTGGAGGCACCCTATTCAGGTCCCTACACAGTCCTTCAGCGAACACCTAAATATTTTCTGGTTAAGATAAATAATGATATGGATACTCAAGTTTCTGTGGACATGTTGAAACCATATATAGAAGTACAAAAACAAATAGTAGAGAAACATGTAGAAGAATAGATGAATAAAAACAAAACGCGTAGTGATTCAGAACAAGAAATAAATACAAGAAATAAAAAAGATTCTCCCATGATAAATACAAAATCTCGTTCAGGTCGAAAAGTTTCCTGAAAGAAATATAACAAGTACAATTATTATTAGTACACTCCGTTCTAGACGGGGAACTTCTGTTATGGTTTATAAAATGGCGAGTGTTCTAAAAATAGAAAAAGGTAGACACACTGACGCCAAGAATTCAAAATTGGGCGGCAAAATAAGGAACCGTTTCTTTTTGGTTGCAATAGGAGTAGAAGTAAGAGTAAGAAGTAGGAGTTAATCTTATGATTTTTGCTTGTTGGCAATGCTGGCATTCTGTGCACCAAGCTTTTATTAATTTGTCCATATTCGGCCAATAATATCGGGATTTTATCATTTTTCTTGAAGCTGCTATTCCCGGATGTGATAGGTTATGCAGACTGTCAAATACCGATTTTCTGAGCTTCTCTGTCACAAAAGGTCGTGGGAAAGGTAATGACGTGTCGCATAATATGGTGTCATTTTTATTTATTGTATATGGTTGCAGTTGGTCTTTGAATGCCTGGATTTCATTGTTAGTAGCTTGGTGTTTCATTATTTCTTGTAAGTCACACACATCAAAAGTTATCGCATTTACAGGTCTTGATAAACAATCAGCTACTATGTTTTGTGATCCTCTTATATGTGAAATATCATTCACATATTCGCTGATAAAACAGAGGTGACGCTGTTGTCTATCAGATTTTAGGGAAGATAAAAGCACTGCAAAGTGGCTTGTGGTCCGTCAGCAACATTATATTTCTGCCTTCTATTAGATGTTTAAAATGGAGTACTGCTAGATAGGCAGCTAATAGTTCTCTGTCGAAAGAAGAATATTTTTGTTGGGCTTGGGATAATTTCTTTGAGAAGAAGCCTATGGGGATGGGTTGATTATCGATAATTTGGTGAAGTGCTGCACCCACCGCATAATTTGAACTGTCTGTTACTAGTTGGTAGTTATTAGCTTTCAAATTGGGGAAAGCTAGAACGGTTATATTTGATAAAGTGTTTTTTATGTTTTTAAAAGATTCGATTTCTTCCTTTGTTAAGGTTAAAGATTTTGAATTTTGGTTTAGGCGTATTTTTTCTGTGAGCGGTAATATAATGTTACTGAAATTTGGCACAAGTTTCCTATAAAAATTTGCCATTCCAAGGAATCGGCGTAGCGATTTGGAATCGTTTAGTTGAGGAAATTCACTTAGTTCATTTAACTTTTTAGAACTGGGTCTGATACCATTAGAAGAAATGTGGAATCCTAAAAAGTCTAACTCATTAGCACTAAATGTGCATTTGGAAAGACAAATTTTAAAGTCGTACTCACTTAGTTTTTGTAGTCGACATGTCTGGAATGAGTTTCTTCGTCTTCTGAGATCAGGATATCGTCGATATACACAAAGGTATAATCGGTATCGCGGAAGATATTGTCCATCATTCTTTGAAACGTGCATGATGCGTTCCGTAGTCCGAAAGGCATGTAGTTATATTCAAATAACCCGAAAGGGGTAGAGATGGCTGTCTTACAGATATCATCCGGGTGCACTGGTATCTGATGATAAGCTGACGACAGGTCTATTTTTTAAAAGAATTTCTTGTTATGAAGCTTTGAAGCCAAGGAATTTACGTTTAGTAGTTGGTATCTATCGGCTTTTGGTATCGTGTTTAGTTGTCTATAATCACCAACAGGTCTATATGTGCCGTCTGCCTTCGGTACGATGTGCAAGGCTGAACTCCATTCTGAATTCGAGGGAGAAATTATTCCTTCTGTCAGGAGTTTCTTAAATTCCTCTTTCGAGATATCACATCTCTGAGCTGTCTGGCTCTGAAGAAGGTAGGAGGATTGCTACCAGTTTCTATCATGTGGTATAGTTTTGGTTACGTCGCATTCGTGTCGCGATGAGGAGAAATTAATTTTGGATATTTTTCCAGGATTGTTCGTACTGTTTTGTTGTCATTTTTGTTCGGTACTACATCTCTGTTCATAATAATAGATGATGGATGTGCATTGAATTGTCTGTTAGTCATTTTATCGACTAGTTTGTTATTTTTGCAATCCACCACTAATCCGGAATGGTTTAGGAAAGCATATTCTAGGAGTGCCTGAGCAGTTTCGGCTATTATAAATGTCCAGGTGAATTCCCGTCTTCAGTTCTGTAGCATTCAATTTTTTTTTTCGTTGACTGATACTAAAGAGATATTGGTTGGGTATATAACGGCTCCATTTAAGTATCTTTTTGGTAGCATATATACAGCAGCTTCTGTATCCACAATAAAATTTATTCTCTGAGCTCCTAACCGTGCGGCTACAACAAGAAGCGGCGAGGAAATGGAAGCTAACATCTCTCGCCTAGGTAGTTTTCCGGAATCTCACGAGGAATTGGGAGAGAGCTGGGTTGTATTTGAACATTTCGTTTGTTAGGCCATCTGCACCACGGCTTGCAAAAGTTTGCACGTTCCGCAAAATATATTATAAATGCGCTCGGCAAATTTGGGGTTTTTGGTCCTTGTTGAAAGGGCGAACGCTGGTGGGGAATTTTTTTTCATTGTGGGAACAGCCATGTGTCCTTTTAGTTTCATCTTTTTTCTTCTCTGAAATCTGTTGAATATGTGCGGTGTCTTGTGAATTAAAATATAATAATAAGTCGTCCGCCATTTTCTCAAGACGATTTGTGTCTAAATCAACTTGTGCTGTTACTACAGGCTTGATAGAGTGGGGTAGGGCTTGTATGAATTTGTGGCGTACGATATCGTCCCCTACGCTAATTTGACCTGCAAGTGACCTGAGTCCATTCAGGTACACTGATGGACGGCCCGTTACTGTTGACGATGACATTAATTTGTCCAGCATCTCCGGTTTTGTTTTTTCGTAGGCGCTCGTCACTGCTTCTTTCAGTGCAGCGTAGTCCTTTGACTGTAGTATAGCTGGTTGTATTTTTCCTACTATATCCACGGGGAGTGCTGCCAGAATGTTGAAAATTTTTTAATGGGGCTGTCTGATATTTGCAATATTAAATTGCGCCTCCATTATTGCAAACCAAGCCGTTATATTTGATTCGAGAAAGTTCGGCGGTTTTACCGTAACAGCTTGAACTGGTTGGTTTGGGTTTATTGTTTCTTCAGCGTCCGTTGCCATGTTGAGTTTGTATTGCAAAGAAATATTCAAATTTCGCTCTGTGTGTGTGTGTGTGTGTGTGTGTGTGTGTGTGTGTGTGTGTGTGTTGAAAGTCCACGTATACGTCACCAGTTTATCTGGGGAACGTTAGGCTCGCCAGTTTATCTGGTGTAACTTCGGGGTATACCAATTTATCTGGTGGAAATGTCTTTGTGCGTGTTCATATCACGTCGTGTTGTCACCAATTTATAGTGGGTTGCTTATCTCTTCTTTTTCTAGTTGTAGTGGGAGTACGTTCTAGTGAAGGGTAATTGTATACTGTTGCAGGTTAATGGAATTTGGCCTTGTGGTAGATATCTCACTATAAGTCATAAAATGATTATAAAATCAAGAAAAGCAAATTGAGTTGAAAATAACATTTATGTATACACATTTCAATTAATGTTTTACAATTAAAGTAATACTTGAATATAGGTACAACGGAGGTTAAATGTTTATGGCAAATAATAAGCTGAAAGAGATTTAAGGCTTAGGAATTTGGGAGCGTCGTGAGTAAGGAATGTCTTTGATGTATTCGCTCCTTAGGTCAGTAAGTACTTTTGAGACCGTGGAGAAGGTAAAGAGGTAAGGGAGGCAAACATAGTAAGCCACTTGACTTCGGTCAATGGAGATACTAATTGCATTCGTCTCTCTGGGTCTCTGCGTCGGTCTGTCTGCTGGGTACTTTCTGTCTCGGTTTTTATATCTGCTTTTTGGATCAAAAGCAGCTCGTTTGGGATTTCACACTTGAATTTGATTCTGTGCTTCCCATTGACTGGTAAAGAAAATTCGCGTAGACTCGCGAAATGGAAATTTGATATTTGATTAATTTTTATTTTTCCTCCGGAACATCTACGCGAATCCACCTGCGCAGAGACGACTTTTGGTCATTTGCTTTCTGGTGGTTATAGAGCAAACATCCGGTCCCTCGCTTTTGCTTGGTATGTATCACCACAAATGCCATGTTTCTTCCAGAAGCAGACGATCATGTCACTTCAGATATTACATTTGTTTGTTATCTGAATTGCCAGTTCTTCTTGGAAAGGATAGTGTATTCGTTTCCCGTTATGTTCTCTGCGGTTTCGGAAACAGAGTTGGTCTTCTCCTAGTCTAGCTGCCATACAAGATTGACAGTGTCGGACTGACTCTAAAAATATTGGATGGTAGACAAAAAGGCAGTGAGTACCACAATTACAAATTCTTCAATAGCACAAAGAAAGCAATGCTGGCAGTCGACTATGTTTATGTTCACTAGACAATTATTCGAATCTGCAAATTATTGCTTTTGCGTCCAATTCATCTAACAATTCCTTTTCAATGTATGATTCCAAATTCTCCCCAGACAGCGAATTCCTTTATATTGTGTTTATGATCTTTAGCTTTCAAGATGTCCTCTCACACTGGACTTGTGTGAAACCGACTTTATATAGTTTGCTGAGACTAGAATAGCTGGATTAAAAGGAAAATTTAATGCTGAGTAACTTGTCCACAAAATACAAAACAAATTTCAAGAAAAAACAAGACGAAAAGAAATGTTTCATATACACACAATTAATAAACAATTAGTATTTTTCATGACTCTTACTTACTAAGGTAGTAAAATAAATACCTTCAAAATTTAAATATTTTATTTGTTTAAATGAAGTGTTATAGTTTTAGAAAAAATATCGAAGAAATGAATGATCAGAAATAAAGTGTTCACTTATCGTGTGTTAATTTTGAGGAATCAGCTGAAGTGCCTTAGTGTTGTTGTTGTTGTTGTTGTTGTAATCATCGTCGTATCTTTAGCGTTATGTTGGGGACCATGACTGACTGCTGGTCTGCCAACGAAAACGCGCATAACTTAATTCACGTTATCAACTTCGAGCACAAACTTTTTTTTATTTGCATTAAGAACCATAAATAATACTAAACAAAGAAGTAAAGAAATGCGTTCTTGGATACTGTCAGCTTTCAGAAAAAGTAATCTTGGTTAAACTACAATAGGCTCTTCAATATAGCTATTATAGTAGTTTATGCGCCGACAACTCAAAGTTCGGAAGACGAAATAGAAACATTCTATTCAATACTGGACAGTGCCAAGGCTCAGTGCAAAAGCCAAGAAATTAGGATTATAATGGGGGACTTGAATGCCAAGGTAGGTAAAGAGAGGGAAGGAGACACGACCGGCAACTTTGGACTAGGGGATCGCAACAAACGAGGAGAAAAATGGGTCCAATGGTGCTCAGCCAACGACCAGGTAATTACCAACACCTGGTTTCAAGAACACCCACGACGTTTATGGACATGGAGAAGCCCAGGAGGCGACACGAAGAACCAAATAGACTATATAACTATAAACAAGAGATTCAGGAACGCAGTGGTCCAATGCAAAAAATATCCAGGTGCCGACTGCGGAAGTGACCACCTCCCAGTCATCTGCAAACTAAGGGTGAAAATCTGAAGACTGAAGAAGCCCAGCACATCACCAAGGCTGCAATACGACACGCTTGTGAATGACCTCACCCTGCAGAAAGAATACAATAACAGCGTGAGAAAGAAATATGAAGAACAAATTGGAAAAATGCACTCAAAATGGAATTCACTAAAGGAAGCGATGGTGACCTCAGCGAACAACATAGCCCCAAAGGAAATCAGACGCAGAATAAAAAACGAGTGGATGACCGAAGAGATTCTCCACATGATGAAAAGGAGACAAAAATTTATTTTTATAGCACTGCCGAAGAAACCAGGTGCAAACGAGTGTGAACTACACAGAACTATCAGCTTAATGAGTTACATTACAAAACTGATTGTCAGAATCCTGATGAATAGAGCGAGAAGCAGAATCAGGCCAGAGATAGGGCAGGAACAGTGCGGGTTCGTAAAAGACAGTGGAACAAGGAACGCCATATTCATGATTAGGTTGCTCTCAGAAAAGGCAATACAAATGAAGAAAGCCTTGTTCCTATGTTTCATTGATTATGCGAAAGCATTCGACAAGATACGACACAAAGAATTGATGGAGATGTTCGGTAGCCTCGACATTTTCGGGAAAGACATAAGACTGTTTAGGATGTGGTTTCCGGCTTTCTCTTTTCCAATCTTCTCACTTTGGTTTCTTTTTTTTTTTCTTTTTTTCAATTGGAGTAGATAGACCCATCTATTGCTCGGTTCACACTCCATCCACGTCTATTGAACAGGTTAAGAGTCTCATCCCTTGTTCCCTGTTTAGGATGTGGTTTCCGGCTTTCTCTTTTCCAATCTTCTCACTTTGGTTTCTTTTTTTTTCAATTGGAGTAGATAGATCAATCTCTCGCCCGGTTCACACTCCATCCACGTCTATTGAACAGGTTAAGAGGCTCATCCCTTGTTCCCTGTTTAGAATGTCGTGTCCGGCTTTCTCTTATCCAATCTTCTCACTTTGGTTTCTTTTTTTTTTTCTCAATTGGAGTAGATAGATTTATCTATCGCCCGGTTCCCACTCCACCCACGTCTATTGAACAAGTGAAGAGGTGTGACACGATAACTAGGCGTATATTAAGGTGCTTTGTAAAATATGTATTTTATTATAATAGATTAAAATAGAAAATGGTTAAGAATAGAAAATAGTTTAAAAACATATTTAACAAAAGTGAAAAAGAAGAGGAAAAAATAAATAAATAAACGTTTTTTCTTTTATGAGGAAAATTGTGGAAGAGACCAAGGGTATCCGATTACTGTTTTAAATCCTACCACTCTTCCGGTAAATATTTGACTCAGTGATTTAATGTGATAAAGAGATAAGTTCAGGAGATAAAGTTCAGGAGGTGGGCTGTCTTTTACTGTTTCTTGACCACACCATAAGAATTTTCCGACGGAAGCTTTATTAAGATAAAAAAAAAAAGATAACTGAAATTTCAGACTTACAGTCGCCAGTGTTTATCACCGGTGGTCTAAAGCATTTCCGGATTTCCGGATTTCTGGATTCATTTTAAATAAATAGAAGTTAGTTAGTGAGTTTCAAGTTAGTTCCGCCGGGCGTGTGCTTGAAGTAAGAATCTCCGTTCGTCTTGTTTTGGTCAGTTCGGATTTGTTGATCTCCATTAATTAGAGTTAGAGCTGTGTGTCACATTTGCCAGCCCCAACCGAAAGGCTAGCTGTAGTCTAAACGAAATAAAGCATCCTTTCAACTCATCCAAGTTGTGGAAGTTCGTTCCTTATAGTTCAATCTTGTACCTTCAGCTTGAGGCTCCGACATTTTCAACAAACTCCCGGCAAACATCACAGCGTGGAGAACGGCCGCCGGAGAAATTGTTAGAACGGACCGTTGGGGGTGTTACATTTGGTGCCGTGACTGCAGGATTTGGAACCCACGGAAGTGCCACTGGATGCTAAGTTTGGATTTCAACGAACCGACGCGACTGGACGAGACAGGACGAACGGAGAAAAGGAAATCGAAGAAAGAATTATTCTCACAGCCAAATTCTGATTGCTTAGTGTAAGCTTCAGGGGAAGAAAAAGAAGAAAAAAAACAAGAAACAAAGAAAGGAAAGGGAACTCGTTTTCAACAAGCACCGTAAGGTAAGCAGAATTATTTACTCCCTTTTTGTCAGGCCCAAATTCTCGCAGGCAGAAGAACGGTTGCCACTATCGGCCGTACAATCGATAAAAAAAAAAGAAAAAAGAAAAAAGAAAAGAAAAGGGACAATGAATTGATTAAGAAAAAAAAAAGGTGTGAGTACTTTGAGAGAAAAAAGTGTAAATTTTGAAAAGAAAGAAAAAGAAAAAGAGAGATAGAGACTAGTTAAACGGTCTGAATTGGTACTTAAAAACAAAAAAGGAGAAGAATGAAAAAGGACTGTTTGAAAAGAAAAAGGGATGATGATGAAAAAATATTTTTGAGAAAAACAGAAAGAAACATTTTAGGAACATTTATTTACTTTTTTTTGTTGTTTTGGTTAAAAGAAAAAAGAAAGGAAGATGGAATATGATAATGAGAAAAAGGTGTGTACAAAAAAATGAATGAAAAAAATAAGAGGAAGGGAGAGAGCAGGAAACAACTGTGCGTGTACAAAAAATGAATTGGAAAAAAAATGTGTGACTATTTTGAGATAAAAAGTACGAATTTTGCAAAGAAAGTTAAAGAAAAAGAGAGATAGGAACAACGCAAACGGTGTGAAAAAAAAGAGAGGAGAATGAAAAAGGACTGTTTGAAAAAAAGTAGGGTAAAAGAATAGTGTACGTTATCAAAAAAGAAAAGAAAAAAAGCACTATTCGTGAAAAAAAGGAGAGAGAGAAAAACTAAATGAGTGTGTACAACAACGACAAAAACATGTTTTGAAAAAGAAAAGAAATGATGATGATGAAAAAAAAATATTATTTTTGAGAAAAACAAAAAGAAACATCTTAGAAACATTTATTTACTTTTTTTTTTGGTTGTTTTGTTTGAAAAAAAAGATGATGATGAAAAAAAAGTATTTTGGGGAAAAACAGAAAGAAGCGTTTTAGAAACATTTATTGACTTTTTTTTGTTGTTCTGTTTAAAAGAAAAAAAGAAAGAAAGGAAAATGGAATATGTTTGGTTGAAAAAGAGATTGATAATGAGAAAATAGATGTGTACGAAAAAAAAATGGAAAAAATAAGAGGAAGGGAGAGAGCAAGAAACAACTGTGCGTGTATAAAAAAAATGAATTGGAAAAAAGTGACTATTTTGCGATAAAAAGGTATGAATTTTTAAAAGAAAGTTAAAGAAAAAGAGAGATAGAAACAACGCAAACTGTATGAAAAAAAAAGAGAAGAATGAAAAAGGACTGTTTGAAAAAAAAGGGGTAAAAGAATAGTGTGTGTTATTACGTTAAAAAAATGAGAGAGAGAAAAACTAAGTGAGTGTTGTCATGGAAAGGATAAGAGTCAAGAAGATAATAGATGGCAATTGGCTTTGCATTTAAATTCTTGGAAATTTTAGTTTTCAGGGAAGTAAGTATACAGAAGGGAATTCCACAGGCGGGAAGTGCGAGCAAATAAGCTGATAGAGTATAAATTGCGGTTACATTTGTTTGATTTCACTGTAAAAGGGTGGGACCTAGTTTCTAGTCTAGTAGCTCGAGTAAATTCATGCAGAGATGGCACCAGGGAGCTAAGCTTGTCAGAGCAGAAGTCGTGAAAGTATTTGTAGAAGAGACAGAGGGAAGCCACATTACGTCGGTGAGAAAGTGACTGGAGTGGGTCGGAATTAATTAGATTAAAGATTCTTCATTGGATTTTGTCAAGAAACCCAAGATAAATAGCAGAGGCCCTCAACTAGATGCGACAGCAGTATTCAATGCACAGGCAGATTATAGATTTATATATGTGTAAGATAGATTTAGACGAGAAAAACATCCTAGCCCTACAAAGGGAACCAACCTTTCGAGCAGCAGATTTAGCTATGGATTCAATGTAGTCATTCCACTTGGGGACGGTTGATTGATTTATACTTAGAAGGCGTAGTGATCCATTCTGATAGGGGGGTAGAAGCGGTTGTCTATGGTGATTAAATGATAGCAGCTTCGTTTTAGAAGCATTAAAATGTACGAGCCATATCTTACCCCATTCCACCACAGACTGGGGCCCATTTCAAGCACAGCAGCCAAATTTGCTTTGTCAGCATCGGCAGATTTCTTATCGAGGCAGGAGTAAATTGTTGTGTCGTCAGCACAAATGCCTACTTGGGATCTGAAATATGTGGATAATATAGGTTTTGCTTAGTATTCGGTGGAACACTGATTTATGTGCCAGTATCGAGGATTAAGGATTTTTTAAGGTTTCTGATCCGATTTTATGTGTATGCAATTATATACTCTTTGAAGCTTCGGCTATTCGTTGCGAAATATTGGATTTTGTAATTGAGAAATATAGAGCTGGTGGATAGGAAATTGAGAATTAAATGCAATCTTCTTCACTTGTACAAAAATTCACAATGGCGTGAATTCACAACCCTAGTTTTGCCGAATAGAAAAAGAATTAACCATATGCTTAAAGAAAAAGTAGAAACCATATTTTGCAAGATGTTAAATTGATCTTCTGACCAATGAAATCGATTTGCAAGACCAAAAAGACTTAGCGATCCAGTGCGAAAAATCTAAATGACTATAAAGTATTCATTTGTCAGCGTTAGTCAGTCAGATGGAAGCAGCGAGACGACACACTAAAATGTAACGGGAGAAACTTCAACCACGACCTGGACGTAAGGTCGCGTTGCACATCGTTCTCTTTCTCCTTTCTCGTGTGCTGATTCCTTTTTCTTTCTTCTCCATTCAAAGATATTCCTACCAAACAAACGCTCGTACAAACATACGTACGCATAAACTCTTTCCAACAAATTATGACTACGAACATTTCTACAACATTGATACCCTTAACTTTCTCATTGAACATTAATTTCTACCAATTCTTATTATTCTTTCCTTTTAATAAATTTCTATTTTTACATGAAACATTTATATTTTTATTCTTTCACTCTTCCACACTATTCCACACAAATTCATACAACCAACCAGCTATCAACCTTCTGATGAAAAACTGATGATAATTCCGCATAAAACCCGTAGGCTGTAGGGAGTTCGGTTATGTATGACAAAAAGCCGAATCAATAAAACATTAGCCATCTCCCTATAGCTTCCAGCTCATTAAAGCACTGAATTTATCGGACTCTCTGCATTCCCGCGAGGAAACCCCGATGAGACTCTGCCCTTCAACATAGCCTCGTCTGGTGTAAATAGACAAATGCCCGATCTCGTGCATGAGCGGTCTACGGGGAATTTTTACCCAAGCGTACGCCCTCAGAAAGACCAACGTTGAAAATCGGCCTTGTGCCACACCCCTTCTTTGTGATGAGGTCTCGGGTAAATACTGAGTTCATTAAAGCTTACTCGGACCGATTTTAATTTTGCCCCGCGCACGACATATCTACATCATTAACCTATTGGGACTAGTATTTTTGTGTTGGAAGAACTGATATTTGTAGGAACGGTCGGTCATGTCTGATACAAGGCCACTTCACAAACATAGCCTACGCTCACCATTTAAAGATGCAGGATTAAAGGATAAAAATGAGCTCTTACTTTATAATAATAGAAATGAGATTTATTGATTAAATAATGACATAAATTTTGTTATTGAGAATTGTGTTTAAGTGAAAAGTTTCTTTTTGTTGAATTCAAGAGGAAATGTTTTTGAAGAAAAGTAAAGTTGATGTTTGTAATGCGTGCACAAAAGTATTAAACGTTTGTATGTTGATTATTTGTTCCTTGTTTTCTTTTGTTGACGAACAGTTGTGAGGAAGAAGGAGAAACTATGACGAAGCTCGAAAGAGGTGAGAGGGTAAGAAAATGCATGTCATTCGGACTTGCGAACGGACTTGTGAACGGACTTGTGTCCGGAGGACGGCCCCTGGCCCTCTCCCACCAAAAGAAAGACATAAAACAGTAAAAAAAAATAGATAGATAGATAGATAGATAGATAGATAGATAGATAGATAGATAGATAGATAGATAGATAGATGGACGTAAAAATAAGTGATAAACTTAACTTAAAATATATAGGATATCCTAATAGCTGAAGCCAAAAATAAGTAGAAAACTCATACACATTAAATTGGATAAGACTCACTAAAAACAAATTTCGGCACAAATTACTAAAAAATATAATCTAAAATAGATTGTGGTGATACCGACCGAACAAAAGCGAGAGACCGGATGTTTGCTCAGTAACAACCAGACAGCAAATGAACAAAAATCGTCTCTGCGCAGGTGGATTCGCGCAGATGTCCCGGTTGAAAAATAAAAATTAATCAAATATCAAATTTCCATTTCGCGAGCCTAGCGAATTTTATTTACCAGCCAATGGGAAGCCCAGAATCAAATTCAAGTGTGAAATCCAAAACGAGCTGTTTTGATCCAAAAAGCAAATATAAAAAGCGGACACAGACATGACCCCAGAAGACAGCGTCTCCCTTGATTTAAGTCGAGCGGCTACTATGCTTAACTTTTTCCTTCTCCACTGTCTCAAAAGTACTTACTGAGTTCAGGAGCGACTACTTCAAAAACATTCCTCACATACCTCCGCTCCCCACATTCCTAAGCCTTCAGCTTTTTCAGCTCATTATTTGCCATGAACATTCTAACCTCCGTTGGACCTTTATTTCAAGTATTGCTTTAATTGTAAAACATTAATTGATATGTGTATATATATAGATGTTATTTTCAACTCAATTTGCTTTTCTTGATTTTATAATCATTTTATGACTTCTAGTGGTCTATCTGCCACAAAGCCAAATTCCGTTAACCTGCAACAATATACAATTACCCTTCGCTAGAACTGAATCTTACTACAACTAACGGAAAAATAATAGATAAGATATACCCACTATAAGATCAAGTAATTCTGGTAGCCGATTAGACACTTTTTGTTTTTCACCTGACTCGTGTTTTTCAATGACCCGTGTTTATAGTTCTTGGCGAGAAAAAATGTTTGTATTGGGAGCATGTTTTTTTTTTATTGTTTGGTTGCCAGTAACATCTATTTTCACTAAATTATTGATTTACTTTTTTGTACATTTTATTTTAATTTAATTTTATTTTTTTAGCCCGCGTCCGTAAAATTAATTTTCTTCTTCGTGTATCGTCTCTATTTGCTTAATTCTTTTTGGTTTTCATTTTCTAGTCTACGTGTTACTTTCTTGTTTAATCTGTTTGGTTTTTATTTCGTGTTACGTCGGCCATTTTGTTTAATTTGTAAACATTTTTGCACGTGTCTCTTTTAAAAGAATAATTTCTTTCACCAAAAAACAACACGTTCAATTCTAGTAGAATAAGAATTTATTCTCATGAGTGGTATAATTTAAACCTCCTCAAAGTGTTCCCCCGAAGTCAAGGGGAGCAACTCTTCTCTCTTAACGAATTACCACGTGTTCACAGCGGCAAAGCAAAATAAGATTAAAAATGCGTGCGTCTCAATTACAGAACAATTTATTACAACATACAATATTGATATACATAAAAAGGTTTTTACATTTAACATGTACAGTTCAATAAATGATTAGCATCAGAAATATATACAAAAAAGACAGGAGAACTGCTAAAATTATAGGTATTTAAGCGTCAAAACTGATCGCGGAACATTTTTTTTATAATCATATCGGTCCAAGCAAGTCATTTTACTGCCACTCTTTTGCAGAGGGTTACATAGGAGGAAAGTTATGAGAAAGAGTGACAAGTTACAGGAGTGACAGGAAGTGGGTAAGAAAGGATGAGAATCTTGATGACAGTGGAGTAGACGGAGAAAGGAGCATGAGAGAGAGGATGCAAGTTAGTGAGATAGGAGATGGCTATTGACTTTACATTTAAATTCTTGAAGATTGTAGCTGACGGGGAAGCAAGTTAACGAAAGGGAATTCCACAGGCGGGAAGTGCGAGAAAAGAAGCTGCTGGAGTAGAATTTGCGTTTACAATTTATTGGTTTTACATTAAAAGGGTGGGACCTAGTTACTAATCTTGTTGCTCGAGTAAATTCATATATAGGGGACAGCAGTGAGCTAAGTTAATCGGAGCAGAAGCCGTGAAAGTATTTGTAGAAGAGACAAAGGAAAGCCACATTGCGCCGCTGAGAAAGTGACTGTATCCGAGCTGCAAAGTCGGAATCGATCATATTAGTGATTCTCTGTTGGATTTTGTCAAGGACCCCTAGGTGTATAGCAGGAGCACCCGACCAGATGCTACAGCAGTATTCAATGCATGGGCGGATGGTAGATTTGTACATGTGCAGAATTGTTCCAAACGGGAAAAACTTCCTGGCCCTGCACAGATAACCGACCTTCTTAGCAGCGGATTTAGCTATAGATACTATATAGTCATTCCACTTGAGTTTTGTTGTGAGAGTTAACCCGAGGAGGCGCAGTGTTTTAGTTTCAGGGAGATTAGCCTGATCCATGCAAATGGTGTGGGGGGGGGTAGGAGCTATTGTCTGTGATGGTTTTGGAAGAATTAAAATTCATGAGCAATTTCTTACCCCAGTCCACCACGGATTGGAGGTCCTTTTCAAGTTCAGCAGCGAGGTTTGCTTTGTCAGCCTCGGCAGAATTTTCATCGAGGCGAGAGTAAACCGTAGTCGTCAGTATATATGTCTACTTGGGATCTTATTAATTCGGGGAGATCGTTAATGTAGATATGGAAAAGCGTAGGACCTGAACACCAGCGTTCGTGTAATAGTATGTCCGTTCAAAAATGGCCTTTAATGTGTGATTTGAAAGGAATGACTGGATTAGCTCAAACAATTGTCCAGTTATACCATAGCCCTGCAGCTTGCATAGAAGACTCTGTCAAGCGCTTTGGAGATGTCTAGGGCAACAGTTTGGGCTTTGCCGTTCTTGTCGAGAGTTTGGTGTATATACTCAGTGATGGTCGTGAGCATATCAGCGGTAGACCTGGTGAAGCGAAAACCATACTGTTTGTCAGAGAAGTGTCTGTCAGCTGTGAGATGTCGTACCACCTCGGCGTAGATGATGGCTTCAAACACTTTGCCAAAAATCGGTAGGAGACTGATAGGGCGATAATTAAGAGGGTTCACCATTATTTTTATATATTGGGACTACGGAGGAGGACTTCCAGCAGGCAGGAAAGCAAGAAGCAAAGAGGCAGTAGTTATAGAGTTTGGAGAGTTCAGGAGAGCATCTATTCAGGACAATGATTGGGATTCCGTCGTTGCCGCTCGCTTTATAGGGGTCAAGCTTTTAAATTATTTTAGAGACCACCAAGTGGGAAATGTGTATGTCAGTCAGTTAGGCTTTGGTTCGAGGTGGGAAGTAGGGTATAGATACTTAAGACGAGTCTAGTGTCGACTTGGCAGAGAATCTACGAACGAAGCACTCAGTCTTGTCTGTTGAAGAAGCGAGGACCTCAAATTCGTTGATTAGAGGAGGGATTGATGGTTTGCTATTGTTTAGTACACTTTTGCAAAACCTCCAGTAGTCTTTGGAATCGAATTTAAGGGATGCTATGTGCTGCTTCATTCTGGCTTCAAACAGCAGCTTAGCTTCTTTAAGTATCCTCTTGCACTCATTGCGAGCAGAGGCAAAGAGGCGCCTGTTATGGTCCGACGAGTGACTCCGATAAAGCCGGAAGAAATGATTTCGATGTGCGATGGCGGCCGAGCAAGCGGAGGAGAACTAAGGGACGAGTGGGGTTTAAGTCTCAACTTCCTGGCTGAGATGAAAGCATCGATGATAGCCTTAACCCAAGAAGAGACCTCAGCCGCACAGTCCTCAACGGGAAGACTAAAGGATTTTGTTCCAAGGGACGTCACAGAGGAAATCACGGAACGAGTCCAATTCGGCTCTTTGGTTGCAGTAAGATATTCTGCTAGTCTCAGGTTCATGGGTGGAGTGGGAGTGGAAGGAGATATTAACAGAAACCACCGCATGATCAGAGTTTCCGAGGAGGCAGAGTTGCTTGACATTGCAAGAGTCAGGGATTGAAATAAAACAGAGGTCTAGCAGTGGGTAAGGTCCGTGAGGATTATTAGAGAATCGCGTGGAGAACTCCACCACTTGCGTAAGAGACTGAGTGATTGAGAAATGCATGGTGTGGACACCAGCAAAATTTGTGACAGAGTTTTCCAGCCACTTGGCGTGGTGGACGTTAAAGTCGCCAAACACAAATATATGGGCAGACGGATGAGAGGAAATGGCCTTGTCAATATTATTGGAGATGCTGTCAAGAATAGAACAGTCGGGAGATGAGAGGAGCGGTAGAGGTAAAAGAAATAGCTAACTGAGCTTGGTAGGGAAAGATGGAAACACATATAAGAATGATCTAGGGATTCAAGAGAGATCGCCCTAGCTAGAGGGAGGTGTTCACTGACGTAGACACCAAGCCCATGCATGTGGACATTGGAGTCCTTCCCGAAGAGGGGAAGGTAACCAGGGACGTAGAATTCAGAAGATAGGATAGAAGGATCAAAGTTTCGAAGAGGGCCAGGATATCAGGTGAGTTGACTTGGAGAAATGATTTGACACTGTAAAATTTGGTGCGTATACTTCGTATGTTAGTAAAAGCGATGTCGATGGGTTTTGATGTTTTTAGGTTAGCTGGTTTAATTTGCTATTATGAAAGTGTGTATTCATGAAAGTTTTATAAGTAGAGAGGACTAGAGTAGAATCAGTCGGTAGCTGTAAGCAGCATGTGTGGGAGGGAAACTGGCGCTGACTGCAGCATAATGTGGCCTCAGGGTTACCCACTGGAGGTTCATGCAGGGACACCCATCCATTATTCAACTGTTGATCAAAGCAGCCTCTCATGACGCTGCGCACAAGTTCGGGCTCCTAACTACCAGTCGAAAGCAGCAATCAGGAAACTGCAAACCCGGTATCCTCAGAATGAAGAGACGTTGTCACCAGGGCCGTAGCTGATGCTAAAAAACACCGGGCACAGAGAAAGTTGCCTGGATTTATTAGTTGACAATGTGATGACGTCATCAGTGTCATCCGTTTCCAGAAACTATGATTTTTGCGGATTTTTTCGGCTATTCCAATGGAAATTAGGCACGGAACGTGAACGATAGCAGGAAGGCAATTAATTAGGAAAAAATGCCTTTTGAGAAGATTGATAACATTCGAGATTAAATCCTTTTATTTCAAAATTAGAGGGACCACTCGTAAATCGCCTTTACAGAAAATAAAACCGTTTTTAAAAAGCTATGTATCTTGGCACTAAACTTGCATGCAACAGCGTTATATTGAAAATCATACAGATAAATATCAAAATCGGAGAACAAACAAAATAAGTTTGCAAGAACTAATCGAAGAACAAAACAAATACACATTTAAAACATACGAAAACAAAACAACAAAAAGCAACAGAGAAAAAATTAATCATTAGAAATCATTTCTATATAAATAGAAAAAAGCAACAAAGAAAAAATTAATTATTAGAAATCATTTCTATACAAATAGAAACTTATATATATTGAAATTTACTTTAATAAAAAAATAATTCAACATAATACTTCATGGTATTTTTTCCGATGGAAATATTTTATTAATTTCATGTAGGAAGGGACTAGAAATCCAAATTGTTTTTAAATGTAAATTAATAAACATAAAAGCAATCAGTAACCACTCCAAAATATTTTTACATAATAAAAATAACGAAATAAAATAAAAACTACTTAATTTAGACCTATCAATCTGCTTCTATGCATGTACAAGTCTAACGTTTCTAATCAAAAGAAAAAAATTCGAATGCTTTTTTTTAACAATTTACGCGAAGAAGCCAGAATAACGTAAATTTATTTCTTTTATTAATGATTCGAACCATATTTTTTTACAAGGTCCCAAGATATTCAAGAACCAATTTCTCCATGAAAGTAAATTGCAGAATGTTCTATTTTTATTTATTTATTAATTTTTAGCAACAATGGAATAGTTTACTGGGAAATATAATGCTTGCTGCTTATTTTGTTGGATTTTAGACTATAACATATTACACCACCCAGACCAAATTTATTCTGAACTACTGTGTAAATATGAAATGTGTACTACACAAATTGTATACTCCTTTCGTCCTAAAATGAAATATTTTCAAGTTCAATGATTAAACAAGGAGATATTTTCCCCTTGCATAACGTTTAGCAAAACAATCTATAATAATTTCTAAATCATTTTCTAATACTTCATTCGAAATATCTCGATTGCAGTGGATTATGGACCAGTTTGAAAATCCTTCCTCTGTCATCGTGGATCGCAAATACGTGAGGATTTGCTGTAAGCTGCTAAAACTGCACTCTGCAGAAGATGTTATCACAGGAATTGTCGAAAAAATGCGGACAAGTTTTCGATAATTTGGGAAAAAAGCTGAAAAAGTCATGCTTATGAAACCATTTAAGAGTTTCAGTGAAACTTGAGGGTTTTTCCATACTTGTAATGGTCTTACGTTCTGCCTTCACAGGATCTTCATCTAGATCATAAACATTCGAAACTAATTCAACTGCACTTTCAGTTTTAGTATTAAGGGTAACAGTATGCTGTAAAGCAACTAAAGTGTCTTGAATTTTACTTTGAAATCTATAATTCATTTCTGAAATAATCTTCTCTATAGCTACAGAGTATATTCTTTTGAAATAATATTACTTTACAGAACTATAAGTTCTTGTAGTTGATGATTCTACATCATAATCTTGAAGACGGATGCTAGATGTTTTACGGCGTGGAAGGGATGCATCATGAAATTTAAAATCACAATTCATGTCAGTGAGTAGTTTTTTAATTTTATCACTTTTTTCAAGGCATTGGTCAAACAGAACTTCAAATGATTGAAAATCTTGCATATTTTGAAAGTTTTTGACTGTAGGTACTTCGACAATGTATCAACTAGAGCAAGAAATTTTTCAAGTAAAAGCAAACAAAATAAATATTAAAAATCCACACTGCCCACGAGTAGACCATTTCGAAGAGCTTTGGCATCTGTATTTTCATTTCTTGAGCCATAGTGAATAAGTAGTTTGATGATAGATAGGAGAGTTTTTTTAACAGTACTTACTGGTGTGTATCATGAGGACCAACGTGTGTCACACATCCTTTTTAATGTTGTTGGGAACAAGTCCTCTTCTTTTTGCATGGCGGCGTTTAAGAGACCCTTCAATAAAATTATACATCGTATCTATAATACCTATACCAATCCGTAATGCTGGAATCAATTTAAGGGTTTTTTGAAGAGCCAGGTTAAGGCGATGTGCATTGCAGTGAACGAAAATTGCATTGTGGGCTTTTTCTTTCATTAAACCTGCAACTCCCTTTACTTTGCTTTTCATAGCAGATGCCTCATCAAATCCTAAACCTACAAGTTTGTTAAATTCAAAGCCATGGTTCACCAAGATATCACAAAGCAATTTTGTTAAAGCTTTTCCTGTCGTAGAAATCGTATTATAAAACCCAAGCAATCTTTCATCTACGATTCCATTCAACATAAATCTTAAACAAACAGATACTTGCTCTCGATTGGAAATATTTGTTTCATCTGCAATCAGTCCGAAAAATTTTGCCTTTTTCACTTGTTCAGTAATACGATAAAAAAAAACTCTCTCAGCAATGAGATCGACGAGTTCATTTTGTATATCAGGTGACAACCACTGATGTCGTTGCTGAATACTCTTTTCAACCGCCACTTTAAAATTACTGTCGAATTGGAAACTAATTAATTCCAAAAAGTTTCCTCTATTAATGTTACTAATTTCACCTAAATTTTTGCGATTCTCATTACATCCACAAAGTGCAATATTCTGTTGGATACAAAATATGAGAGTTTTGATGATTACTTTCAAAAAATTACATTTTTCAATTTCTTTCACACATGTTAGAGTCAATTAAACTAAGAACTGAGTTTCCCTGTTTTTCCATGTGATTATGGTTGAGTCACTTCGCCATGCAATCCATATGATGTTTTGATTTTGAATGGCTAGACAAATATTCGGTATGAGCCCATTTTGTAAAAATAAATCTGACACTGTCACTCTTACCAAACTCGCTACAGAAAAACAAGTTACTTGGTCGTCAATTTCTGAATATTCAATCCATGGATACAGCTTGTGCCACTGAAAATTGAATTTCCTATTTTTTGTACCTACTTCGAAACAGGATAGGATTCAAGTATTGGCTGTTTGGGTACTTTTATGGAAAGTTTACTGAGATTAGTTCTCTTTGAACTGCAGTCAGTTTCAGTCTGAGCAACTTTAATTTTATCACCTTCATCTTCAACAACGTTTGAGTTGATGTCGATTTGATTTTCGATATCCGTTTGATATTCGATTTTTTGTCCATGCTCTGATTCAATTTCGGTCTCTCTGACATCAAATTTCTCAATTATTTTTTAATTTTTCGCAAAAAAAAAAAGATCTATGTTGCAAGAACCTGAAAGGGCAAGGCGTTTGAAGGGAATTTTTTCTTGGTATCAACTCTTTCCTTATGAAACCGTTTATCATGGTCTGTCTTATTGTCTTTCTGTACTTTTCTATTGCACACGAGACAAATAATTTCTTCTCGGTAGAAGAATGGGGGCATTTTTACAATGAACAACAATGAATAACAAAGAAAATACAATTGATAGAAATTGTTTATAAAATTTTAAAATTAGAAAATTAAAGATAAATACTTAATTTCAATGTTTCTGAACCTAAATGAAAACTCAACCCTATTCATTCACTCTGAAATCCATAAATAAGATTGCAAAATTAGGAATGTTAAAAATTGCTGATAGAGCTCTTCGGAAATGATAATATAATATAACTTTTTAATAAAATAAGTAATATTTAATTTATTTTACATTTTTTATTAGCAAATCTGGATTAAGAATCAAATGTTACTCCAATTTCGGTGACTGGTTCTGGAGAATAACATAAAAAAGTGACGTCTTCATCAGTTAATGATTATTAAACATACATTACTTAAAATCCGTAAAAAAAGAAGATGAAGATAAAAGCAGATTTAATTCAAGTTATTTATGTACTGGTGATTACGATTTCACTGTACTGCGAAACTTTCATTTTATTTTTCACTTTTCCAAAAAATCGATATGCTTGGCAAAATGCAGTTGCAAAATAAATATAGAAAATATTTTTTCTGCAGAAAGTAGATGTTGATACAACTTACGAAAATATTCAAATGAGAAAATATAATTATTTCATTTATATAAACAAACACATACTTCAAAAGATTTTGAAAGCGTAACAAAAAAAAAGAAAAAAAATCGAAACAGCATTTAAGATTTAAATGCACAAGATTGTTGCGGGGCTATTGACAGCAGGTGCCGTTAACCCCGCTTGGAATTAAAATAATACGATCGGATCAAGGACAACGAAGATGAGGATTTATAAATTCAAGCCAAATTTTTATTTACAAAATCTGGCAAATGTATTTTAGTCCTCCTCACGTATCTTTGGTATTTGGCAATTTTACGGTAAATACTAGCAAAATAACTGATTAATGCAAAGAAATAATAAATTACAGAATGTTTGTTGAGTCGGCAGTGTCAATCGAAAGGATTGCTTGGTTCCAAGGCGGCAGGGCATTGCAGAGGTGATGCTGGTTGCTAGAGGTTCTGCTTGGTCGTTCCATGAAGAACTGTCGCATACGTAACCTGCTAGTCCTAAAAAGGACTGTTGCACATGTACTCAGTTTGAGTTCTAAAAAGGACTGTTGCACCTGTAATCAATTAGCCCTTAGAAGGGCTGTTGTATATGTAGCCGGGACTGCAGCTTCTGCTGGTGTGCCTGCTGCTTGGTTCGCTTGCTGCGTCTGCTGCACCCGTGGTGACTGCTGCTGCAGGGGTCGGTTAGCCCTGAAAAAGGCGATTGCATATGTAACTAAAGAGCCCTTAAAAGGACTGGTGACACCTCTTCTAGTTCAAAAACCTGTAATAAATAGAATATCGGCTAGAAAACTTTAACACCTTAGTCAATTTTGGAAAAAAATACTTTTTTTTTTTTAATGATATCACCCCGAGCAAGGCGGTAACGCCACTGATGTGCAGGTGACTATGTAAGAGTGAAAAGATTGGAAAAGAGTAAACCGGAAACCACATCCTAAACAGGGAACAAGGGATGAGCCTCTTCACCTGTTCAATAGACGTGGGTGGAGTGTGAACCGGGCGATAGTTTAGTCTATCTACTCCAATTGAAAAAAAAGAATCTAGGAGATCTATCTACTCCAATTTAAAGAAAATTTTAAAGAAAATTTCAGTTTTAATTTTTAAAAAAGAATAAGTAGGGTTTTTAAAGGACGATGGAATTTTGGTATAAAAAAGCAATATAGTACATATATTTCTCAATTTCATTTTCACACATGGGTAAAATATAAAAATATTTGTAGTATTTTGAATTTTTTTAATTGTTGAATTTTTCAAATTTATCGTTAAAAATTTCTTCCGTTTTGAGTCAAGTTTTAATTTAAATTATGAGCAATGAGCTAAAATTTTTGCGAATTATACGAGTAGTTTCTGTTTCTTTATGAACAAATGTAGTACTAAACAAATTTAGTAACTCACCAAAATTCTTTGCAACAGACAGAAGTTATGGAAAAGTGTCCTTCTTTGCAAATTCTAACAATCATATGAAGATTTTTAGTGGCTTTTGGGATGGGAGAAGCACAAGGACTGGATGACCCCTTCAGATTGTTCGCCAAGACATGACGACTGGCGCTACAGACAGAGATGCCAGATTTCTAAGCCTCCCGATTCAGGAAGCTTAGAAATCATTTTAATCTTCTAAAAATATTCGGGAGTCCCGAATATTCTTGAAAGATTAAAATGATTTATTGCGTCTACCCTTTGACCAGGCAAGTAAGTGGAAGTGGTGCGGCAAAAATCAAAAGGGTACCCACAAAAAGAATACGAAAAAGCTTTGGAAACTCGGGTTCGGACTTTCTGAGTATAACCAGTCTTTCCTCCCAAAGTTAATAAATAAACAGATTTTTACTGCGTTCATTCGGATATTTTCTTTCTTTCTTTCTTTCTTTCTTTCTTTCTTCGTGAATTGTTTAGTTTGACTTCTGACGAAGACATTTTTCCTTGCCCGGATTTACACTATGATTGAACGGATCGGCCCGGACCCGTGCCCGGTGTGCCCGGTAGTCAGATACGGACATGGTTGCCATCATCCACAAACACTGCAAAAAGCGTGCGACAACACTACGACTAGGACCAGACGAGAGGGAAGAAACCGGGAACCCTTTCCTAAACAGGAAAAAAGGCGTACGCCTCTACACCTGTCAAAAAGAAGAGGGAGAAGTGTGAACCGGGTTACAGAAGGGTCTATCTACACTAATTAAAAAAATTAAATAAAAAAGGTAACTAAGTTTTAAAGTCGGAAGAAGCCTTCTAAGCCAATAGTTTTGCAGTACCCACTCCCATAAAGAATACACAAGATAAACGAAAAGCCTTTCAAAGTGCTGACTCACTTTTTAAATAAAATAAATATAACCACTGCTATGAAAAAGGACAAAATATAAAATGTGTTGTACAGTAGGTAAATAAAATACATTCCCAAAATTAAGCAAGAAAATAATAAATTAAAATTAATTCGTTAATGAATTCCCAAATGTAAGCAAGCAACTAAAAGAAAACAATAAATTAAATTAATTCATTTATGAGTTCCCAAATTTAAGTAAGCAACCAAAACAAAAGACAAAAATTAACAGGCACGCTTACCAGTTTCCCAGAACTAAAAATGAGTGAAATTTTGAGACAAACATGTCGGACAATTCCTCTCCTCAATTTTTAGCAACAATTCAAACGCATTCAATTAAAATATTGCAACGAAGTCACGAGTTAGCCGAGAGCTAAAGAGGAAGGTGTGCTTTACGAACACCGACACAAAATACTTACGAGAAGGTGGAAGTACAAATGGCGTACTCTTAAATTCGAATTAGAGGGAGGCGGACAAGTCAACGGTTCTCGTAGCCACAAGCTTCCTCATCCACAGACTTGTTCGGCCTACATTTTCTTCTTCTTCTTCTTCTTCTTCTTCTTCTTCTTCTTCTTCTTCTTCTTCTATAGGGTAGGGGCTCTGGTCAAACAGCACTTGAAGAGTCTCTCAAACACAGCAACAATTCAATATGGAGTCGAATATTTATGGGACTCCGGAAGCCACACTTAGGCGATTCGATTTGGTTAATGGGAAAACCAATGACTAGCCATGTGAGTGTAGGTTCTCTACATCGCAAAAAATACTTCAATAATTATATCCCGTTAGTATGAGGATAAAACACACACTTTGGCTGTACGAAGATGATTGACCTTCTAAATGTAGGAGAAAACACAAAGCTGATTTTGCATTATGCGGACACACTGAAGCAAAAAGTCTGTCCGTCCTTACACCCTGAGCCTAGTTTTGCCGACTGCTACTGTCCGTCTGCCGGTGTAAGTCCCTCGGGGAAAATCTTCCTGCTCCCTCATCAAGTTACGTGTGTTATGGTTTATAAAAAGGCGAGTGTTCTAAAAATAGAAAAAGATAGACACACTGACGCCAAGAATTCGAAATTGGGCGGCAAAATAAGGAACCGTTTCTTTTGGTAGGAGTAGGAGTAAGAGTAGGAGTAAGAAGTAGGAGTTAAGGACAGTAGTTTTAGGGGCGAGATTTGAAAAAAGAAAGACGCTAGTCAGTTGACCACTAGAGTCCAGTTCGTTTACTACTAGCATCTCACAGTGAAGAGAATTTAGCTAGTCTGCTCCTGTATCCACACAAAATTTAAAGGTTGTAACTTGATGTAAAAACCTAAAGTTTTATACCAAAAATAAACATCATTAATTCAAGTTTGTGTTATCTTCTAATTATACCAAAACGAAGCAACACAACACGTGTCCCGTGATTGGTCAGCAGCGAGAGTACGCTGAAAGTGGCTCCATCATTGTCTCCAAGTGCCTGCAGCTTCCCAAAAGGGGACGACAAAAATGTAAGTATAAGTTTAGAAAGTACCGCCTGAAATAAATCTAACCAAAATAATTCTTACGTTTTCTAATTTTTCTTTTGCAGTGTTTATTTCATAATTTGTTTATTTTGCTGGTTTTATTTTTTAAAAAAAGGAAACCTTTTTAGTTGTGTTGTTTCTGTTGTGGAATTCTCCCTTTTCATAAAGATGGACTCGTCCAGAGTATACTTAGACTACTGCTATAGAAGCGAGACGGGAGGATACCGAGGTTTCACAGAGAATTAACCGGAGAATACGAGAGTCCAGAGAGAGACTAGCAGTAAGTACATAGTAGTTCATAGTAGCTCTGTGCTCCACTCATCGAGAAGATTATTACGCAGTACCCGTCAGCTTCCGACGCGGACATACTCAATATACTACGGCTTCACTTCCAGAGACTTGTACAAATATTTTACCAACCCGCATTCCTGGACTACTAATCTTCATTCAAGTCTGTATCCTTACGTTAATACACTTATTTTCTATCTCAATGGTCGTTGTTCATTTATTTGTGCGGGCCCATTCCCAGGATCCACAACAGTTTCATCAAAATTATTCCTTTTATTTTTTTTACGTCGAACGTTCTTACTGCAACCCTATTTCAGATGGCTGGTATTAAGCTGAGTGATTTTCAAGATGAGAAAAGATTTTGAGTGATTTTCAAGACAAGAAAAATTTCTCTAAAATTGGAGAATGTAATTATTTTTGTCGGGAAAAGCGACCCAGGTGTGGAGTATACTGAGTACAAAAATTATATTTAAGCGAATTTATCAAAGTGATTCTAGTCAAAATATGTCAATGGGTTTTGTTGGTGTGTGATCCTAGGTCGAAATGTGGCTTTGACAGTTTCCTGTGTACTGGAATACCAAGAGAAAACACATTCTCTCTATTTGTCTGTCTGCTTTTATCAACATAAGAGCAGACGGACAAATAGAGAGAATGTGTTTTCTCCCCTTCTATTGGAAGTCGAAATAGTTAAATGTTTTCATTTTGAGCTGATAACAGTTACACAGTGATGGAAATGGAAACTTTACACCCTCTTTCCCACCCTGGTCAGAGTGCTTGTTTAACAAAATTAGAATGCAAGACGAGATTAGTCGGCTCGCAGGTCTTGAGAAGACAGGTAGGAAAAAGATTCGAGAGGCGGACGGACAGAAAACTCGCCTGCTGCTAGACAGCAAAGAAGAAGGCAAGAGAGAGAGAGAGAGAGAGAGAGAGAGAGAGAGAGAGAGAGAGAGAGAAAGAAAGAGAGAGAGAAAGAGAAAGAGAGAGAGAGAGACTGAGAGAGAGGTGGGGATTCAACCAACTGAAAGTTGAATAACAGATCGTCCCGTAGAAATGATAAACCACGAATATTATCGTATCGTAATACCAGCCCACTGATTTTTCTTTTTCGTCACTTATTTTGACTTGCTTGTAATCTTGTAATTATTCGATATATATAAATATATATTAATCTGAACCGTATCGATGCGGTCTTAAATCTGGTTTTTATCATATACCATCCACCGCTTGTCTGGACCGCATGTCTGGACCGTTTATTACCATCAAGTGGTAATAAACGGTCCTAATTTGGTTAATCCGAGATCAACAATACAGCGTGGGCGGAATCGGCCAAAGGTCAGGGAGGTTGACTGGATGCAGCCAGAGGTCGTGTTATATTATATTGTCTGATTTTGTTCTTATTTTTCATTGTTAAATTTGTTTTCCATCTTTTCAAGAAGGACTTTTTTGAAGTAGCGAGAAGTTTGAATGTTTATTAGATTGACCTTGTGTCAAACATAACCAAACGCTCTACAACTTAAAGTTTATCATTGTCACCAGAAGGTTGAAAGATTGGAAGAATAAAACTATTTCGCTTGTATGTTTAAGTAGAATTTTATTGAAAGTACAGAATAACATCAATTTGTAGGAGTTACATTTTCAATGAGAAAGTGTAGTAAGGAGTTAAAGGAATGAAGAGTACGGAGTATCAGAATGCGTGTATGCAGAATTAACAGGTTTGTTGTAAAGTCTGTGTTCCTTTCCTTTGTTGACTGACGAGAAAGTGAAAAAGAAGATAAAGCAAGAAAGGAAAATTGTACTTATTGTGACGTTCATTTTTAAGAGTCAGTTAAATATCTTGTTGTTGTCGTCTTCTTCTTTCTTGACAGCGAAAATGGTGAGAAAGAAGAAGAGGTAAAGGAAAATAGCACACGAGAAATAGAAGGAGAAAGAATGTGTGACAGGACCTTATGTTCTGGTCAGTAGCTTGAAGTTTCTTTTGTCACATCTTGTCCGTGTATAATATCGTTGCTTCCATCTCTAACTGATTGATTCCACTTTATTTATTTATTTATTTATTTATTTATTTCTATAGCCGAAGTCTTTTTTCACATCTGATTGTTAACTTTTCTCTCAGTTTTGCAAATCGCTTCCTTTCATTGGTTAAAAAATAAATTTAACATCTGGCTTCTTTTTCTTTCAGTAGACTATCAATCCTTTTCTGTTTGTCAAATAGATTGTGAATTTTGGTAAAAGTGAAGAAGAGAAGAGAGTTACTTTTAATTCTGTATTCACCACATGTTTAATTTGCAATCTTTTTTTTTTTTTACATTAAAATCTCTGGTTAAACCAGCTTTGATAGATATTTTTGTTTTATTGTCTTCGTAAATTCGTTTTTCATTATTCTGTATCTGTTCAAGAATTTATGTCGTTTGTTTATTTTGTCCCTGTTTTTCGTTGAAGTAATGAAAAATGACCGATAAACGTCGGTCAATTAAAAAAAGACCTAGTCTGTGCGAAAAAGAAAGACCCTCTCGATAAAAATACTAAATCAACAGTGACTACTGAGAACGTGGCCATTATAAAAAAAAGTGACGACCAAACAGATTCAAAGAATAGTGTGGAGGCCATAAATAGACAAAATTAGGTAAAAGTGTAAAAGTGTTGCTAACTGACCCTGTTAATAGCAATGACAGCAACAAGAGCAAAAAACAAAAAAAAAAAAAAAAAAAAAGGAGCAAAATTTATAAGTTTTTAAATTTCCTTGACTAGGTAATTGTTTTATAACAAATGAAGGAGAACTAAAGACTTGAAAACTTTTAGCATAATTTTTAAGTCTTTAATTTTTTATCTGCTTGTTCAGGTGTAACACTATGCCCGGCTGGCTACGGCCACCAAATATGTAACACCCGGGGGGCTGTACTGTAGACGATTACGGACGCCGCTGGTGATGATCTCGTCACAGAAGCTTGTCCTCAAGACGCCTATTACAATAACGGACCTACTGCCCACGTTGTGATTTGATCTCTAAAGTCGCGTTGTGCAAATCCAGTAGTCGTATTTCAATCAGATCCAGACCAGACACTTGTGTACAAAATAAACACGGCACACAAAAATAAATAAATAAATAAGGTCGAAGATTCCTGGAGAGTTACGAAGAAAGTCTATATAAAAAAAAATAATTATGAGTTACAGGAGCAAATAATACAGTTGTCGGAATGCTAGTTTACAACGGAGAGAGAGAGAGAGAGAGAGAGAGAGAGAGAGAGAGAGAGAGAGAGAAAGAGAGAGAGAGTTTACAAAATATCAGAGCTTTCAATCTTCAAATAAAAATGTATTTTCTAAGTTTCGTTAAAGTAATCAGAGCTCTTCAAATTTTCATTAAAGTCTTTTCACATATTCTCTATAATCAGAGCTGTCAATTCTCTATGCAACTTTTAAAACAACAAAGTCCCTTCGGGTTCTTATCGGAGCTTAACGGAATTTACCGAAGTAGAGAGAACGAGGAATCAGAAATTTCAATTCTCCACATAACTTTAAAAACAATAACGTTCTTTCGGGATTCCTATCGGAGGTGCATTATTCAACATTAACTCGTTAATCGCCGGCAGGCTTCATTTGACATTAACTCTTTAGCCATAAGTTCTGTGGTAAGCAACCAGCCTCTAGGTCGTGGCTCCCAAGTTGGGAACCTTTTCCACAGTCGTTACAATTTCGACTGTAATTTCAAAAACTACCTAAAATCTAATTTTTCGCACTGCGTTCGGATTTTTATAGCCATCCCCAATCCTCTCGGAGGATTTAGCCGACTCAAAGCTTTTGACCAATGAGATTATTTTCCACCCACACGATTTGCGGGGAGCCATGGCTCGACGAATAAAATATCAATAGCTCACATGAGTTTTATGTCTTCTTTCTTTCGATTACATCATGTCTTCCGATCCTACAATCTGTTCCCAGGAATAATTGTTGAGGATCTAACCCTACCTGACCTCATCAAGTAAATCCTGACATTTTGTTATGGCTACTTACATATTACAAAATTTAACTGGCCCAAAACAATTCGTTTCGAACACGAAAAAAGAAGAAAAGTTATATTTTTCTCTTTTTTCCCAACTGTCAGCCAATTTTTCTATTCCCCGGATTTTACAAGTACATAATAGTATCAAAAATAGTTTTTTACGTAAGCTCACATCGCGGATGTTAGCTTACGTAAAAAAGCATAACTAATAATACTACTAATATTAATTTCACTCTCTCTCTCCGTTGTATTAAACCAAACAAAAATATATATCAGCGGGAAATAGTGTCACACAGGGCTCCCTGGAGATCATATCCCGAAAGTAGTCACGAAAAGCCTCGCATATGCCCGTATTTATAGTCACAGTCTGGTTATCCGTAATGCCTATTGGATGCATTTCTAACTTTCTCTGCACGCAGTTCAGCGGCCATTTCTAACTTTCTCCGCACGCAGTTCTGGAGGCATTCTGAAACGGCTGAGTTCGGAGGTCCCGTTACAGAGTCTGAGATCTGGGAAGCGCTGAAGCTGGTTGGCCGAGATAAAACTCTGGGATTAGATGAGGCAGTCACCCGTTCTTTTTCACGTGCTGGAACTGATTTTTAACAACTGGGTAGGGCAAGGGTCAACGCTTCACCAGTGATCAAGTTACTACACGAAAACAAGAATGAAGGCGTGTGATAGGCAACTTTCGGCCTTTGATTTTAACCAACTGTTTGCAGCCTGTCCTATCTAGTCTGATTAACTCTAAGCAGACTTGTGCTATTCAGGACAAACTTTGATCGACAGTGAAACCACACTGATCAATTTAGATCTGTTCAAGAGATTCGATATGATTGACCATCTATTTCTGGAAGCTGGTTATGGGCCGTACTTTCGCACTTCTGACTTCTGTACGCACCCCGGTACGCTGGTAGAAGTGAATGGAGTACGATCGGTTACGATTTGTTCTGCTCCATTACTCAAGGTTGTTCGCTTTGCGTCTTTGTTTTAGAGCTTTTCCTTTGCAAGTTAAAGACGAATCCTGTCCTACGCGGAATCCCCCTAACTAGTATTGTAATCCGCCAATGCTGATGAGATTTCGGTTCTTGTGTCAAGCAGAGCCAATATTGACAAAGTCGGCAAAAGATCAGATGGTTGACAGAGGCCAAAATCAACTGCGATAAGTTTTTTGACTTGTGTTTGGGTGCGTGGAAAGGAGTTTTTCTTCCCGGGCCTTTCCTCTGGACGGACGGACGAACGAACCGGTCAGTCAAGATATACTCGGCTTCTGGTTCATTCACTATATCTTGCTAGAAATGAACTGGTCGGAGGTGCGAGAGAAGGTCGAGTGTGCAGTTCATCTGTAGTTCCGGAGGAATCTTTCCTTAAAGGGGAAGGCGGAAGTATACGTTTCGGATATCTATCACATTCTCTTTTACCGATTCTCCGTGCTTCCACTCCCGTATGTCATACTAATGCAATTAGCTAAAGTCATGTTCACCTTCTTGTGGGGAGGCAAAGCTCCCAAGGTATGTCGGGAGATATGTTACTTCCACCCTTCTAAAGTTGATTTGGGTATGCCTAGCGTTGAGATTCGTTAATATACGCTTAGCATCGCGTTCTAAAGCTGAATGTGTTTGCAAACAAATGGAAATGGCGAATTATGAAAGGAAGTCGTCAGTAAAAACTTCCCGTCCCTGATAAGTGTGTACTCTTGCGGTGGGAGGAGGCCCATCGTTTACCCCGAGGCGAGTGCTCCTTCTATCGTGAATGTGGTTAGCACTCAAGTTCCTTTTACGGGCAACAGACGGCCCCTCCGATGTCCAGGCGTTGTCTCGTAAGGTGATAGTGAGGTGCCCGTTCAAGATGGTCTGACTGGCGAACTCTGTTTAACGTTGCAGGAAGCTTGATCGATATAGCCTTAGGCGCTTGGGTTGAAATGCCTCACTAACGTTGAGACATCACTCACCTAGTTGTGATTCGAAAGGCCCTCTGGTTCAGCAATTATCTTCTTCATCAGGCATGGGAAATTTTCCCTACTTCCTTCGCTGCGGATCACGCCTTCTTTCACTGCAAGATCGTACACCTCTTTTACAAATTTATTGAAAGCTGCGTGGAAAATTCTTTGTCATTATGGTCAGTTCTGTTTGTAGCAATGTGGTGACACTATGTGTTCTTGTGCTTACTAGGTGCTATGCGAGTCATGATATGAACAACGCAAGAGACTGAATTCTATGGAGAGGATTACCTTTTTCCAGTTGATTTTGTTTTTAAGCATCGGCTTAAATTCAGGATCAGAACGGAAAGGCGACGACTCCCTACATAAGAATTCGGCAAAAGGTCTTGCGCGTATCTGTCGAGTAAAAGGAGCTGACTTGGCGTGGCATTTTGATTTTGGTTAGACATTACGATATTGGGAGCATTGTATTAAACATTAACAACACCGCCTAAGTAGTGTAGGCTTTTTTAAATACTAGGTTAACTTAGCTAGGGGATGTACACTTATTGGCACCTTTTATTTTTTGTATCCGTTTAATTCATCCTCTTCCCCTTTAAGTAACCAGAAATGTCAGCTCTATGGTGGATGTGGACAATTTTTGTTTTTTCCAATTTGTTCTTTCGTAATTGTTGTTGTATGAGTTTGTATTTGTGTGTTTGGTTGGTCCAATTGATTGACTTTTTGTTCATTCAAGTCCAATATTAATTTCGTTCAGTTAACTGACATTTCTGCCACAATTAGGGATTGTGTGGGGTATTACTAACACCATTTTGTTTAGTTTCTTGTGGGTATAGTATTATGCGTATTGTAAATATTCATTGGCGTTTTCATTTTAAAATGTTGTTATTATATCCTCCACAGGCAAATTGTACATATTAGGATTAGTTAGGACTTGATAGAGGCTTTAAGGAATTATGGTGTTTTTAGTAAGAATGGTATGTAAGAAATGGTATTTTGGTGCAAAGGTTTGTTTGTGTCAATAATTATGGCTAGCTAAGTTTAAGATAAGACAGATTGAAGACCAGCTCCACTTTTGTCCTTATACCACATTTTTATACTTTTACAATAATAAATATTATTTCATTAAAGCTTATATTTAAGGCAATGCGAATTGTTTCTAACAATTCTACTAGAACTTCTACTTCTCTTTTTGTCATTTTTCCGAAAGGCAGACTGCAAAGAGGTGCCCAGTTTCTCCACAGTGCCAGTAAGCACTATGACTTTCTGCCAGAGACTATGACTAATTATTTACTTCCGTCTAGTTTTAGCCAATTTGAGATAGCGTCGAAAGCTTTTTGATCAAATATAAGATGTTACTTCCATTTGCCCATCTTTCTCTCAGGAGTTACTTCTATTATATCTCTATACTGCAAAAAAATAGCAGCTATTTGTAAATATGGGAACATTGTAGACTACTACTCTAGTCCCTCGTTGTCTCTAGTATTATATACTGATTATGCTTTCTTTTTGAAGGTCTCTTTTAGTACGACATATCGAGCCTTCCTTCACTCTAACAATTTGTTGAACTTGTATGTCCAGGTCTGCTTACGCTTTGATTAAACATTCTTTTGTAGATTTAATAGTCTTGTTTTGTCTTTTATATCTGCGATAGTAACATTGAAAAACTTAAAAATGGAAAATTCTATCCTTCTTCCTTAAACGATTTGATCACCTGCTGTCTAAAGAGTGAACAAAAATGTCAAAGAACCCTAACCCACGTGCGAAATGAACTGCTCTGTAACAAATGCAAACATTATCGATTTCAAAATAGAAAACAAACATTTTAATAGGAATTAATATTTATTTATGTTAATATGTACATGATATATGTCACAAGGACGAAAATGGGAAATGGGAAGAACTAGTCTTAACTAGTCACTGTTCTTAACTTTAACTTAACTAGTCACATTCACTGTGACTAGTGGAATCACACTTTTAATTATACTTTATTTGTACAAAAAACAAAACAAAACACATACATACCACAATCATCAAAACAACACATTCTCTCTATGAACTTCTGACCTAATATCCTATTTGTACAACCATGTGGGGAGGGGTGTAATGACATGATTTTCTTTACATAATAAAAGTAAACCCCCCGAAAAAAAATATTGGTATAATGGAACTCCCATATGGTTAACACGGGGAAGAAAAGTAAATCAAATGTGTGAAAATACGAGGAAATGTGTAGAAAAAATAAATTAAAAATCAAGACGAAATATTTCCACGACTCCTTTTGTCACCTAAAAGGAGATGCGAGCGGGGTTGAAAACGGAAAATGTCACGGATTAAAAAAAAAACTAAAAAGGGCCAATGACCTCCTAGCTAAATCTGAAGTAACGTAGGAATAATGACGAGAAAACACGTATATTATTTAGAACGAAACGAAATAAAGAATTTATTTACAAATTTACATATTTGTTTCAGGACAAGTAATCAAACATTAAAAGTTCGTAAATTCGATGAATAGTCAAAAAGAGAAATGTTTATATTAAATCATCTGACACAAAGTAAATTTCTAAAGTGCTTTAAAAATTTGAGAGAGTTCGTTTTTCACATAAGAGTTATACGGTTATATATAAAAGATATATTTTAAGGTACTTAGCTTATGAGTTGAATAGATTCCTTTGAAATTACCCAGCGTGTATCAATAATGTGTCAGTGTGTATTTATAACAATATTTTGGAACGGTGATAATTAATTTTATTTATTAATTAATTAATAACCAAAATCTTCTAATTGCTATTATAGATCATAAGAGAACATACTAAGAGAAATTTTCTTTATCCTCCGAATATGAGCAAAGGAAAACGGAGGTGATTAATTTATTAACTAATTATTAACTGTAGCTGATACATCTTTATCTTTAAAAAGAAAGCAGAGATGAAAAATAACACCTGGTATTTCTCTATTATTGTAAACCCGGAAAGAAGAGAAAGAAAAGAGAAATGGATTTGTTTTCAAGCCACAGAAACAATAGATATCGGTTTCAGTTACCCCAAAGAAACATAAAGGAAAGATAAATTTTATTCTAAACATAAAGGAAAGATAAATTTATTTGTTATTGTTTCTTAATAAAGGAAAGGGAAATTTCATTTTGGGTCCGAATGTCTGGCTGGCATGACTCTCGTGAAAGATAACGGATGTTTTGATTCCGAGTCAAGTAATTCAGAGAAAAGGTTTTTTCACTGACATCAGGGTAAGACTGATAAGGCATTCTTGTCACTTGAAAATATAGGTGACTCAGAGAATGGATATTAAAAACAGGTGCGGAGAAATTATTATTTGGGTAACAATGTCAATGGACCCTTGTCAACTTGTTTTGGGCGAAGACAGTTAAAAAAGGTTAATGCTATTGTTTAAAAAAAAATCCCCGAAATTGTTTCGTGAGAAAGTAAAAATTGCGAGAAAGAAAATTCAGTTAAGTCCATCCCAGAAAAGGGGTATGAGGAGATGACGTCATAAGATCGAGAGAGATTCCATTAGTCGTCTCCCTCTTTCAAGTTGACTAGACTTATAATACGAACTTAGACTTCTGTTCAAAGCAGCGAGCTGCGGCCAGCCAGATTCCTTGTTATTGCTTAGGAGAATAATTCGATTTACCTAAGAAACGTCCGTTCCGCTACCAGTTGAGAGAAGCAGGGATGAGAAATTATCCCGAAGAGCATATTGTGTATATTCCACTTATTTTTCCGAGTGGTGGCATATTTGGTGCTGTTTAGACCAAGAGACTATTGTGTCTATATAAAGACGTTATTTTACAACACTTTTCAGCCGTCGCTCCACTTATTTTCCTTGGTGTTATAATTCTTTCTTTTATTACCCAATTGTGTGCACACTTCCCAGCTTGGTTTAGTTCGGCAGAGAGACAGCTAGTGGAAACTCACTTGACTACCTTGTGATTAATCAACACAACGTGGGACAAGGGAGAAAACCGTGACAGAGTCAATCTACGACCAGCTGACTGGATCGAAACCAACAGCGACCAAGGCCACGGAGGTGTCACAGATTCACACTGGCGTCATTCAGACGCGTGGGACTCTGCCTCTGCCTCTGCCTCTGCCTCTACCTCTGCCTCTGCCTCTGCCCCTCTCTCTCTCTCTCTCTCTCTCTCTCCCTCTGTTCTTTCTCTTCTCCAGTTTTTCTGATTTCATTCGACTTTCTCTGCCTATATTATATTAGAAATCGATTTGACATCGACTCGATATGTTTTTTTTCAGTTTGTAAGTTTTCTATTGATCAGAATACATTTCACAAAGGCTTGTGAAACTTTGTCTTGTTTTTTTTTTTTTTTTTTCAGTCCGGAACCAATCTCTTTTTCTATTGAATGAGAGAGTCGATGTATGTAACACAGACCTCGGATCTCCCATTCTATGAAAGATTAATTTCTGATCATCCAAAGGAATTCTCCAGGGGCTGAACTAGGCATCGAGTATCTTATAAGGTCCGTCCAACTGAATCTCCCTTCAGTTTTAACATCGTATAAGTCGGGAAATCTATTACTATTTCACCAAAAGCTTAAAACTCGCGCAAAAGTATAGTGAGGACAAAAATAAAAATAAAAAAATAATGAAATAGAGAATGAAATCAGCACAGATTAGTAGAACGTTGCTAGTAAAAGTAAAAAAGATTAAAGATTATGCGTCCCAATATATGAAAATGGCAAAATGCTGTGGTATAGGAGAGGCAACAGGTCAGTTAATCCAAGAACTGGTGTGAATAGCATCCAGTGGGGAGTGGGGAAGATAGGCGAAAATCAGGAGTGAATTTGAAAAATAAAATGTTGAAAAAATGGAAGACGGTACTTTCAAACAAGAAAACTCGAACGCCATTTAAATACAAAAATAGAGAGATTCAGATTACAGAGAATCGATAAATTGAAATAGAGAGGAAATAGCATATTTGGAAGAAAGCTAGCACAACAACAAAAAATAAATGACACATCACTCAATAAATCCCGGGCCTAACTAATAAAACAACAACTTTCAGACAAATTTCAACTTTATTCATCAATATAGTCTTCAAGAGTGATACACTGATTCTAATGTTTCTCTAACAATTCGATGCATTTTTTGTAGAACGATTTGTATTTGGCCTCAAAGTACGCCACAGTTTCCGATATCATTTCTTCACTGGAGTCTAATCTCTTTCCTTGGAGTATTATTTTGTGGTCTGCAAACAGCCAAAAGTCACTGGAGCCAAATCTGGAGAATAGGGTGGATGTGGAAGCAATTCGAAGTGCAATCCATGTACGAGGGTCATTCAATAAATAAGGTGAATGTTTCGGTGTAAGTACTTACACAGATAGAAGCTTATTTGTATTTTTTTATTTTTCAATGTAGTCTCTATGCAGTGTCACACACTTTTCCTATCTGCGCATAAGGTTCCGTATTTCCTCAGCGTAAAAATTTTTGGACTGATGTCTCAGCCAATCGCTCACAGCACTTTTGACTTCATCGTCACTTTCAAACTTCGTACCTGTCGTGAACGCTTTCAAGGGACCAAAAAGGTGAAAGTCTGATGGGGCAAGGTCTGGGATGTAAGGGGAATGAGGGAGCAGTTCTCAATACAGCTCGTTGATGGTCTGCACCGTTTGGGCATTTTTGGCACCCACTATAACAATATTTTGTAGCGGATCGGAAATAATTAATTTAATTAATTAATTAATAACCATAACCGGAAAATCTTCTAATTGCTACTATAGATCATAAGAGAACATACTAAGAGAAATTTTCCTTATCCCCCGAATATGAGCAAAGGAAAACGGAGGTGATTAATTTTATTAACTGTAGCTGGATATCTTTATCTTTAAAAAGAAAGCAGGGACAAAAAATAACACCTGGTATTTCTCTATTATTGTAAGCCAGTAAAGAGAAGAAAGAAAAGAGAAATGGATTTGTTTAATGTCATAGAGTCGATTTCGGCCACCCAAGAGAAGGCTAGCGACTGTCATTCTAAACATAAAGGAAAGAAAAATTTAATTGTTGTTCTTTTTCTGGGTAAAGGAAAAGGAGATTTAATTTTGTGTCCGATTGTCTCGCTAGCATGAATTGTGAAAAGAATTAAGATAACACTGGTCCCGAATTGTGAAAAGAATTGAAATAACAAATGTTTTGATTCCGAGTTGAAGTAATTTAGAGAAAAGGTATTTTCAATGACATCAGGCTAGGACAGATAACAAGGCATTCTTGTCGTTTGAAAATATAGGTGACTCAGAGAATGGATATTAAAAGCAGGTGCGGAGAAATTATTATTTGGGTAACAATGTCAATGGACCCTTGTCAACTTGTTTTGGGCAAAGTAAGTTAAAAAATGTTAATACCTATTGTTTTAAGAAAAAAATCCCCGAAATTGTTTCGTGAGAAAGTAAAAATTGCGAGAAAGAAAATTCAGTTAAGTCCATCCCATAAAAGGGGTATGGGAAGATGACGTCATAAGATCAAGAGAAATTCCATTGGTTCTGTAAACAAGCCCCGAAAGGGGGAGACGACTAACAATGGACGTCATGGAAAGAAGACTAATCTCATTGGGTAAACCACAGGCAACAACAAGTAGCAGCTAACCCCGGCATCCGATTGGTCACCGAGATGAGAGGTTAGACACCCAGCGACCGTCGGCCCCACACCGTGGCATGGGCATAAATACAGGGTCCCGAGGGGCCAAAATCAGTAGTTGCAGCTCGAGTGGCAGAGAGTTCGATTTCTCGGTCCAGAGACGTAATGACCAAAGACAGATCCCAGTTGAAGAAGTAAAGAGACAGAGAGATGATTGCCATGCCGTTGAATGCCGACCGTAGAGAAGTCAGTCACCAATCAACCAACCAGAGTTAAGAGACAGACAAGAAGAGAATTTTCAGACAAGTCTGAAATTGCTAACTGAAAGAGAATAACCCAGCACTTTGGCAATTTCCGTAACATTCCGGAAAACAAGCAACAAGTTGTCTAGACTTATAACGAACTTAGACTTCTGTTCAGAGCAGCGAGCTGCGGCCAGCCAGATTTCTCGTTATTGCTTAGGAGAATAATCCGATTTACCTAAGAAACGTCCGTTCCGCTACAAGTTGATAGAAGCAGGGATGGGAAATTATTCAAGAGACTATTGTGTATAATCTGTATATAAAGACGTTATTATACAACACTTTTCAGCCGTCGCTCCACTTATTTTCCTTGATACTATATTTCTTTCTTTTATTACTCAATTGTGTGCACACTTCCCCGTTTGGTTTAGTTCGGCAGATAGACAGCTAGTGGAGAACTCACGTGACTACCTTGTGAGTAATCAGCACAAGGTGGGACAAAGGAGAAAACCGTGACAGAGTCAATCTACGACCAGCTGACTGGATCGAAACCAACAGCGACCGGCCGGGTAGTGGCATACACCGGCAGGTGACCTTCGAGTAGCTAAGATCATCATGGACAATTTTGTGTGCTGTCCCAGCAGATAGACTCACAGTCCTTGCAATGTCATCCACTGTAACCCTTCTGTCAGATTGAATGAGGTCATTGACTGATTCGATCATCTCAGGAGACCTCATTCTGTAGACCTTCCAGGCCAGTCTTCATCCTGAACATGCTCCGTCCTTCTTTAAACAATTTAGCCCACTTGTTGACATTTTTTGGCTGAAACATGTGGCACCATACACAGTTGACATTCTCCTATGAATGTCAACTGGTTTGCACTCTTCAGCAACCAAAAACTTGATAACTGACCTCTGTTCAATTGTGGGGCATGTTTCTTGGTTGGCCATCTTTGTTAATCTCCAAAACTCTCAAATTTCTTTTCAATCTGCAAAAAAATTAAATCCCTTTGAAAAAGAAGTAAAGGAAAAAAAATTAAAAAATAAGTAAGCTTCTACCTCTTTCAGAAGTCCTTATACCGAAAAATTCACCTTATTTATTGAATGACCCTCGTAGTTTTGCCATCGTTGCGATCGACTTGTGATACGGTGCGTTGTCTTGGTGAAATATCACTTTTTCTTCTTCATTTGTGGCCGTTTTTTGGGGGGGGGGGCGATTTCTTTCTTTAAACGCACTAATAATGATGTAATAATAATAATACTCGCTAGTAATCGATTACCTTGAAAAAAGAATTTCAAGGTAATCGATAAAGAAAATATCTTTTGCAAAATACGGAGGCCAAAAACTTGCCTGCTGATGTTTGCGTCTTTGGTCACTTTGGACGGCTTTCACCTGCTGCTGTCCACTCAGCTGACTACTGATTTGACTCCGGAGTGAGTCACATATTTACGCAAAGATTTCTTCTTGTTGCGTTGAAACAGTTGCAAACAACTATCTGAATTGTTGTTTTCGACTGTGAGCAATCGTGGCACCAATTTGAACACAGGTTTCTCATTGACAAATTTTCATGCAAAATGATGAATGCAATACCTTCTGATATGTTAAATTCCTCTGCTTTCTCACACAACTTCAATTAACGATAGGCCAAAACGGGTTTGCGGATTTTCTTTTTGTGTGTGTGTGTGTGTTTTCCGTGACATCTACCGATTTTGGGCGATGTTCATCATCATTTGTGTCTCTATGACCTCGTTTAAAGTCAGCATACCACCTCTTAGCCATTGTTTCGATGGAGAAAAATCTTAATAACACTTGCTTATCAAGCTATTGCTTTGCTTGAACAGTATTTTCCCATCAGAAAACAATGCACAAAATTCAGATTTTTCAAATTGTTTTGAAAATTTGCAACAATAGCTTCAATAAATAACTGTAATTTGTAAACTAATAATCTGACTGCGCCCAAATTTTGTTACGCGCCATTTGAAGGTTAGTATTTCATAAAAATCATTTAGAGTTTTTATTAGTGGCGCCATCTATGTGTCAGGCCCGGGACTTATTGAGTGATATGTTAGATACGTACGTATCGGGAAGAAGAAAGAGGAAAAAGTAACAAATAAAAATAAAATGTAAGGCCAATACAACTGAGTCTTAGGAGAAAATTGGAGACAAAACAGCAATAAAAAACAAAATCAATTGCAGTAATAGTGGAAGTATTTTTTCGAGAGTCTGTTCCACAGCGTAACAAACCATAGGCAGCAGAAGCAGCCTAATCAACAGTAAAAGTTAGGTCAAATATCTATGGTGCAAAAGTGTTAGTTTGTGAATTTTAAAAGACATCGTGGTTGTTAGTTCAATCCTTGGGTCAGCCAGTGTGTACTTGCACTCAGAAGAAACTAGCGAACAATAATAATAATAAATACAAATAAGAACTGGTCAATATTAGACATGAGCAATGGAACGATAAAGTCGACATCCTTAGATTAAATAAACAGTTCATTTCGGAATTACACTGAGAACACAACAGTCAAAACGTTTTATAACCAAACTATTGTCCTTGTGGTGACACCGACCGAGCAAAAGCGATGAACCGGATGTTGGCTCTATGCCGACCAGAAAGCGAATGAATAAAAATCATCTCCGTACATGTGGATTCGCGCAGATGCTCCGGTTGAAAAATAAAAATTAACTAAATATCAAATTTCCATTTCGTGAGCCTATGCGAATTTTATTTACCAGCCAATGAGAAGGCCAGAATCAAATTCAAGTATGAAAATCCAAAACAAGCTGCTTGATCCAAAAGGCAGATATAAAAAGAGGAGACAAAGTACCGTTAGACAGACCGGAGTAGACGGACGAGCTGATTAATTTCTCCCTCGAACTCAGAATGGAGTTCAGCTTTACACATGGTACCGAAGGCAGACAGCACATACAGACTTGTCGGTGATTATAGACACCTAAACACGATACCAAAAGCCGATAAATTCCTTGGCTTCAAAGCTACATAACAAAAAATTCTTCTCAAAAATAGACCTGTCGACTGCTTATCACCAGATACCAGTGCACCCAGATGATATCCGTAGAACAGCCATCTCTACCCCTTTCGGGTTATTTGAATATAACTACATGCCTTTCGGACTACGGAACGCATCATGCACTTTTCAAAGAATGATGGACAATATCTTCCGAGATACCGATTATACATTTGTGTATATCGATGATATCTCAGAAGACGAAGAAACACATTCCAAACATGTCGACTAAGTAGGACAAAAACTAAGTGAGTACGACTTTAAAATTTGTCTTTCCAAATGCATATTTAGTGCTAAGGAGTTAGACTTTTTAGGATTCCACATTTCATCGAATGGTCTCAGACCCAGTTCTAAAAGGTTAAATGAACTAAGTGAGTTTCCTCAACCAAACGATTCAAAATTAGCGATTTTGAATTAGCGATTTTGATTTAGCGACGTTTCCTTGGAATGGCGAATCTTTATAGGAAACTTGTGCCGAATTTCAGTAACATTATATTACCGCTCACAGAAAAAATACGCCTAAACCAAAATTCAAAATCTTTAACTTTAACAAAGGAAGAAATCGAATCTTTTAAAAACATAAAAAATACTTTATCAAATATAACCGTTCTAGCTTTCCCCAATTCGAAAGCTAACAATTATCAACTAGTAACAGACAGTTCAAACTATGCGGTGGGTGCAGCACTTCACCAAATGATTGACAACCAACCCATCCCCCATAGGCTTCTTTTCAAAGAAATTATCCCAGACCCAACAGAATATTCTACTTTCGACAGAAAACTATTAGCTGCCTATCTAGCAGTAGTCCACTTTAAACATCTAATAGAAGTGTAATGCTGCTGACGGACCACAAGCCACTTTGTAGTGCTTTTAAAAGCCAACCCTCTCTAAAATGTAACAAACAACGGCGTCACCTCTGTTTTATCAGCGAATATGTGAATAATATTTCACACATAAGATGATCACAAAACATAGTAGCTGACTGTTTATCAAGACCTGTAAATGCGATAACTTTTGATGTGTGTGACTTACAAGAAATAATGAAACATCAAGTTACTGACAATGAAATCCAGGCATTCAAAGACCAACTGAAACCATATCCAATAAATAAAAAGGAGACTATATTATGCGACACGTCATTACCTTTCCCACGACCTTTTGTGAGAGAAAAGCTCAGAAAATCGGTATTTGACAGTCTGCATAACCTGTCACACCCGGGAATAGCAGCTTCCAAAAAAATGATAAAATCTCGATATTATTGGCCGAATATGGACAAATCAAGAAAAGTTTGGTGCACAGAATGCCAGCATTGCCAACAAGCAAAAGTCATAAGACACACGAAGAGCGAAGTAAGTCCATTTGAATTACCTTCTAGACGCTTTGAAACCGTACATGTTGACATTGTCGGTCCCTTACCACCAATAAAAAGACGAAACGGACTCTTACTTTTCACCTTACCGATATTTATTGGCATGCATCGACAGAAACACGAGGTTGATTTATGCCCAATAACGGAAATTACGGCGAAATCTGTCTCAATGGCCTTTGTCAATCTGTGGATCTCCCGATTCGGGGTTCCTCTTCATGTCGTTACGGACAGAGGAAGCCAATTTGAATCCGAACTATTCACAGAAATATAAAAAGTAATAGGCTTTAACCGATTAAGTACAACAGCCTACCATCCGCAAACGAACGGACTAGTAGATAGAGCTCACAGAACCCTAAAACTGCTATAATAGCCAAGAAAGAATCATGGTTATCAGCTCTCCCTATCGTTCTTCTAGGAATGAGAATAACTTCCAACGAATCAAACTATTCTCCATTTACCGCAGTAACGGGAACTCACGCACAAATTCCCCGATTATTGATCGACCATAACAAGAACGAAAACAGCGAGATAACAAACTCGCACGTTAAAATTTTAACTGACGAAATGCAGAAATTTGATATGGACAAATTATCCAGCGGACACCTACATTCAACACCTAATTCCTACATCCCCAAAGATTTACAGACATGTAAAAGTATTTGGTTAAGAACTGATAGAGTAAGAAAACCGTTGGAAGCTCCATACACAGGTCCTTATCAAGTAATAAGTCGTCACGAAAAATATTTTACTATAAAAAATCAAACGACGTCCATAGTAAAGTCTCAATAGACAGATTAAAACCGGCGTACATTGCTGAAAATATAAAATCGAAATATTCCATCGAATCAAGACGGGATTTCGATAACTCCCCATCTTGTACCGAACTATGAAACTAACGAAAACAAACCAAAAATGAAAACTAAGTCCGGTAGAACAGCTAAATGGAAGAAAGAAAACACATGTTTCTAAAAAACAAAAAAAAAACAAAAAAAAAAAACAAATAAATAAAATAAATAAAAGAAAACAGCAAAACAGAACGAAAAAATTATATAAAAAAAACTATATGAAAAAAGCGACAACAGATACCAAAAACAAAAACAAAAACAAACAAAAAGACACTCCGTTTTCTGGGACGGAAGTTATGTGGTGACATCGATCGAGCAAAATCGATGAACCGCATGTTGGCTCTATGCCGACCAGAAAGCGAATGAATAAAAATCATCTCCGCGCATGTGGATTCGCGCAGATGTTCCGGTTGAAAAATAAAAATTAACCAAATATCAAATTTCTATTTCGCGAGCCTACGCGAATTTTATTTACCAGCCAATGGAAAGCCCAGAATCAAATTCAAGTATGAAAATCCAAAACAAGCTGTTTGATCCAAAAGGCAGATGTAAAAAGCGGAGACAAAGCATCGTTAGACAGACCGGAGGAGACGGACAAGGTGATTAGTTTTTCCCTTGACTTAAGTCGAGCGGCTACTCTTTCCTTCCCCTGTCTCAAAAGTACTTATTAACCTCTTCAAAGATATTCCTCAAAAGTACTTACTGACCTTAGAAGCAGCAACTTCAAAATGAACATCCCCTTATCTTCAAGACGCTTCTAGATTCTTAAGCTTTTTATCTTTTTCAGCATTATATTATTGTCCATGAATATTCTAACCTCCGTTGGACTTTTATTTCAAGTATTATTTTAACTGTAAAGACATTAATTGAAATGTGTATATATATATATAAATGTTATTTTATACTCAAAATTGCCTTTCTTGATTTTATAATCATTTTATCTTCCCACAAGGCCAAATTTCGTTAACCTGCACGGTATACAATTACCCTTCATTAGAATGGAATCCTCCTACAACAAGAAAAAGAATAAATAAGATAAGATACCCGCTATATCCTCATCTTTGTTGATTTATTAAATTAAGAAAGATGATGATAATCATCTGAATCTAATTAATGTAAATAATGATAAAGCCTTATCCTAGAAATTCAGACTGAAAAACTGGTTTCTAAACCAACCAATAGTTACATTGGTTAATACGATATGATCGTGTACAAAGTATCTGCAGCTGAAAACAATTTAAATTTTCTACAATTTGAGACTTTTTCGTTTTAAATGGCATCATTATGTTCTTAATATTGTTATAATAAAAGAAGTATTTTACTATTGACTATGTTCGACGTGTATATAATATGAAATACAATATGAAATATTCCTACATAGTTGTAATTTTCACTTTCTACTTTTTATATCAAGTATAATTACTCTGTTTATACATCTGATATTACTTTTTCTTTGAGCATCAATAATTAATTTCAAGCGCAAGAAAATGTTTCTTTCTTCTTTGAAAAGAAAAACTGCTATAAATTCCAATATATATGTGAGATACCTAAAATGCCCTTGCAATTTTTCCCATTGTTTCTGCCCTGTCTACTAAGCAAATGACAGTATGTGTCAAAATAGGATTATTCATGTTCAAAGTTGGAATTTTCATTTTGAAGGGGTTTTTTCTGTCTGTTCAGAATAGCAAATCTTAGGTCACAGCCTGTAAACTCACACAAGCTCCAGAATTTAGTATAATGTATATAGGTTTGGAATTGCAGTGAAATACTTGATTTAACGTCAGATAAAATAGAATTTAGTGGAAAAGATTATTTTCACCGGAAATTCTTGTTCATTTTAATACTACTTGTTAATTACTATTATATTGTTGGATTATATAGAACGTATACATCCTACTGTTTGTTCTTTATAAGTCACTTTAGTGACTTATAAAGAACAAACAGATTATTGTTATAAAACTTAATAATTGTAAGTATGCATACTAAAATCTAAAAATTGTTTGAATATATTAACTATCAAAGTTAATATATTCAAACCACTGTAAGAAAAAGCAAAGATTTTGCAGAATTTTATTTTTTATTCTTATTCTTATCAATTTGGCAAACTAATCTTTTAAAGTGAAAGTATAATCTTCTACACAAAACCTTTAAAACAAGCAAATCATTATTTTTTTTAATATTCTAAATTAAGATTTTTATGGTATTTTATCAATTGATTCAGAAAACTAACAAGCAATTATTCTTATCAGATATATGTTATAATCTTCCTAAAATCAGATCTTCTGATTCATGTTACACAAATTCCCACCACTGTCCGGATGTGAAAACTCTGAAACACAAGGCTGAATTACAAACATCATTAACTGTGCATAGGTTTTCGTTTTACATACATACTCAAAGAAAAATGCAATTCAGAATTTTCGCCAATAGAAACCACTTCCCACCTTAAGAAACAAAGAAAAATTGAAGCCGACCTGCACCTAAGAAAAGGACATAAAAACCTATAAAAGGGATTTCTTAGGCAGTCGGCTAGCACACTAGCCACGATTCACAACGTTTGTCGACAGCGACCTCTCCTCTCCAGTGACACCCGCAAAAGGCCGTTGCCACAGCAATTCACAACTCACTCTCCCTTTCCTAGCGTATAAACGATTTTTATGACTCTTTCTTTCAACGAGAGACATTCACATCGATTTACCACTTTAATTTTTTTCGTTAATACAATTATTTCCTAAACCTCCGTCGTTTCTTCTTTGTTTTGCCACCAAATGCTTAATATAACATAGAGATATATTGTCATTAGTATTAAACTTTACGTTTTTATACATTTAAATAAAACTCTTGAAGCTCAAATACTTAGAGTATCAAACTTGACAATAGGAGAGCTTCTTGCAATCCATGTAGTAGAATAAATGCAAAAGCATTTTCCTAATAGCTATTTTCTTGCTTGTACAATCTATTTCTCTGGCTCATTAAGTAAATGAACTGCAAATATCAGAAGTAAGCACACTGCAAATGACGGAAACAACCATTAGTATTGTTACGTGTTAGAAATTGTAATAAAAGAAAAGAAAATGATTTACCAAGACACAGAGCTAAATCACAAACAAATATTTAATTTACTAAAAACACTAAATAAAATATATGCAAATATACAATTGTGACATTCAAAACAGAAAACATAGGTCTACTGGCGTTACGAGGGAGAAGAAGGTGAGAGTTATAGGATACAAATCCTATACCATCCATCAACCAACTAAAAAAACACAGAATAAATTGCACACCCGCAAAATCAAATTCAAACGACTACAACATTTGGGAAAAACACAAAGTAAAATTGCTCACCCGCAAAAAGGATCCAAACGGCTAAAAACTTTTTTTCACAAGTCAGTGTGAAAAGCGATACTCTGGATTCTGATTGGTTGACAAATCGAGAGATTCAAAATACGTCAGCAAAACGGTTTTTTTCACAGCTAAAGAAAAGATCGTTTTGGGATCCTCCTACGTGACCAGAATTCTATATTTAAGGAGATCCCCTGACCGGTCACATAGAATCCGTCAGAGGGCAGCAGTAGCTGACAGCATCTCACTATGTAAAAAAGAAACTTCAAGCTGACTCGCCCTCACTGCGAATTTTCTTTTCATCTTTTTCACTCCACGCAGGGTACGTTACAGTTTCTTTCGCCCTCACTTTCAACGCCCTCTTCTTCATTTTCACACCACACCGCTAACGAGGACAACACACAACCAAATGGACACACGTGTTAAGTACTACTCTTTTATTTGTTTTGCCCTATCTTTCTCTCAACCTGTCGTGACCTACTAAAAAGAGGAAGGAACAAAGCCTTTACAATCCATGAACTCTAAACTTCTGCGGACATTTTAAATACCTACATTCCTCGACGAACAATCTTACTACAAAACAGCATGCATTTTCTCAATGAGCATTATCTTTTCACAAATATATTATAGTTAACGAATGTCACTTAAACATCTTCTTACACTTTTGTCATTCTATAAATAAATCTTTGCTTTAATATACACACGAGGTATTTTATCCTTTCACATTTCACATTTCAACCTTCTGATATTTAAATTGGGTGAGGGGCGGCTTCGGATGTGTTTGGCACAGGACCAATTTACCAAGCATCATCGAGGCCCCTACAGAGTCAAGTATTTTTACTTTAGGGCTAGCGAAGTAATGTAGGTGCTATTACTGGAAATCCACAAATATATGTATATAAAGAATAATTTTAGTTTGGTCAATGAAAATATTCAAAAACTCTATTTACCAATTTGGTTCCATGAGGTTCTCTTTTCGGTTTTTGTTGATTGGTAACTTTTCATAGAGATTCTTTCAGCTGGGTATAATACTCTACGAATCAATTGCCGCAGTTGATAACACCAGAAATTCCTTTTGTTCAACTGACAACTCTCTTCCAAAACTTATTTTTATAGGGGCTAGCACCTAATTAGCATATTTCTCGAATCATCTAGATTTTTTTTAATATACTGGAATGGTCTAGGATCTTCCAAACGCTCTAATTCTAATTTTTCTAATTTAAAACTACTTCATGAATGGAAACTTTTTTTATTTACAAGTAGGACTCAGTACTATAAATATTAACCTTTTTGTAGACATTTTTATATAGAAATGCACCCTCGTAACAGTATAAATACTAAAAAGATTAGAAGTCACAACAATGAATACTAATGTAGATCTTTATTATTCACTATATATAGGGGGTATATCATGTTAGTTTCAATCTATCCTTATTGCTTTCATTACACAAACTTTACAGAATTTATTTGAAGTATTTTGTTTTGTTTGGTTATGGTTAAGAGACATTCAATTTTTTTCAACAAGGATTTTAATTTTGCTTGTATTTATATATAAAACATTTTGTCTTCCCAAAATCGAATCGACTTGGTTATGTTTATTTTTCTGTTAACCCGATTCTCACCCGACAAACTTGCAGGTAGACCAACGGGGAGCTTCGGATTTCCATGACTTGGTAACTGCTTTCCAGGATAAAAAATCACAACGTGGCTGGAGGGTGGCATCAAATCAACATTTGGAACCGCAGGCTCAGGTCTAACCTGTAATACTGGACCATTCAACACCAACAGCCGGTTTTGTAGAGTACATCGATCCAGTGGGACGAGGATACGGTGTTACATGTTACCTGAGATCCAGCATAGCACTATTTATTTACAGTTGCATAATTAATCTATTGTTGTATACTAATTTTACAAGCAGTTTTTTCATTGCTATTATAACTGACAGCGAGTTAGAAAATATTACATATTTTTTATTTTTGTTTCTAGAGATGAAATTTAGTGCACATATCACTACATTGAAAGTAGAAGTATTTTTTGGCATATGATTTTTCCTTATTTTCTTGCTATACATTGCAGCACGTCTTGATTCATTTTTGTATTTTGATTCATCTGTGAAGATGTATTATTGTCTGGAATGATTGATCTTGACTGTTTTAAATTATGCTGGGAATGTAAATGAACGTGTACTTATGACATTTTTAGTTATACTTGTTATGGTCCAAGTTGGTATATTTGGTATGGAATGTACTATATGCGCGAATTATATATATTATTGGTTGTATTCACAAAATGAATAATTCACAACATAAACATATGAAAAAGTTCAATAAGCACAAAAGTATTTATATCAAAACACTTGAAATATACATATATGCTTACTTATATGAAAAATTATTCACAGCGGACTTGCTATCTGAAATAAAAATATAAAGTTTAGTTCTTATCTTATGATGATTTCTACGAATATGTACGACTTTCTACTTTGGCTGAGGGTGATTAGCTTTCCTGTCTAACGATATCTTGTCAGATCATGTGATAGCTTCCTATTCTCGTGAATATTTATTTTAGTTTTTACAGGGTTAGTCAAAGGGAGACAACATTTTGTTTCTCGCAACAACCTCCCTGCCTAGTAAGCGGAGTCTAATAATAGTGAAATTGGTTGTTTTTTTTTTCCAAGTTACTTTTCTACTTAATTTAGTATGATTGGGCTAATCATTCCTGTCTATGTTTTCTGTATCCATGATTATTTTGTCGCTATGAGTTTGCTTTTTAGTTATTACTTGCTTTTAGTTTTAGGTTCAGTGTAGGAATTTAACCTATCTAATTATATCGTTGATTGTATCTCATCGTTCGTTTTAATAACAAAAAACTTATCAGTTCTCCGCAGCACTTGGAAGCGACCGGTGTAAGGTGCTTCCAAAGGCTTGCGAATTCTGTCTACTCCTAGCCATACACTTTTACATATCTTAAATTTATCTGGGATGTATTGACATGAGTTATTTACAGAGCTATACTCTTTTTTTTCTGTTGGCTGAAAAGAGTTTATGGTACGTTGCAATTCCTTAGCAAACTTCTTATTATCTATGTCATCGTTAGTATCGTCAACTAGCAACTGAGGAATCATCATATGTGTGCCTGTAACTGCAAAGAATGGTGAAGTATTAAAAGAAGTAGGTGCAGTACGTACACTACCGGTCATAATTATTAGGCCACCCCATTTTTAAAAAATTGATGTATTTCATATTATTGTTAGTATTTATTGCCAAGTGGATAATTCTAAATGCAAATGGTTCTTTTATTAATACTGCACAGTAACATGTGCATCAAATGAACTGTTCTGGTGTCCAGTTTTTGTGCTCTCTTCCCCATGATAGTCTCTTTTTTTATTGGCTGGCCGAAGCAAAGGCTTCTTGGCTGCCTTGTAAAATTTTGCAAAGTAATAATAACAAAAGAACCATTTTATTTTCATTTAGAATTATCTACTTGACAATAAATACTAACAATAGTATGAAAGACAATTTTTAAAAAATGGGATGGCCGGTAGTGTATACCTATTAATATTGTTGGGAGGGCGTCAAGCTATGATTCCTTTCTATTTATTATTGCCGTCTTCATTGTTCTATTAGCAAGTTCGACCACTCTGTTTGTTGTGCACAATCTATAGAAACCAACTGTTAAGTCTATTTTCGAAAATAATTCGATCTCAAACTGGGTACCAAGATCAGTTATTACATGAAGAAGAACATCCCATCGTGTGATCCACGCATGAACAAATGCATTGGCAACAGAAGCATCCAGTTCTGCTTCTATTCATTTATTAGTGCGGTTCAACAGGTTAATATGTATCTGTAAGGAGTGTTAGATGTTTCATGACGTCTTCTAGTCGCAGGAAGAGGACTGATTACATCTAAGTGTACCGTATTGTATAGGGTGAACAGCAAATTTTGCATGTCTCTGAATTTTGCTTTTATGGTAATTCATTACACATGTCTTTTATTGTTTTGTCTATAAAAGGCCCCCAATTTGTTTTAATAATTTTACACGACGTTTTAATTTTAGGGTGTGATATTGCGTGAATACTATCGAAAATAGATTTTCGTAATTCACTAAGTGTGTTTGGCCTGGAAATACCAGTGTTATTATCACAATATATAGAACTATTATTACCAGTGAGAAAATTGAATTTTGTCAGTAATTTTTTTAAAACTTAGGGTCCTTAAGTTGTGCAACAGCAATAGCTGGCAAATCACACAGATCTACCGTAACTGCTAGGGTAGGTCTCGACAAGCAATCAGCTATAACGTTTTGATCTCCCGTTATGCGGCCTACGTCTGCAATATATTCAGTTAGAATTGTTAATTGCCACTGCTGTCTGACTTAGCAGATTTTAAGCTACGGAATGCACCAAATAAAGTCAGTTAAAAGTAGAACTTGTTTACCTTCAATAATGTGCTTGAAATATAAGGTAGCTGAATAGGCTGCAAAAAGTACCTTATCAAAAGTTGAATACCACGTTTGAATTTACGTCAACTTCTTCGAGAAGATACCTATTGGAATTAGCACCCCTTCTTTGATGAAGAGCTGCGCCAATAGCATGGTTACTGATATCAGTAATTAACTGATAATCAGTACAGTCAGACCGTTGATGAGCTAGGGATGGAAATTCACTAATTTTGTTTTTAATATTAAATGATTGCAATTTTAAGTCTTTTAGTGTTAATAACTCTGTTAATAGCATGACTATGCCCGCGAAATTAAGGATTAATTTTCTATAAAAATTGACCATGCCTAAAAACCGACTAAGATTCTTACTGTCTTTAGAAGGGGGAAATACTGTAATGCGCTAACATTATTTTGTGGAAGTTTAATACCATCCGAGCTAATATTATATCCTAAACAATCGATTGAAGTTACATCCAAAGTTGATTTCTGTATTGAAATTTTAAAATTCTTTTCATCTAAAGATTTTACAACAGTTTCAACGCCTTTTATGTGTGAAGAATCATCGCTAAAAATGAGAATATCCTCAATGTCTGTAAATACACAGTGAACATGTTGAAAAATCTTATCCATAAATCTTTGGAAGGTGGATGCACTATTTTTTTTTTTTTTATCCAAATGGCATGTATTTATATCCATGTAAACCGAGAAGAGAAATAAGTGCTGTTTTTTTTTATATCATCTGGGTGCATTTTAATTTGATGGTATGCTGATCAGTCAGTTAAATGTCATATGTGATACACGCTTGGGCGATCATGTCTCGAAAGAGACATGACTGACTGGGCAGAAATTGTCCCGCAGTAGGTTGCCATTAATTTCTGTGGCAGACTGGTTGCCAGTCTGTCCTGTTATTTAACTCCTAACTGGAGGGAAGAGACGGATTATCTTTTCCTAAGGGTATTTGCGCGTAACTGAATGCAAGGAATTCAACTGGAATTCGAACTTGGCTCCCCGATTTCTCGTTCCGAGCCGATATCCACTGCACCACAACGCAATGCTGATACCAGGTCAATTTTTCTGAATCTCGTTTTTGTTGGCTAATTTATCAGCGATTGAGTTAATATTCGGTATCGAGTAATTTATCACTTTTTGTCATGCTGTTTAATGCGCGGTAGTCACCACAGCATCTGAAGCTTCCATCAGCTTTCCTGGCCCATTCTCTGTCAGAAGGTGTAATAATATCATTTTTCGGTAGTTTAGAAAATTCCTTCTTCACTGCCAGGGTTTTTCTTCTGACAGTCGTCTGGCCTTAGCTAAAGTGGCTGCCTGTATCGATTCTGTGGTATCTCCACATACCAACCCAGCTAGCACATATGCAGGATACATGCTAGCTGGATTGGTATGTGGAGATACAATGTTGGGATATTATTTTTTATCAAGCCTTTAATTAAATCGGGTATATTATTATTTATGCTCAAATTCATAGAGTCATTAAATATTTTCAGTTTCTTTGAACACTCTGTTGTAGGGTCAACAACAATCGTATTGGATATCCGCTACTACAAACGTCCAAAGAAAAGATCAGCGGAGGGTCGGCAAGCTTATTTCGACTTTAAGCTGCCCGTGTCAGCGTATTTCTGACCCAGTAGCCGTCGTCAAAGTAACTGGTGTTTGATCCGTAGGTAAACCCTTAAGGTATTCATGTAGAATGATAGATAAACTGGTATCGGTATCTATAATGAATGAAAATTTGTTTGCACCCAACATTGCTGGTATATGTAATAATGGCGGACTTGGGGGTGAACCGTCGTCCGCCCAATTAATTTCCCGTTTCACTTCGAGCTGGCGAAGATGAAGTCTCCTCTTCTGTTCAGCCACTTACACCAATGTTTACATGAGCACGCCGCATCAGCATCGTATATGCGTGCCTTACATATCTTCTACAGTTGTCCCTTTTAAAAAGCTTTCAGACAATACGGTATTGGTGTTGAAGTTTTAGGCACTACCTTTGTCTGGATGTTGTTGCACGTGATTGTTTTAGTAGTTCCTTATATTAAAAGCATTAATTCATCCGCCAACTCTCTGGCTTAAGTCTTTTTACGTGGCTAGCAACAGGACTTATCGATACCGGCAATGCCTGAAAAATTTATGTAATACTATTTCGTTGCTGATTTCTAATCTCAAATGCAATTGATAGCATTTCTTAAGGATAAACTGATGGTCGACCTGTAATAACCGAGGTGAACATTAGTTTTTCTAGCATCTCTGGTTTGGTTTGCTCGTGTGAATCTATTAGGGTTTGTTTTAGTTATTCATAATTGTGCATACACAAAACGCTTCCAGGATTCTTGGAAGCTACTATATTCGCCGTTAGCGATGCAATGATATTGTATTTGTTTAAGACATTATATCTCTTAAATAAAACTGTGATTCAATGATTGTAAACGAACTGGTAATGTTAGTTTGCATGAATTCCGGTGTTTTCATGGTTATTTGTTGGACAGACTTCTCGTGGTGCTCTCGTTTCATTTCTCTCTCTCTCTCTCTCTCTCTCTCTCTCTCTCTCTCTCTCTCTCTCTCTCTGTGTGTGTGTGGTGGCTATTAAATTATGCTTCATTTTTTACTCGACAGGGTCACTAAAATATGTTGTGCCCGAATTATATATATTATTGATTTTATTCACAAAACGAATAATTCACAACATATGTTTACTTATATGAAAAACTATTCGCAACGGACTTACTAGCTGAAATAAAATATAAAGTTTAGTACTTATCTTACAATGATTTCCACAAGCTTGAATATGTACGACTTTCTACTTTGGCTGTCCGGGAACAAAGAGGGTGATTGGCTTTCCCGCCTAATGATATCTCGTCAGATCACGTGACAGTTTCCTATTCTCGGGAATATTTATTTTTAGTTTTTACAGGGTTAAACGACTTTTTGTCTCTCGTAAATTCTAGATAGAGGTATTTCTGCTTCTTTAATGATGGGTTCCATCCAGATTTCAAAAGCTTATATGTTTCTTTGTTAGGAGAGGTTTCTGTATTTTGTATTTTGGATCAAATATGATATAGTATGCACTATTAGAGAGGCTTCTTTTTACTTTTATATAGTATTGTAGGGCTAGTTTATTTCAAACTACCATGGAAAGTTGGATGAGATATTTTGAGATAAGATATCCTTGCAGATTGGTATATAACGTCTCCATAGTCCAGATTGGATCTAATTAATATTCTGTATAATTTGAGCAGCAGTTGCTTGTCTGCTTCCCAATTTTTGTGAGCCCCCACTTTCAAGAGTTGTAATGTTTTATTGCATTTTGTTATCAGATATTTGAGGTGTAGTAAGAAAGTTAGTTTCTTGTCGAGAATTATTCCAGAGAAATTTATGTCCTTTTCAGTCACAATCTTTGGTTATTAAACAGCTTGTTTTTAATACAAAATTGCATACAGCTTTAGTTTTGTGGCACTACTTGCATTTTTTGGATTGACGTAAAAGAAACGCTGTCTAACATACTTGTTTAAGATGAATTGCTCTCATCATGACATTATCTAATTTTTCTTTAGATACATTGTATTTATAGGGAACTCAAGCATGTTTAATAAACCAGCCTTGCGCTAAACATAACCGAACAGACCTCAATTTATTCAAAATCAGAAGGTTGGAAGAATAAAACTGATTCGTTTGTATAAATAAATGAAAATTTATTTATCGAACAGCATAACATCAAATTTCTATGTATGAAATTTTCTAAGAGAAAGTGTATTAAGAAGTTTAAAGAATTAAGAATTCATTTGTTTTAGCGAAAAAACAAAACTTTTGTGCATAAAAAATAAGTCGCTGTGTGTGTGTCAACAAAGTAGTAGTAATGTCTTGTTCCTCTTTTTCTTTTTGTATGTGGCCAGTAGGTGAAAAGGAAGAAGAGATAAAGAAAACAGTACGGGGAAGAAATGAGAGGGTTCGAATGTGGGTTGCTCGGGATGTCCTCTCTGTTCTCTGCTCCCTTGTCTCTCTGACTACCCGACCGAAAAACGTGACTAATGTAGCCAACTGGGATCACGGGGTCAGCTCCTAACGCAAACTCATTTTTGGGCAGAAGAAACATGACATGTGTCATTGAATGAAAGTTCAATTAGTTGTTTTCTGAAAATCGCTCTCATTTCATTAGTTAACCAATATTTTCACACTGGCTCGCGAATTTACAAACAGTGAAGAAAAGAAAGTTAATTGTATTTCGTACTCACCACTTATTTATTTTTAATTGTTTTTGCTTGAATTGTCCACCTATCTTACATATAAACCATTATTGTGCATAAAATTTGTATACCTTATGAAAATTTAGATGTAGTCGAGTGAAGGGCCTCGTATCAATTACCAATTCACTCCCTTGGCAATTTGTTGTAAAAAGCAATGATTTGAATTTTATAAAAACCCAAAACATATGAAAACTGAGTTTATAAATTTTCTTTGAGCTGACTTTTGATATTTTCTAGGTATTTCTTTTGTAATTAGCAACAATTTAAAACTTTTTAAGAATTACTTTTTCAAAATGATATTTTTCAAACATGAGTAGAAAAAAGTAATCTATAATTGCTGGAGTTTCAAGTCTTGGATTTCAATTGTCACATTGGACAATTAAAACAATAATAGGTAATCTTAAAAGAAAAGGTATTATGTCCCAGAAAATCATGTTTTCCTTAAATTTTGTTTTAGAATTAATTGAAATTATGCATATAATACTTGTTTCTATAGTTATTTATAAAATGGTAAATAATAAATGCTACATATGTTTATATATTTAGTGCTTTACATATTTAAATAATTTTATAATTTTTTAAATTTTTAATAAAAATATTTCGTTTCACACTTATTTCTTTATAAAATAGCAAATAATAAACCTTATAAAAGGTAAATATTTTTTATAATCTTTTAATACTGCCGAAAGAGTGAACATAGTTAAAAAAATAGTTGTTCAAGGGAAAAACCGTCCTTTTGAAACACCCTTTTTTGAGGACACAAAGGTCCATACATGTCAAAAGTTCTATTCTGTAGAAAGTTATTTCAGTATGAGATCATGTAGATCCCATATTTTCAAGTAGTTTCGTCAGCCTTTTTAAGTCTAACAATACATTAGTTATCTGTTTCCTTCCTATAAACGCTTTTCTTATAAAGCTTTTCAGTCGAACCAGATGGTCCATCATACTTTTGCTTTTGTGAAAACCACATTGTAAGTTATTTGTTAGAGTCTAAGTACTAAACTAACCAATTATTCTCCATTTTCTCCAAAGTTTGACATTTGATGATGCCATTATTTTAAGAACTTCCTCCAGATATTATTGTATATTTTGAGAAAGAATTTTAATGACTCTTTTGGGAGATTTTTAAAAACTCATACTGGACATTGTCCTGTCCTACGGCTGAATGATGTGAAGTTTTAATGGAGACTTCTAGTTTTGTCTGAGAGATAGGTTGGTTGTAAACTTCCAGGTTCTGGTTCTCTTGATTTTGAAGTTCCATTTGTATTTTTCTGCATTTTGCTTTATAATTTTATGATTGCTTTTTACAATAAAATAAAATTTAGAATGTTTCAGCAAATATATTTGTTATAGCCTTTTTGTCCGTTATCGCACTATTATTTATTGCGAGTTCCTCATGATGAGGGGGAAATGGCTTTACCGCATGTATCGTCGTACACCCTCAAGGTAAAGTTTACGCAAATTGCTGATCATTTTGGTGGTGTATCATCCATTCTCTCTAGGAACTCAAATTTATATTTTGCCGATGTAAGAGGTGTTTTTTTTTTTTTTTTTTTTTTGGTTGGTCATATTTTTTGAGGGGACTTTCTATTTCGAGAATTCGTTGACGGAACGGTGATTATGGAATTTAAAAGATTGTATGCTTGCATATTTTGTAGTTGGTTGTGTGTTGTTTTGAAGGGTTAGTAATGATAAAACAAAGAACATCAAAAGAAAATAACAAGTGAAGATAAAATACGTTGTTTACTAATTGATTGCTATTACAAAAGTGCTGACGTGGCCCCTAAAAAGGGGCTTTTTGTATTTTCATATTGAAAAGAGTCTATATATTTTAAGTGTCCAAGGGACGTAATACATATTGCGTGTTCCAATAAAAGCAATTAAGAAACATGAAAATTTGGGTTTCTTCCACAAAGCGTTTATTCTCGTTTTTTATATAAACTGTTTTGAAATATTTCGTTTTGCAGGAAAATTTTATTAACTGAACAGAATAACAAATTTGTAAAATGTTGAATGTTGAAACAGAAAATGTATATGGTTGATTAATTTGTTCAAATTTGTTAAATGTTCAAGGAGAAAAATGTATGTAGTTAAATGTTCCAGAGAAATAATAGTAAGAAGTTAAATGAATCCAGAGCTTATAGTTGATAGTACCATAATGTGTGTATGTAGAAAGATTAACAGGTTACTAATAAAGTTTGTGTTCCTTTTCTTTTTATGGCCGGCGAGAAAGTGAAAAAAAAAGAATCTTAATTTTCACACCGACTTGTGAAATTTGCCTTGGTCTGGGGTTTTCCAAAATGTTTTCAGTCATTCTGATCCATTTTTGGAGGTGTGCAATTTTACTTTTTGCGTTTCAGTTAATTGTTGGATGATATAGGATTTGTATCCTATAATATTTATTACATTTAGATGGTTTGAGTCTGTCTTTGTTCGTATTTTGCTGATCGCATCAAGACAATGTAGGGCGTCTATATACGCGTCTGTAAGGGTTTCAGACATTTTATCACAAGACATGGTTTTCTTTGGTATAAAAGGTTTTGTTACAGCATGAGGATGTCCTGTAACAAAACCAAGCGAATCGAAGTAGGCCAAAGTTTTGCGTAAAGTTTTTACATTAGTACTATTAAATAAAATGTATGTAAGTACATCACTTTGAGCGAATAATAGCTAAGGTATTTTTCAATAAATAGGCATTTTATCGAATTTAAATAAGCCAAATAAGCGTTGTTACAGCATTTTTATACACATCGTCTGGATATACTCTGGTTTGGTTGTCAAGTCTAAGAAAAAATATTTTGCTGTGTAATTTGAACTTGAAATAATTTAAGTTATTGAGGGCTCAGCAATCCCCACACAGTTCATATGGAAAGAGGATGTCTCCGAATGGAGATATTAGTCCAGAATTTATAAGGTTTTGAAATTCGGCTCGAGCTACCTGAAATTTTTATTCCAATAGTTGTGTCTTGTCTTCGCAATAAAACTTAATTGGTCTTCTGTCGTTTCCTTTACTTCTCTTTATCTTATTTCTTTTGTCGCACACGTGACTATATCAATTGAAACGTCAATAGTTTCTCACAAAATATCTCAGAAATCACACTGTGGAATATGATTTGTAATTTCAGAACTTTCATTTGATTTTTAACAAATCTCTTCTATGTGAATTTTAAAGTTATTGAGTAGTAGGGGAATCGAAGATTTGATGTTGTTTGTCTTTTGCAGAGCCGCCATTAGTCCTTAGAGCCAAACTTACGGGATGTTATACGCTGCTTTACTTTAACAACAGCTTAGCATCATTTAGGACTCGCTTGCATTCATTGCAAGCAGAGGCAAAAAAGCGCCTATTATGGTCAGATGCGTCACTCCGGTAAAACCGGAATACGTAGTTCCTGTTAGCAATGGCGACCGAGCAAGCAAGAGAGAACCAAGGGGAAGAATGAGGCTTGAATCGGAACTTCCTCGATGGGAGCAAAGAATCAATGCCGGCTTTCACCTAAGATGCACAGTCTTCAACAGGGGACTAAAAACTTTGTTCTAAGGGACATCACAAAGGAAGTCACGGAACGCCTCCCATTCTGCTCTTTGATAGCAGTAGAATATTCTGTAGGTAGGAGGCTCCTGGAAGGAGGGGAAGTGGAATGAGTTATTAATGGAAACCACGGCATGTTCAGAGTTGCCAAGAGGGTAGAGCTGCATGGCATGGCAAGAATCAGGGATAATAGTGAAATAGAGATCAAGCAGTGAGCCGAGTCCATTAGGGTTATTGGGGAAATGCGTCGGGAAACTTGCGTGAGAGACTGAGTGATTGAAACGTTCATAATATGGACACAAATATATTAGCGAACGGATGAGAAGAAATGGCCTTTTCTATATTGTTAGAGATGCTATCTAGTCTGGGAAAGTCAGTAGAGGAGAGGGAGTGGTAGAGAAAGAAAAGATAGCTAACCGAGCTTAGTAGGGAGAAACGGAGACACATGTAGGAATGGTCTGGAGATTCAAAAGAAATCACCCTAGCTAGAGGGGGATGTTCGCTGACATAAACAGCAATTTCATGCATATGGACATTGGAGTCCTTCCTAAAGAGGGGAAAGTAACCTGGGATATAGAAATCAGAGGAAGGTCAAGGTCATTTTCACTGAGAGCTAAGATGTCAGGGGAGTTTTTGTGGAGGAAGGATTCAACGCTGTAAAAGTTGGTACGGATACTACGGATGTTCAAGAAAGAGATGTCGAGTGGTTTGTGTCACGTTTGTAACTCGGACCTTCCGTCAAGGACAAATTCATTCGGACATCGTTTTTTGTTTGTTTAACCTTTTACCTCTCGTCTCGCTGCGACGTCTTTCTTGTTACTGTTTTTTATTCTATTTTTATTTTGTTTTCTCTTCTCTTTTTTTCTTTGTGTCTTGTAGCATAGACCATGCTTCCTTTTGTTTTAATTCCTTTTTTTCTTTATCACTCCCTACCGTTTTTATCAACTCTCGGCAACGTGATAAGGCCACGTGAGTAGTGTTTGTCTTTTGGCGGGATCTTCAGATTCTTCCTGTTGGTCCCTGTATCTACACGCACGATTCGCCTCCGCCGTTTCATATAACTTTGGTATGTTGATTTCATTCTTCTTTAGCCTTTTCATCTCCTCCGTATTGTAAACGCATTAATGTGGCACAACAAATAGTTTGTTGCCTTTTATCTCTCTGTTGCTCGTGCTTTCTAACCCAAAAATAGATATTTTAGAAAAGAAATAAGGGATTTTTCTATGCAGAGTTTGCTCAGCTGCTTAGTCATGCCTTTACCACGTCGAATATTGTAAATTGTCTCTTCCTAGTTATAAACGCTGAGCTGCCTTTCCAACATTGTTGCTTTGTTAAATTTAAATTAAAACCCCTGCCTCGCAATTCTTAACGCCTTTACTGCTGTATCTGGCCACCTCCTGGCTGCTGGTAGGAGTGGTTACTTTCTTTCCTTCTTTGTACTCGCTTGCTACCTTCCCTGCATCTAGCCTTTCCTTTTCTCTCTTCTATTTCTGTCTTCTTCATTGCAGTGGACTCATCCTTGTTTTGTTCATTTTTCTTTCAGATTTTTTACCTAATTCGAGGAATAAAATCTTTCGTTTTTACATGAAATTCGTCTGTGTGTTCTTGCGAATTTGAGTTTAAACTGGCTATCTAAAGTAAGATGCTTTTCGGCATTTTGTGCAGGGCAGCACTGTTTGGGTGTTTTTGTTTATCTGGTTTAGTTCCATGACTTTGATTGTGCGTTGTCGTGATAAAATATGTTTTGGTAAGTAGAGGCCTAGAGTAGTAGTATCAGTCAGTCGTCAAATGCAGCAAGTGTGAGAAGGAAACTGGCGCAGACTGTAGCATAATGTGGCCTCAGGGCTGCCTCCCGGAGGCACTTGCAGAGATACCCATCCATGCGCAATATGGCACAAGACACCCGATATTATTCAGCCGTTGATCAGAGCAGCTTCTCAAAACGCTACACAAAAGTTCGGGCACCTATCTGAATCGGCAACCAGAAAACGGCCAACCCGGTACCCTCAGTATGAATAGAAGTTGCCACCATCAACACACATTACAAAAACTTACATCGGCACCACTATTAAGACCTTAGGAGCGGAAAGAAACCAGGAACCCCTTCCTAAACAGAAAGCAATGGATGAGCCTCTACTCCTGTTCAAAGAATGGGGAGGATAATGAACCGTGCGATATTAATGTTTATCTACTCCAATTTAAAAAATAAAATTATGGAAAAACAAATTTAATAAGTTTTACCTTATCAAATTCTGGAGATCCCTTACTAATCACTACAAGTGAATTTTAAGATACCTTTAAACGCAAAAACAAACTTTCACTTAATATCTTTAAGAATACTTTTGCTATCAGAATGTCTGCAATTAAATAAATATCTAGGGCTGAGTGCCAAATACTAACTGACAAGTATAATTCAAAATTTATGCAACGCTATACATATAATATTCAAAAAGGAGGTGTATCAATATTGTTCAATCAAAAATGAGAATTATGTAGCCATGGAGATTTAATATTTGGGTTATGAAAGTGGGCAGGATCTAGACATGTCACTTTTTAATTTTGTCTGGATGAGATACATAGATTTTTTAAATGGGTAGACCTTAGATTTTTTTAAATGAGTAGACAATAATTTTTAACAAGAGGTTGAATTTTTGGATTTTTTTTAAACAATAGATTTTATTTACTATTATCTCCACAGAGGGGCTAGAATGATTAGGTCAGAATTAGGATTAAATAATTATGGTATACTTAGTTATATTATATTAAGAACAACAATTAAGTATTATGTGGATCATTTATTTTAGTAAAATAATTTCCATTTTTTAATTATGTTTGAGTATAAAAAGTTATAAATGTAACATTGTAATTAGTTAAAATTTAAAGAAAATTATTTTGTCTGGGTAAGGTACATAGTAAAGTACAATACTTAAATAGGCAAATAGTTTTTAACAGCAAGTTAGATTTTTTTAACTACTTCATGAAAAAGGGACTGGAATGTTTATGTTATAATTATGATTAAATAATTATGATATATTAAAGTATATTGTAATTAAGAAAACTAATTAAGTATTGTGTGGGTCATTTATTTTAGTAAAATAATTATTGATTTTTAAGTTACATTAGAGCATAAGGTATAAATGAAACATTGTAGCTTTTTATAAATTAAAATAGAATTAAGGTACATTGTGGGAACATACATTATTTAAATGGGCAGACAGTAATCTTTTGCAGCAGGCTGAACTTGACTTTTTTAATTAGGTGTAGTACTACCTTGGATGTGCGTTGTGGCGCAGTGGATATCGGCTCGGAACGAGAAATCGGAGAGCCGAGTTCAAATTCCAGTTGAATTCCTCGCATTCATTTACGCGCAAATACCCTTGGAAAAGGTGTGCGTTGTGGCGCAGTGGATATCGTCTCTTCCCCCCAGTTAAAATAATAAGGTTAAAATAATAAGGTTAAATAATAGGACAGATTGGGTTCTATAGCCTTGGTCGGCAACCAGTCTACCGCAGCCTACTGCGGGATAATCTTCTGCCTAGTCAGTTATGTCTCTTTCGAGACATGATCGCCCAAGCTTGTATCACGTATGGCACTTAACTTACTGAGTACTACCTTATGACTAAAGGGTGCAGAATGTATAGTTTAGAAAAAGGATTTTAATAATTATGGTATACTAAGGTATATTATAGATTAAAAAACAAATTAAGTATTGTGTCATTTATTTTGGTAAGATAATTTTAAAGTTATATTGGAGCATAAGCTATCAATGAAACATTACAATTAGTTAAATTTTAAAGATTTATTTATTTATTAAAGGGCTGGAAGATATATTGTAGTTAAGAAAATCAACTAGTAATTTTGTGGACCGTTTATTTTTGCAAATTAGAAATGAAACATTATGATTAATTAAATTTTAACGAAAAATATTTCGATGTTTACATAAAACAGTCATTTCATCTCTATGGTTCAATAGTTCACCATTTTTAGGAAACCTTAAAATCTGCAGCCTGGACTCAGGCACAAAGGGTAGATGTCGTAGAATGAGCTACAGATTCTTGTTTTTTCCAGACGTTAAGTGCATATACCAACGTTGCTTAAAGTGTTCTTAGTAGATCCTATGTAAACTATTTTAATAGTTGGGTTTTCATTTGATGTTATAATACATTGGTACACAATAGTTTGTTTGACGCCTGTTTTCTAGTGAGCAATTGTTAGGATTTCGACAATTATATTTGTTTGTATTATTGTTGTCTTTATTATATTGATAGTTATTGTTACTTTGGTTTACATGCTGATTTAAGATATTTTTATTATGATTTGTAACTATTTTTCCAAGGTTATTTGTACAACTATAACTTAATTTAAGGCTATTTTTATTAACAGTTTTACTTAGAGGGTTATTAATAGAGAAATGTTTTATGTATGGCTGATAAGTATAATTTACTAAGTCTAGTGTTACATCAAGGAAGTTTACTACTTTTAATGTTGATCATTACTTTTTGATTTAAACTTTTGAATTCTCTGCGAATGAATTTTCTTATTTTATCTGTTTTAAAGTGTGTAGAATTTTGTACTATCATAACTCCATCATCCCTATATAACCCTATGTCATGAGTGTTTATGTCATGGTGTGAGATTGTATAGTGCAAATAAACCAATGAGATCGGAAGACCACGCAGAGTCTAACACACCCATTGTAATGTCAAATTGGTTATCAGAATTATTTTTTATCCATTGTTCTTGATTGCGTATAAGAACGGATGTCTTGGTGGCCATTATAATATTATATTCATCCTTAGTTAACTCTGAATAATATGTGGCGAATTCCAGTGCCAAGGTGAAAAGGTATTTGGAAATTGACGGATAATAGTCAACTATGTTAAATTGGATTAAACGTCTACAGTCAAACATCTAGGGCTGAGTGACAAACACTAACACGTATAATTCAAAATGTATGCAACACTATACATACAAAATTTAAAGTTTTAACGTTCAGAAAAATACTTTCAATGTAAAGCTTAGCAGTAAAGAAGCCTGCTTACATCGGAGTTGAATGAAACTCAAAATTCATCATGGTGAATTTTATTTCACTTTCTATTCTTTTAGTTGTTTCTTTAGCGAGAAACATCCGTGACCCAAACACCTTATATATATATATATATATATATATATATATATATATATAAAGAGAGTTAGATAGAGTGGAAGAGAGGGAGGGAACAAGCCAAAATGTCTACTCTAAACCGGAATTAATTCCAAGAACTTCAATGGAAAAATAAATAAATTCGGCCAATCGCTGTCAAAACGTCTACAATAAAACATCTAGAGCTGAGTGCCAAATCTTTCAATAGTGTCACAAGGTGTCAGGGGGTTCATTCAAGTATTCATTACTTGGTATAACAGAAAACTAGATAACATATATGATTATTATTTGACACTTTGTATGTATCACTCAGTATTTTGTGAATGTCACTAAAAATAACTTAAATCTCATTCAACAATTTAGAAAAATGATTTTCGTGTCTGAAAAATCTTAACCTTTCAAAAGTATCGTTAATGTTTTCAGGAATTTCATTCAAGTACAAAGGCGTTTGACAAAACACGCTGCAAAGACAGAGATACTCCACAACCTTGACATTTTCGGAAAAGATGTTAGGATAATCACGAATCTATATTGGCAGTAAACCGCTTGCATACGGATAGGAAGTAAATTCAAAAGGTATACAAAAATAGAAAGAGGCACAAGAAAAGGATGTTTTCTCACCGGATCTATTCAACCTGTACAACGAAACAATTATGTGAGAAATAAAATCCTTGTCGGGATTCGTAATTGGCGGCCACAATCTCAATATTATAAGATACATAGTGCAGATAGTAGACACGGAAATGAAAATGCAGGACTTTCTACAGAAGGTAGCAAAAGAAAGCGAGAAGAAAGAGCTGAGTATAAACTGAGAAAACTGAATGCAAACTCAGCAGCAAAAAGAAGAGCCCAATATGCAAACTACAAATTGGGGAAACTAAAATAAAACAAGTAAAAATATATAAATACCTAGGAAGTATTCTGGCAGATAATGGAAAGTGCGACATGGAGATCCAAAGACGCATTGGCATGGCCAAGGACGCATTTCAGAATCTAACCAGAGTATTGAGAGACAGGAAAACCTCATTGGAAACAAAGAATGGATTGCTGTGTGATATCTTTCCTTCTGTAGGAAGTGGATGTTGGACGATCTCACCAAGGATGAAAGAAAAGCTAAAGGTAGCAGAAATGTGGTTTTGCAGAAGGATGTTGAGGATACCATGAACTGAACACGTGAACAACGATGAGGTGTTAGAGAAGAAGAGAAACGAGAAGAAAACTCATACTTAGATGAGGTTCCTGGTACACGTAATGAGAAAGGAAGGCTTGGAAAATTTGATACTCACAGGACGGGCAGAAGAAAAGAGAGACAGGAGAAAGCAGCGCGAGACCTACTTGATAGGTATGAGCAAATGGATGGCAGAATGGGGTTTGAAAGAGATACTAAGAGTAAAATATTGAGAGCGACAAGAGACAGAGCCTACGTCCTAAAGGTACACGGCACATGAAGAAGAAGATTCACTAGTATCCCCTTAATTCTGGTTTGGTCCTTTTTCTCGAGTGCCTGTGAAAATGATTTTCTATTATATGTTCCTATTTAATCTTTGTCAAAATATAAGTCAAAATTTAATTTAGATCTAATATAATTTTGTTTCTTTATATCCTTAGCCTTTTTTTTACTCTGTTTTCAGCATGGTTTCAAAACAAAGTTAACATATGAGGAGACAAGGGTGCTTTTTGCGCATATAGCATACTTTTGTGATGAACAATTTGATTAAGGCATGAAATATATATATATATATATATATATATATATATATATATATATATATGTTTTTTTTTATTTCTCACAAATGCTTGACTTTTTGTTCAAGTATTTCGTTTGTTTCTTTTTTTTCTTCCCCTACTTTTCCTTCTGGGTTAGTTCCCAGTGGGTTTCAAGACGTTCTCAGTTGTAGTTTAATTATTGATAATCTTGACAGAATTAGTTTTGTCGATATTGGTATTATAACTATAATTAATATTAATATTGTTAGCTCTAGGACCATTACAGAGCACTTTGTAGCCTTGGTAACATGGAGAGAGTATATATAGATTGCTCGCTCAAAGATATCCCAATCCCTCGTAAGCATTATTACGAATTACAGTTACTACATAAGATAGAGACTTTTATCAGTAATCTGGAAGGCGTATTTCTTCCTTAATAACATCCGTAACAATGATAATCATAATTATTATGGTTTTAAAACCTATAAACACCCTCTATACTGCAAGGAGCTTGATAAATTTGAAAACGATCTAATTGGACTTGTTAAAAAAATCAAGTAGAGAAGTTTAAAAGATAACAAAATTCAGCAGAATCTAAATAAAAATTTAAATAAAATACGCAAAGATAGAAATATTTATATTAAAGGAGACAAATCTAACTGTATATATCGTATGAGTAAAACCAATTACAATGAAGAACTAAAAAAGTCAGTCGTTAAACATTATTAAAAAAAGTCCCCGATAATATCGAATCAGCTATTAACCAGGAAGCTAGTTCCATAGTAAGTAAATTTAACCTTATTAACCGGGTTGAAAAAATTGCATTAAAGGATAGCTTTTTTACAGTAAAGGATCACAAAACTTCATTCCCTACTAAGCCAGAATTTCACTTATTAAACCCAACAAAAACGGAATTAGGCAAGATCAGCAAGTGTATTCTTCAACGCTTGTGTAGTAATTTAAGAACATACCTTAATATCAACCAGTGGCAGTCTACATTAGATTGTATAAAATGGCTTAACAGAGTAGAAAAGAATAGGCATGGTGCCTTCATTAAATATGGCGTGAAGGATTTTTACCCCTCCATAACAGAAAAAATAATAATGCCATCAACCTGGCTAAGGAATATAATGAGGTTTCTGCGGAGGAAGTAGAACTTATCAGGCATTGCTGTAAAACCTTGCTCTATTATGAGGGTTCTGTGTGGACTAAGAAATCGGACATCTATACATTTGACAATCCCATGGGAGCGAATGATGGGACTCAGGTGGCTGAGTTGGTAGGATGCTTCCTCCTATACAAATTAAATTGACTTTCACAACCACGGGTTGTACCGGGATGACGGTCTTATGATTGTAGATCGTAGTACTCCTCAGCGTTGTGATAGAATTAGAAAACAATTGCATAAAATTTTCAAAAATAATGGCTTCACCATTGAGATAGAGTGTAATCTTAAAATCGTTAATTATCTAGACATAACTCTCAATATTAATAATAGTACGGTTGCTCCGTACACCAAAGAAAATTACATTCCTAAGTCCGTACATAAAAAAATCTAATCACCGTAATAACATAATGAATAGTATTCCCAAAAGTATAGCTTATCGTTTATCCACAAATTCTTTCAATCGCAATATTTCCAAAAAAATATACCAAGATGCTTTACGGAAAAGAGGATATAAAGACGAATTAGAGTATATCATATCCAAATCCCCAAAAAATAAAAAGACAGAAGGATTATATGGTTTAACCCCCTTTTAACAGAGAAGTTAAAACAAAAGTAGGCAAAAAGTTTTTTTTTCGATGTTAAATAGAAATTTCGATAAAGATAATCCTCTCCACAAAAATCTTTAATAAAAACACCATAAAATTAAGTTACTCCTGTTTGTCAAACATAGGTAAAATGATTCAAGGCCTAAATAAAATCAAAATCAGAAGGTCAGACATTAACAATAGAAATTATTGTAACTGTAGAATAAAATCAAATTGCCCACTTAATGGAAAATGTCAGCAATCCTACCAAAATCTGCAAGGAATGTATGCAGAATACATTTCTGGCACGGAGTTATGGTCGGTCCCGCAGCAATAGAGCCCAGAATTATCTCCCTGCTGACTAAAGACCCAAAAACACACAAGTTTGTGGGAGTCAGCAGGAGAGCATCGAGGATGCAATACAGTCTTTAAAGATCAAAGCCAAGGCGGTGGCAAGGCGAAGCCACGCCATGTGAGTCGTCCTGCTTGGTACGGCGGAAGAAGCCAAACAGTTAGCCGGAGCAACTCTCACAACAAAAACGCTCTGCTCCAAACTGAGTACATGGGGACTCGCAAGACAAAGATAACGTTGTATGGGGTTCCCATGGATATCACGGATGTTCACGTCGGCGCCTTCTTCACGAAATATGGAAAGGTGGCGGAGGTGTCATCAGTACTATCTAAGGCAGGTTTTATGACCGGGGACATAACCCTGCAGGTGACGGTGACTCGGAAAGAGTTCACCGACATCCCGAATATCCTCATCTGCAGGGGCCGCTCTATATTTGTGGTGGTGGAGGGCAGGAGACCGTTTTGTGCAGGGAGGTTCCCAGTTTTACTCCATCCTTGCTTATATAGGGTAGTGAAACTAACCTACCCCACGGACGTTGGAGGGATTGTTCAAAACGGACGGATTACGTCCGACGTAAGAACGGGTTCCCTTGGACAGTCCGTCGGGGTCCCTGTCACCAGAGATTTCTATCTTATATGTAACAAGTGTAATTCTCATTTTTCTATTTTTCAGGTCTAAAGGATGTCTATTAAGATAGCCAGCCTGAATTTGAGGGGCCTGAGGGATCGGAGTAAGGCAGCCCGCCTGCTTCGTGACCTCTTGTCCTTCGACGTAGATGTGGCTGCGATCCAAGAGACTCACTTTGTTTGCGACGTCGATTCTTGTGTGCTGTCTAACGACTTTGTCGTCTATTCAGCATATGGGAACTGGCAAGCCAGAGGTGTTTCTTTGCTGGTCAAGCGTACCTTGGACGCGAAGGTGGACCTTGTCCATATCGGTGCCGAGGGCCGGTTGATCGTGGCCGATATTGCAGTGAAAAGCAACTCGTTTCGGTTGATTGCGATTTATGCGCCCAACGAGCAAAGTGAGCGTGTCGACTTTTTTCGGCTGTTGGAGCCCTTCCTGATGGATTCCAAGCGACTAATCCTAGTTGGGGACTGGAATGCCATCCTGAACCCCAAATGGGATAGAGGGAGGGGCGCTAGCGGGTGGCGTGGTGATCGCAGCCTGTTTGATCTCATTGACGATTTTGGTCTCGTCGATAGATACCGGGTCGATCATCCGAGTGGGAGAATGTGGACGTGAACGCGTAGTTGGTCCTCTATCAAGGTATCTTCGTACCTGGATAGAGAGTTAGTCAGAGAGACCGATATAGACTACATAGAATGTCCAACGTTCCACTGGTTAGGCTATACAGACGACAAACTTGTTTGTGTCCGTGTAGGGCTAGAATGGCTGGTTATTGGAAGTTCAATCAGTCCTTACTGGACAGGCGCGACTTTCGGTGCCAGCTAATTAGTGCAGCGGGCGTTAACTGGGGGTGTCATTGGGAATAAGTGGTGGGAGAACCATAAGGATAGCACTCAATACAGCCAACGGCTCAAACTAGATACGGCTGCTAAGGCGAAGACACTTAGATCTAATTACTCCCGGGCGGAGGCTGGTGGGGATCCCCTACAGATAGCCTTAGCTAAGGAGGCCCTTGAGCGGTCGACTAGCGACCGTTACATGGGTCATGTAATTAGACATAAGTTAAGCAAGATGTCTTTCGAAGCTGTGAAAATGGGTGCGGAGCTGCGCAAGGAAGAAATTCGCCGTGGAGGCGATCGCTACATTCGAGAGGTACGAGACCCGGAGGGGCATCTACTCCGATCGGCGACATGTGCGAGGCGTTTCGGTTGCATTTCGAACGCCGGTTTACCAAGGAGCCTGGTCTCCGTGAAGAGGAGTTTCGCAACTATTTGGCTGGATTTCCCCGGCTTTTGCCGGCTGATGCGGCTAGTTACGAGGGAGAGATAACGGAGGACGAAGTCTACGCGGCTTTGAAGAAGGTCGGCAGTGGCAAGTCGCCAGGTTTGGATGGTTTGCCCTATGAATTGTATTTGAGGCTGTCGCACATTTTTGTCTTGACTGTCGTGTTCAACAACTGGTTCTGGCAGGGGTCCATCCTTAACCGGTTCACCAGGGGTGTGGTCACGCTTTTGACAAAAGGCAAGAATGTTGGGAGGGAATTAGATGGTTACAGGCCCATAACTCTGCTAAACACAGAGTTAAATATTTTGGCCAAGATCCTGACGAATCACTTGCAGCTAGTTGCCGAGTCTCTGTTGGGACCTGATCAGACTTGCGCTGTGAAGGGCTGAACAATTCAGAGCAACCTGCACTTGATCCGCACGATAAAGCTGCGCTGATCAATTTAGATCAGTCCAAGGCATTTGATAGGGTTGACCATGGCTACCTGGCAGCTGTCCTGCAGGCCGCCAGATTCGCACCCGATTCTGCCGCTGGATTTTTCTCCTGTATCGCTCCCCCACGGCTGTGGTACAGTTGAACGGAAAGCTGTCGAGCGCTTTTGCGCTGTCTAGGTCGGTTCGACAGGGTTGTCCACTGTCGTCCTTACTTTATGGCTTGACGTTGGAGCCCCTCCTTCGCCGGCTAAGGGACAGGACGTGCAGTCCGGCCCTACGTGGAATCGCTGTCCCTGGTGGTGCTCGAGCTAGGGTTTCCGCGTACGCCGATGACGTAACCACTTTCGTGTCCTCCCGGAGTGACATTGAGGTGGTACAGAAGGCGCTTGAACGGTATGAAGAGGTGACAGGGGTCAAGATTAACCGTAACAAGTCGTCCGGCATGCGGTTTGGTGCCTGGAAGGGTTTTGCCCACCCGGGGCCCTTCGACTGGACGGACGGTCCTGTCCGCATTCTTGGAGTGTGGTTTGGGCCGAACTTACAGTTGGAGAAAAATTGGTGTGAAGTACAGGCACAGGTCGGCGCGTCGGTCGAGATTTGGCGTGGAAGGAATTTGTCCTTAAAGGGTCTGGCTGAAGTGTGTGCAACATACATCTTTCCCAAGATCCTTTACCGGCTCTCTGTACTTCCCCTTTATGATGAGCGTGAGAAGGCGATCGAGCGTTTGCTATTCTCTCTTCTCTGGAGAGGACGCAAACATCACGTCGACAAAGGTGTCTGCTACCAACGTCCGTGTGATGGGGGTCTGGGAATGCCGCACTTGGTGAGTCACAAGCTCGCCTCGAGGTTGGCGTTTCTCAGGCGTGCGTTACTGGAAAACTCGTTGCTTACGGGGTTAGTGGGGGACGCGTTCCCTAGCGTTACTATCACTCCCCCGGTCTCGAGGTGGTGCCGTAAGTCTTGAGGGCGACCGAGATTCCTACTCGAATGCAGGACGGCCTTGCGAGTCATTCCACTGTCCAGTGACCTTTCTCGGCCTAGGAGGCACTTATATCAGGGATTAGTGGTGGGTGTCGCAAAGGATCCACTACGGGAAAAGCTCGGCATGTCGGAGGATGAGTATCGCTCTCATTGGTCTTGGGTGCCAGGATCGGATTATTTCAGCAGCTCTGATTTTCCTCTGACCTGGTGATTGGCTCGGAATGGATTGTCTCTCAGTGACATGCGTTTCATAATGGGCCTGGCGGATTTGCCAGATTGTGAACGTTGCAACCTTGGTTTAAAAGAGACGTCTTCGCACGCATTCTACCATTGTTCGCGGGTTCGCCCGTTGTGGGATCGTGTCGGCGATTTGGCTGCTCATATCGCGCCGCGAGAACTCGTGCTCATTGATCGTGCATACGCCTGCGACAATGTGTCGTCCCCGTTTTCTGGAGTGAAGCAAATGGTGTTTCTATCGCTCGAATGGTGATATGGACGACGCGACTGGAGGATGTCTTGTGGGGTGGCCGTCTTTCACATCAGGATCTGATCCGATATTTTGAGCATCAGCTCAAAATGAAGATTAGAACTGACTGGAAACTGTTGGCGCCGACAGATTTCAGCAAAAGGTGGATAAATGTGGCAAGCCTGGTTCGCGTGACTGGGGCTAGCCTTGATTTTCTCTTTTAGGCCTCCTAGTCACATCGGGGTGGATTCCTTTGGAACCCTCCCATTGGTTAAGGTAAGTTCCTTTTTGTGTACCTAGTTCATGTGAATGAGTATGTTTCCCGGCCTGTTCCAGGCACTGTCTCTTTTGTTATGATCCAGTTCGAGATTCCCACTTCCGTTTAATATTTTTGTCCCGTTTGATCTCGTCTGCGTCAGTATTATATTTTCCCCAGTCCAATTTATTTTCTCCTCTCCACTCCCTGTAGAAAGAGATCCTCTTGATTTTGTCCTTTGGGCAGAATACAGCGGAATCTTTGTTTTGAGGGTGGGTTGGGTTCAGCTAACATCATGTCTTTTTTTGATATTTTCAGTTGAAAATCTTTTATTTGGAGAAATGCTCCTCCCCATCATGTCATTTCATGTATAAAGTTTTATATATTTTTGTATGATATGAAATTGCAATTTCTATGTACATTTGGGGTGTTTTAGGTCCCTAGGACGCTTTTCAGTATTTTGGTGCACGGTGGATTGAGTGTTGATGGATACGTTTTTATGGTGATTGGAAAAATTGTAACGTATGTCTGAGTCACAAGTCAGATTAGCTAGGTAAGATTAGATAAGGTAGATAATGAAGGACCAACCCAAATTTTGTTCCCCCACCCTTTTCTTTTCAGCCTTGTGCCACAAGCATTGTACATCAATGTTAAATAAAAAGTCAATTTTCCTCGACGAGCTGTTAAGCGAAACCGTGGTGGGTTGTTGGCTCACCCTTAGATTTTCGTTCTTGTTTGCTTTACTTTCGCGTTGGGTACTTCTTGTACTCTGCTTTCGTATTGAGCTCTTTATTGTTAAGGTTTTCGTCTTGGGGTTGTTTTTTTCTCACAAATGCTTGACTTTTTGTTCAAGTATTTCGTTTGTTTCTTTTTTTCTTCCCCTACTTTTCCCTCTGGGTTAGTTCCCGGTGTGTTTGAAGACGTTCTCAGTTGTAGTTTAATTATTAATAATCTTGACAGAATTAGTTTTGTCGATATTGGTATTATAACTATATATACGATAATTTTAGCATTTTAGCAACGACCTTTGTTTTATACAATTTTTGTTACATAGGACTGACAAGGAACTGCGATTAATATTCTCGTTTATTTTTCTGGTGTTCGTACAACTGTTTTATTTTCTGAACACAAAGTGTATAAAATCTGTTCATACGTTCTGCATATGCCAGTGATTTCGGCTATTCTTTTAGCTATTATCAAGGGAAATATTTTTAACTGAATGTTTGGGTCTTATGGCTGTGTCTGAAGTTATAGGAAAGTTTTACTTTTCAAAAATGATGAGCACATTGTGACGTGTTTGTAGTTAATGTTGGTTTTTTTGTAGTTAATGTTAGTGTTGGTTTTTCTTTTTTTATTATGTGACGCAGTGTACCGTCGGAGCCTTGTGATCAGTTGTCTCTTGTGTTAGGATCGATCCTGGTCTGAGAACAAGCCGTTAACTCACACTCGTCGGTCGTTGATGGCGTTAACACAGTAGCTGGTACTTGGGATGACCTCTTCAACTGTAATCTCTCTTGCCCACGATGTGGAAATAAAAAAGGCACCACTTTTAGAAATAAAATGAATGACGCCTACATAAACTGTAGCTAGTATTTATGTACAAAAAATAAGAGAAAAATAATTACAAATTGTCTTTTTCCCAAACCCTGTTTCTATTAATTGGCGACGGAACAAAAGTTTCGACCAGTTTCTGTAAGTCGGGCCAGACTTGAAAATCAGTTAACTGGTAAATTAAAACTCTACTCTTAGTACTTTGCAAAAATGTTCGTCAGCGTTTTTTCTTATTATTATCATCAGTTTGCCACAAGGTTTTCGTCATGGTTCTTGTCTTCCTCAGCAGATAACACTGGTTATTAATATTTCAAACTTTCGTTGGCAATTTCAAACTGTGTCTGCATAATCACTTCACCTCTGGTCGGAACTCTAAGGTTGGCGTAAACAGCGTGGCAACTAACTTCATTTCACTCCTTACTGGAATCTCACGGAAACTACCGAGGAACTGTCTTTGGTACGGTAGGTAATAGGCAGCGGCAATAACTCGAATTTACTTCATCCCGTGCGCTCGAACTGCCTGACTTTAACTCTGTGGTTGGCGGTAGGTGTGGAAACTCTACGAGTGGCGCCCAACGGCGTGGTGACTATCTCCGTCTCCCTACATCTCTGGACCGGAACTGTCTTTGGTCCCTTGGGACTCTCGTATTTATGCTCGTCCATTTTTTTTACTGGGGTGATGAGGACCCATAAGGATTATTATACAAATATCTTAACCTTCAACCAGTTTCTGTTTCACGCATCCAATCATAGACTGCCCTCCTCCTCTTTTTGGCGGAGTTATTGCATGACGTCAACTTCGCTGTCGTCTTCTATTTCTCTCATCTAATCATGGACTGTTCCCCTCCCCCGCTGGTGCAGAGTTATTACATGACATCAGCTTCTCTCGGAGAAATTCAAATTAGTCATTTTCCCGTAATTAATAATTGTTCTTTTCCTTCCGTCAATAAATCAACTTAACCTTTGCTCTAGACCGAATTCCCAATCTAGGGAAATACGAATAAAAATCTCTTCCTTAGTCACCTTGCTTACAATCCTCAACAAGAGGAATCTGACATTTTGACCTCTTAATCATACAGGTGTGTTTCGTCTTGTATTTCGCTGGGAATGGAGAAAATAAAATTTTCTTTTAAATCGTTCTTCTCGCCTACGCTTCAGCACGGTGGTTTCTGACACTTGAATACTGATTATATCGGCCATATATCATCATATTTCGTCAGAGATCTAGGAAAATAAAAAAATAAAACTTTTTCCAGGTATTCCTTTCTGCCACAGACAGCGGTTCTGTGGTATATCTCTCAACACGGTCGATTGACACCTGACCTCTCAGATACGCCCTCGCTGGAGATCTAAACTTATATGATAAATAGAACTTTGTGTGTGTGTGTGTGTGTATGTGTGTGTGTGTCCATTACCTATAGACTCCGAAACGGCTGAACCGATTTTCTTGAAAATTTACACAGTTGTACTTTTTTTCAGCCCTTTTATTTTAGTTTTTGCTTCGGGTTTGGCTCTAATTAGGTATAATTGTAGTTCTTAGTCTCAGCCATTTACTCAGAGGAAATATTTAGCCTTCAAAATTCAGTTTACGACGAAAAAAACTTATTTGATATCGTCGATACCAGGAAATCAAAATTTGGCTTACATCCATTCATTTTTCTTTCAGTTTACGGTTTCACTTTAACTAGAAACAACTATTGCTCTTTAGTCTTTCGTGCCAACGTCCAAAATGTCTGAGCTCCAAGACTAGGGATTAGTTTTAAAGCTTTCATTACACCCGAGTAACGCCGGGCTATACTGCTAGTACGGTGTAATTATATTTCGCCGAGGATTTAGGAAAACAAAAAATGTTTCTCGGTTGTGTATCGTCTTTTTTTCCTCTGTTCATATCGGAATAAACTAATTTTTTCTTTCTTTAGTTAGATGTTTTACATCCGTAATTAATTAAAAAAACGAATTAATTAGCTCTTCGGTCCGCACACCATGTTAAATATTGTTATAATTATTAGGGCGTCCGTTATTTTTAATCTTCTTTTTTGATGTTGATGATGCTATTATATTTGTATTTTCTACTATTATGTTTCGAATGCAGTCTGATAGATTTCTCTGTGTGTTTAAATGAGTCCTATTTGAGCTATGGTCGCGTATGTGCAACAGATGTCGTCTATGTATATTGTAGTAATTATTTATGAGTTTGGTTTGATCTGGAACGGTTTTTAAAGGGTATTTGAACGTGTAAAATAATATTGGTTCTTTGTAGTTTTGATTTTACGGGCGTGTTGTTATTTTTTATGATAAGGTTAGCTGTTTGTTTTAAGCTTTTTGTAATATAAAATTAAATTTTCTTGTTCAGGTTGACTTGGGTTGTGTATTTCTTTATTCGTCTTGACTCTTGCTTAACATGTATTTGGCTTTTGTAAAAGATTGTTTTTATCTGTATGTTCAGTATCGTTATTAGTTACTTTAGAAAAGAATAGTCTCATCTAGTGGTCGATAAGGTACTTAGGAAAACCATTGTTTACATCCTTGAGTTCTTTAAAGAAAGAGGGACGAGAGGATGAATTCTCGCATGCTTTTTTAAGGATTTTCTGTATAACTACTATTTCATATCTAAGTGGGTATTCACTTTTAAAATTAAGGTGGCAAGAGTTTCTACTATTGTTTTTTTAATAATGAAGTGGTGAATGTGTTTACTGAATTCTACGAAAACGTCTAAGAACGGGAGTTTATCTTTTTGACTAAGTTTATAGGTAAAGTAAAGGTTAAGGAGAAAGATTTTTTTCGAATTTGGTTTTGAGATTATTTCAGATCTTGTGTGCTTTTCGCTAAAATAAAAATCTCAACTACATAGCGGAAATATATTTTGAGTTTAGTGACTTATCGTGTTTTCCACGTGGTATAATAGTTGGAGAAGCGTGGGATGATAATATTTCCCATTAGATTGCCATTATGGTCGTAGAAAGGGACATGCAAAGATTTTTTGAGGATATTTGGTTATTTTTTAGGATATTTGATGATCAAATATCCTAAATTCTAACCAAATATCCTCAAAAAATCATTGCATGCCTGCACAACTAAAACCTACCAAACTCCATCTGAAACACAGTAGTAAAAAATACAAGTATAATAGCCTTATTCACATGTATAAAAAAAACGTGTAAAAATAATGGAAGTCGTAATAATAAAAAAGAAAGGCCAACAATTAGTAAGATTATCTACAAGCAGGGTCACAATGTGCTGATTGTATTTGGAAAATAAAACCCTCTTATAACTTCAGTCACATACATAAAAACCAATACATTCAATTAAAAATAAAAAATTAAAATTGCCATTGTTAACAGCCGAAAGCGCTCAAACATACTGAAATTTTAATTGTTTTACACAATTTGTGTCCAGAAAAGAAAACACTTGTACGGACCAAAAGAAAAAAATTAAATAAAAAGTTTAATCGCAGCACATTGTCAGTCGTCTTTAGCCTCTTCCTCCAGCGTAGACATGTATGTACGTTTTTATCAGAAGTGTATTTTACAGACACGGAGGAATAAACATGTCCAAAACATGTTCAAGAACTAGCTACATACGTGTTTATACGTCGATCTAGATTATCCTTGTGCCCTTTTGACCTTCAGTTGCCAACTCATACGTCTAGTACTTCAAGGTACATCAACTTCTTAGTTACTATATTAAAAGCAAGAACATTTTTATCTGAAAATGAAACGTTTTCACAAAATAATGGATATTGATTGATTGTTTAATTACTTAGTTTCTAGTCATAATAAGATTAGACCAGTACACATTTGTATTAAAAGTGTTCAATACAATTATATTGTAGAACTTTTGAATATTTTCCATTTTTAAACGAGTTATTACGCGACCTAGGTTTCTACCATAAGTGGTGTCGTCAGGCGATTTACAATAACTGATTTTACCGTTTTCTTTAAGAACGCTCACTTAATGGTGTTTTTTTTTTTTTTTTCACGCTAACGTGACAGGGAATTTTTGAACGCGCAATTTTTAAAATTACAAGGAATTATGGCGTTTTCATCCATGGTTGTATGAACCTAAGAGGTATTTTTGAGTATGGTTACACTTAGTCATAATTTCCGTTCATTCATTCAACAGTTCGCTTTTGTTTGGGAACATCATAATCTCTAACTTTTCTTCTTGTCACAGTCTACATATTTTGCCACCGTTGTAAGGCTTGGCAGTTTTTACTATACCCCAGGTTATGTCTGGGTCTTTTCCATATTTTGATTTTAATTTCCACATTTTAATTTAATTTCCATGGATGAAAACGCCATAATTCCTTGTAAGTTTAAAAATTGCGCGTTTAAAAAATTCCGCGTTTTTTCAAAAAAAAAAAAAAAACACCGTTAAGTGAGCGTTCTTAAAGAAAACGGTAAACGGTAAAATCAGTTATTGCAAATCGCCTGAAGACACCACTCATGGTAGAAACGTAGGTCGCGTAATAACTCGTTTAAAAATGGAATATATATATATATATATATATATATATATATATATATATATATATATGGAATTGTATAACTGAATAAATATTATAATTATATCAAGTATTCTGTTTCTCTCGTACAGCTAGATTTAATGAATTTTCTAACAGTTGATTAATTTTGGTAACTGGTGTATTTATATAGTGAAAAAAAAGCTAAAGTTGATTTGAAATATCTATTTGTTTCGTGTGAGATGGGTCTGACGTGGGTGGCGACACGTAATGTCTGAAGACAGAAACCTGGAGTTTGAGCAATCCGGGTCTATAAGAGGCCCTGTGACAACTTGGGCTATAAACAACATGTCGGCGAGGCCGGATCCGATCAATCGCCTGGTTATGTCATGCCCCAACGCCTAAATAATTAAGCCCAACATTTTCTCACAAACTGATGACATAACGATTAAACCCTCTACCCTTTATTATTTTAAAAGTACTAGATGAGGTTCGATTGAGAAAGAGACTTTGACCACTGTTTCGAAATAACGCGTCAGATCTTTTGGCTATTGAAGCCTGATAATTAACAAAGTTCCCTCTTTATATTGTATGTATTGTTAGATATATCCTCGTTTCAACCAAGGATAATGTGTTTAACCTTCTTGGTAAACTCCTAATATTAACTGGACTCACTAGTCAGCGGTGGCGCACGAACCATTGAAAAAATAAATAAATAAATGAAATGGAAAATATCAACAAAAAAAATCTTTGATGGATTCAGAAATAGAAGACAGGACAGAATTCCTAATATTTATAATGATAGACGCTCTGAGGGAAAATCCTCTGATAATGATGTCACCACATTTTTGTTGTTGAAATAGGTCATTGTTACAACTCATCTTGAATTCGAGTGAAGATAAAAAATATTAAAAATTAGAAATTCAATTGTTTTAGTAGTGTCAAGCGGCAGTCGTACATCAAAACCTGTTTCCAGGTGAATAGGGAGCATAATAAACCTTAGTAGCAATCGTTGATTGGTCAATTCAAGATCACACCATTCTAGGAATTCAGCGTTCCAGGAATTTGAAATTCCTCGCCAAAAATCCTCTTGTTACAGCACGTGAGGAACTCAGTATATGAACAAACGCACGTCTAGAGTTCGCTAGTGAGAAAAGACAGCGCGAGTGTAAATTGGTTCACTGTTGAGTCCGAACTTGGAAATTTTGGCCGTTGTTTTCGCAAAGTAAGAGCGCGTTTTCGTCGAACCTTTGTTGTATTGTGTTACGTTTATTTAAATTTTCTGTTGTTTGGACGCTTTGTTTAGTCTTTTATGAGGAGAAGAAGACCAGTATGACTGTCTCCCCAGCCATCTACTTCAGCAACTGTGCCGGCGGTGACTCCTTCGCTGTCGGTATGGAACAAGATCTCTTCAAAGAAGGATTGTAATTAATACCAACAAATGCAGCAAAAGTTCAAGGTATATATTGTGAGAAACGAACTCATTGTTATCCCTGAATTCGTGAATGTAATAGCGGTGAAGACGATCTCCCTGCTAACGTCGGACCCAAAAACCCGAAAATTTGTTGGGGTCAGCAAGGAGAGTATGGAGGAGGCACGTTAGGGCCTCCTCCATGCTCTCCCCAAAAAAGATCGCCCCAAAGATATTGGCACGACGGTTCCGTGCTATGTGGGACGTGCTACTTAGTACGGAGGAGGAGGCAAAAAAACTGCCAAGGGGATCAGGCTCCAAACAGAGTACATGGGGATACGGCGAACCCGGATTACCATTCACGAAGTGCCACTCGAGAACTCTGATGACCACATTAGGACTTACTTTGCCCAGTTCGGATCAGTGGAGAAGGTGGCCCCAGTGAACAGTAAGGCGGGCGTACTCACGGAAGATGTCGCGGTATACGTAGTTGTGGACAGGCTAAGTTTCCTGCGTGTACCAGACATTCTGCTTTGTAGAGGCCGGGAACTATTTTGTGGCGGTAGAGGGACGTAAGCCGCATTGTTGGCTATGTGGAGTGGCGGGCCATCAATCCGCCCCTGCATCACCTGTTAGAACTGTTTTTGTCGAGGGGAGGAGTCAGTCTGCCTCCCCAGTGAGGCATATACCTTCTCCTTCTTCCATACCTCCCACACTCAACCAGAAACTACCTCCACTAAAGTTGATCACGTCTCCCCGAATCCAGAGAAATCCCCCCCAAAACATGAAAAAAAAAAGAAGAAAAAGAAAAAGAACCTGTTTCGTCACCCAGATATCTGCAAGATAGACAAACCGGCCTTAGAGAGAGACCTGTTCTCCCAGAGAAAGGTCCTCATAAGGCCATTGTTTAAATTGTCCTCAACCGACTTTCCGTCGATCGAGGACCTTGCGAACTTTCCAAAGGCCCCGGAGTAATAACTCTCATTAGAAATACCGGGAGGCGACCTAATGGTAGGAGTATCCTAAAGAGGGCTGTGGAAGCTTTCTCAGATATAAAAATGGTCCAAACAGGATCGAAATATCTGCAAAGACTTGCTCATTTTGGGGCTGGGAGTGTCCCTGTCATCCTCCATCCTTCGTTATATAGGGCAATAAAAGTAACGTTCCCTACGGATGTCGGCGGGATTGTCCGATATTGGATTTGGAAGCCTGGCACAGACCGTCAGGATCTTTAATGCCATAGCTTTCCGCTCCGTATGTGACATTTTTTCTCTTTGCAGACCTAAACGATGTGAATTAAGATTGCCAGCTTGAATGCAAAGGGCCTGAGGAATTGGAGTAAGGCTTCTCGCCTGCTTCGTGATCTCTTGTCTTTCGTTGTGGATGTCGTCGCGATCCAAGAAACTCACTTTGCGATGTCGATGCTTGTGTGCTCGCTAAGGACTATTCAGCATATGGGGACCGACTGACCAGAAGTGTTTCTTTGCTGGTCAAGCAGTTCCTGGACGCGAAGTTGGACCTTGTTCATGTCGGTGTCGAGGGTTGGTTGATTATAGCCGATATTCCAGTGAAAACCAACTCGTTTCGACTGAGTGTGGTTTATGCGCCCAATGAGCGGGAGGAGCGTGTTTCGTTTTTTCGGCGGTTGGGGCCCTTCCTGGAGAATTCAACGCGACTCGTCTTAGTGAGGGGCTGGAATGCCGTCCTGGACCGCAAGTGGTATAGATGGCAAGTGGGATAGATGGTGGGGAGCTAGCGGGAAGGCGCGTGTTCGCAGCTTGGTTAATCTGATCGACGAATTTGGTCTCGTCGATATATAGTGGGTCGATCACCCGGGTATGAAGATGTAGACGTGGGCGAATAGTTGTCCTTCTACCCAGGTGGTTAGCTATCTGGATAGTATGTTAGTGAGAAAACCCAACATAGATCTTTCAGATTGTCCCACGTTGCTGACTGCTCGTATCGCGCCGCGTGAGCTCGTGCTCATTGATCGTGCATACGCCCGTGACAATGTGTCGCTCTCGTTCTCTAGGGTGAAGCGGATGGTGTTTCTGTTGCTGCTAACCACGGCTCGAATGGTGATATAGACGACGCGAATGGAGGAATTCTTGCGAGGTCAGCGTCTTTCACATCAGGATTTGTTCCGATATTTTGAACATCAACTCAAAATGAAGATTAGAACTAATTGGAAAAGTTTGACTTCGACAGACTTCAGCAAAAGGTGGGTAAATGTGGCGAGCCTGGTTAGCGTGAACGGGGCTAGCCTTAATTTTCTTTTTGTCTGCTAGTTGCATCGTGGTGGATTCCTTTGGAACCCTCCCCTGGTTAAGGTAGTTCCTTCTTGTGTACCTAGTTAATGTGAGTGAGCGTTATTCCCGGCCTATTCCTGGCATTGTCTTTTGCTATGATCTAGGTCAAGATTCCCATCTTCCCTAGATTTTTATCTCTCAGTTTTTCATCTCATCTGGGTCAAGATTATAATTTCCCATTCATTTGATTTTTGCCTCTCCACTCCCTGTAGAAAAAGAGCTTCTTGATTTTGCCATAAAGGCAGAATACAGCGGCCTCTTTATTTTATAGGTTGGTTGGATGTTAGTTAAAAAAAATTGATTTGAAATTTGATTCATACCCCACCCATTTGTCATTTCATGCAGAATTTTTATATATTTTGTATATTGTACATAAAGAAATTTTTATTGACATTTGGGGCTTTTTGTAGGTCCCCTGATTGTATGAGGTATTGTGGTATATGAAGAATTGATTGATAACGGATAAGTTCTTATGGTGAATGAGGAAATTGTAAAGTATGAATCGGGTTAGCTAGATATAAGATAGTTAGTGAAGACCAACCTGAGCTTTTCCTCCCGAACTGGCCTTGTGCCACAATTATGTAATTTTTACGTAATAAAACTTGTGAGGAAATACAGCGCGACCAGCGAGATCGAACCAGCAACAAGCTATAAAAGAACTGAAATTCAGACATAAGAAGAAAATTCTCTGCAAACTGAAACACATAATAACAAAAAAACAATAACTAATAAAAGGATTAAAACTTCTGACACAGCAAACAAACAGCATCAAACAAATTGATGATAATTCCAAAATTCCATTTTACTCGGAAGAAAAAAATTTCTACAAGAAGACTTCGTCAATTTTAGTATAAGCAAGAAATCGTCAAATTCATCAGAATTCAGCGAATATAATTTAAAAACACAATTTCAACCTGCAATAACGCTTAAAGGTAGAGAACTCTTGTTTTCTAATATTTTTGCATAACACATTTTTAAACAATTATTTAAAAACATTTTAAAACATTAATTTGATACATGAACATTGAACATTTCACCATTGTTATCAATGAAATTTGAACTCAAAATCTGCACATAAAAATTCTGCACATTCATTCTTTACACACAAATTTGAATTACTAGCAGTTTAGCCCGGTTTCACTCGGGTAGTTTAAGGAATGATAAGAATAAAAAAAACATATGATGAATTACACAACGTCTACCCTCGTCACTTTTATAGATATCGATAACAATGTAGAATGTCTCTATTGAATTAGGGTGGGAGGGGGAGGGGCAAAATATATAGATACAGATAATATAAAGTGGAGTGATCGATTCCATATTATAATCAATACATAAACTGATCCCTGATTTTGTGGGGTGATAATATATATTTGTCTACCCCTAATTGTGGCTTTCTGAAAAATTTCAAGGTGTCGTTAGTGTTCTAAAATTTTGATCTACATCTGAGTGTAACTTCCGTCGAGCTAATCCGCAAAATGCAGACGCTAAGTCGAATCTATCAAACTGTGGGGTTTCATACATTGACACCCACACACACACACACGCATGGTCACTCGGCGTTCCACGTGATGACTGGTTCCCGCCAAAACGATGCTAATAAAAGCGGAAAACATCACGTGGTAGTCAGTTAGGATTTCGTTCCGGGACAAGAGCAAACATGTCTCCCTAACTCACACAAACACACGCGCGCTAATTGCGGGTAGCAATTAGTGGCGCAAATATTTTTTATTTTTCTTCTCACCGACATTAACACTATGCACATTAACTTTCATTCAAACAGGACTTTACATAAAATAACTTTCTACACATAAATTCACAATTTTTCCAACCTTCGTCAGTAGAAATCCACAGACTGACTAAGACTACTACATTCGCATGTAAGTCTCTCTCTCTCGCTACTCAACGCACACACAGACACAGAACTTTGTCTTCTGTCTGACTTTCTTCATCAAGGATTTGAACTTTGAACTCTTTACGGTAATCTTAACAATTGTTACAAACCTTTCTTTCAGCTAGAGTAAAAACTTCATACATCTTATTTTGTTTCTACGAACAGACGAAGGGGAATAACTCTTTCCTTTTCACTTATGCATGCTCTCTCAACCCCATGTAACCTTTGTCAATACATTGTTTTTCTGGTTACTTTCGCCTTTTTGTTCTTTCTTAAATCCTGCTTCAAGTCCTGACCACATGTTACGTCGAGTCGACTCATAAATCTAAATTAGTAAGAGGACCTATCGTCCACTACAAAACAAACAAATGCTTATACAACGTCCACCCTTGTCACTTTTATGGATATAGATATATTTTTATCTGTAAATTGTTGAGTTCATTCATCTTGTGTCAGTGATTTTTTCAGAAATTACTTCTTGACTCGTGCAAAATAAATTTTGTTCGTGGAGTTTATTTCACACGCACTCTTTTCTAATTCAAATCCTTCTGATAAAAGCAAAATAATAAATATCACGCAAAATTCTGCAACATCATTACTAGCAGGGAATATTCACGAACAATGAACAATAAAAAACACGCAGATAATATACTCAAAATGAGGTCTTTCAATAATTCAAAGTGTAAAAGCGTATTCGCATGAAAGACTTAAGCCCTTAAGTTGTCAGAAATAGAGTTGTCCATGGTGACACTAGAGGAAATAGATGCAACCTTGGGAAAATTAGGGTCACTAACTACAGGAGGGTAAGTATAAAAAGAGGGAGATCAACAAATTCTAACTCACATATATACTTTAACATTTAATAAGCCTTTGTGGGGTTCCAGAACACCCCGGATTGAAAAGAAAGGTTTTAATGCGGTAATATCCGGCCCACAAAACACAAATTTCAAGAAAAAACAATGCAATAAGAAATGTTGTATAAAAATATGACTATTTTGTATTTGACAATATATATATATATATATATATATATATATATATATATATATATATACACAATATAAACAATTTGTACAATTCTTTGTATCTTTTGTTTGATAGAAAAGTGTCTTTTATATTTGCGTGAATGTTGGTTAAAAAAAAAGTGTCTGTTGGATTTGAACGAATGTTGGTTGAGGGTAAAAATGTCTGTTTAGAGTCTGTAATTAAACAGAGTAATAGCACAAAGTTTTTTCCCTTTTATGTATCAGCCGCTAAATAGGTGGAAAAGAAAATTGTTTCAAATTGTGTTGAAAAAGAGTGTGAATGAGAATTCCCGAAGGGACAGAGAGTGTCAAATGGAGATAGCAGTAATTGGTAGAATGTGTGTAAAACGATGAATCAGTCTACTTAACTTAGTAAGTCTGTGTTACTTCTCCTTTCTGGTTGATTTGAGATGTGAAAAGTTTTACGGCTGTTGCAGGTGTCTTGTTTGATTTTGCGGGTGTACAATTTATTCTGTGCTTTTTTGCTGGTTGATGGATGATATACAATTTGTATCCTATACCTTCAATCCCCAAAGAAATGAAGACTGCTTTTACGATTGAGTGGATTGAAGACTACATCCCAATTCCTTATAGTGTTTCAAGTGTGAGAAATATGAGTATCAGAAGGAGAGTTGCAAATGATACCCAGTATCTGCTAAATGTGCTCCGAAAAACTTTAGATCATATGGAGAAAGCGTGTACTCGTCATATTACATGCGCTAATTGTCAAAAGAACCAGCACTACAAAAGTTTACCGAATACTGTCTAATCCTAATAGACAGTCAGGAATGTCGCCAGCGGAATTAATGTTCGCAAGAAAAATTAAATCGCTGTTCGAGTCAAAAAAGAATAAGAGTGGATAACAAAAAGAATACTAAATTTTTCAAGGCTGGTAAAAAGTGTTTTTCAGAGTGTATAAAGATGGAAAGGAAATGTGGGAAGACGGCGTAATAAAGTCACGATCTGGAAAGATGATATACATGGTAAAAGGGAAAGTGGGAATATAAAAGACATTGCAGTCAGATAAAGAAAATAATTACCGACCCGGAAGAATGGAAGAGTCTATGAAAGTGTTGTAAGGAGACATGTTCAAAGGGGTTCGGGTCAGTAATCTAGTCACTGAAGGATAGTCAGGAATCCGTTTGTGTGATGGAGAAAATGGGGCAGTGACTGAGAGGCACAGAAGCCCGATTGGAGGCTAGGATTGTAACCGAGGTGTGGACACCTTTTTGAGGAGGGTCATTTTGGAAGGAGTTAGAGAAAGTGACTTATTCACTGGAAGAGATGCTGACATTTTTTTACAGGATGGAGAAGATGGGACAGAGGATGAAGGCCGGGGTAAACCCCATTGGCCCAAGTGTGCCGTCATTTTTGGTTTTCAGCTGCCTTTGAAGTGCTTTCTCGTAGTCCGGGTCGAAGTTTTTGCACATTGTATCAAACTTTTCGGAGTAGCTAGCCGGAACCTTACCCCTGGGACTGTTAGTGCAGTTGTTTTTGAGAACTTCTCTCCACGACTTGCTATTCCTGAGAATCGTTTGCCTTCTTTATCACAAGCAATGTGGTCTCTGGAAGAGGCCCAATCGAGCCTTTTGACTACTGGTGCCAGCCGCATGCAGGCCCATTACAGGCGTTACGGAACAAGTAATTTCAGCTTGTGGGGGATTTGCAGAGACCTTCTTTGGGCAGGAAAGGGCGAGGTGATCAATCAAGCCACATTTCGAAAAAGTTGGTTCCCTTCCTTTCACGGTGACAATTATTACTTTTTTCACTGCCCATACTGCATAAGTGCTCTCAGGAATCTCGTGAATCGTCATTTTGGTTCGATGCCGTCCTTGGTGCGAATAATATAATTAAATTACGAGGTGTCATATCCGTATAGTCCTTTTGTGTGAGTAAGAGTATCTCCCACATGAAATAACCTAGACCTTTTATTATCTGCTGAGGTTAAACTTCAAAGGAAGACTGTTACTTCATCACTGTAACTTTCATCCACTGACAAATTTTTCGCGTTAGCTTGTCGGACACGAAGACTGGTACTGTTCTTTTTTGCAGTGCACACTTGCGTATTGAGGTCAACCAACGGGGACTGGATCAGAAACTAACAACCAGGATGTAGAACTGTGGGTCTCATACATTGACACCCACACACACACATACATACGCATGGTCACGCGGCGTCTACGTGACAGTCGTAGTTCCCGCCAAAAACGAAGCCTTTAAAAACCGAAAACAGCACGTGAGACAGCAGTTAGGATTTCGTCCCGGGGCGAGGGCAGACAAGAACAGACATGCCTCCCTAACTCATACAAACACACGCGCACTAATTGCGGGTAGCAGTTAGTGGTGCAAATATTTTTTATTCTCTTAATTTTCTTCTCTGACATTAACTTTCATTGAAACAGGACTTTATAACTTCTTATGCATGTTTCCTCAACCCTATGTAACCTTTTTCAATATATTGTTTTTCCGTTTACTTTCGCCTTCTTGTTCATTCATAAATCTTGCTTCAAACCTTAACGAATGTTACGTCGAGTCGACCGTTAAAATATAAATTAGTAAGAGGACGCCTTCATTCCACTACAATGGTGACCCCCGACGTGATATCGATTCGGCGTAATTCAGTCCAGCATCGTTGGAAATGGAACTCAGCATTTCTTCTGCGCCTATCAACAAGAACTACTATTCAACGTCGTTATCTCCCAACTTTTTCTACAGGATTCCAAGATGGCGACCCCACACAGAATTTTTACAATCGCACACTAGACAGCCCAACTGTCATCTCTCTCTCTCTCCCAGGTTTTCCAGAAAAAGAGTAGCACAACGTCGACTTAAAGACGTTTCTTTCAGCATTCAACGCAATGTCACTCAACCAGAACTCTCAAACACAACGTCGACTTAAAGACGCCTTTTTTCTCAACCAGAACACTAAGGAAATCGACAAGCCGAATTATTTATACTGGAGAATTGTGACCTCCAGAAAATTCGACATTAAACCTCGATATCTTTTTAGTTCTCTCAAACGCGTACACTCGGTATCAACAAGCTTCAATCAACCACTTTGCAAATCAAAGTTTATAACCAACTGTTAATTCTTCTAACACCAACATAAAAATCCACACGTACAGCAAAACACGGAAACTCTTACAAACGCAAGCAACTCAACGTGGAGCATTGGAATAAATTAGAAGATCTTTAACAGACACATCAACTACCGAGAATTTTCCAGAGCATGCCGCATCCTGGCACTCGGATAGGGGACACTGCAGCAAAATCCCTACTCACGCGCATCGCATTTCAGACTCTTCTTCTTTTCAGCCTACGAGAGACAACCAAAAAAAAAAAAAAAATTCACCTTTCACAAATTTTTCTCATTTTTCCATTTCACCATGTGCTTTTTGAGAATCCAATATGGCTGACCAGCAGTCAGACGTTTCAGCAACCTCCTCCCACACCTATGAGCAACGTCTGCGCCCCCACCTTTTTTTTCAGCAACCAGCCTTCTCTGTCATTTTTGGCATGATCACTACTACTACTACAAGCATCATCATCATAACCAAACCACCATCTATACGGACATATTGAAAAAAAATATTTTTAATATTTGTTTCAATCTAGGGGGGCTATTTGTGGGTCTCATACATTGACACCCACACACACACATACATACGCATGGTCACGCGGCGTCTACGTGACAGTCGTAGTTCCCGCCAAAAACGAAGCCTTTAAAAACCGAAAACAGCACGTGAGACAGCAGTTAGGATTTCGTCCCGGGGCGAGGGCAGACAAGAACAGACATGCCTCCCTAACTCATACAAACACACGCGCACTAATTGCGGGTAGCAGTTAGTGGTGCAAATATTTTTTATTCTCTTAATTTTCTTCTCTGACATTAACTTTCATTGAAACAGGACTTTATAACTTCTTATGCATGTTTCCTCAACCCTATGTAACCTTTTTCAATATATTGTTTTTCCGTTTACTTTCGCCTTCTTGTTCATTCATAAATCTTGCTTCAAACCTTAACGAATGTTACGTCGAGTCGACCGTTAAAATATAAATTAGTAAGTGGACGCCTTCATCCACTACAGAACCATTTCGGGACGTGGTTATCTGTTCACCAGAGAGCCGGGTCTGAGCACTGCTCAATTCGACACCTATTTAACCGACTTTTCTCGCATTGGAGCCTCCTCTATGGTATCCTTACTAACTCCAACTTTTTAATCGATTTGTATCTGGTTATTGTTACGAGGGTTCATTTCAATATATAAAAATATATCAATAAAGTCAACAAAAATGTTAAAATTTATAGTAAGGGATTTTACTGAGTCCTACTTGTTAATGCAAAAATGTTTTCATTCATGAAGTAGTTTTAAAATAGAGAAATTAGAAATAGAACGTTTGGAAGATTTTAGATATTCGAAAAAAATCTAGATGATTCGGGAAAAATCGAGAAATATGCTAATTAGGTGCTAGCCTGAAATAGGTTTTTTGAAAAGAGTTGTCAATTGTGAAAAAGGAATTTCTGGTATTATCAACTCCGGCTTTTGCTCTGTGGATAAAATATCCAGCCGAAAGGATTTCTATCAAAAGTTACCGACCAACAAAAACCCAAAAAGAGGACCTCCTGAAACTAAACTGCTAAATAGAGTTTTTGAATATTTTCATTGATCGAACTAAAAATTATTCTATATGTACATATATTGGTGGATTTCCAGTAATAGCACATACAATACTTCGCTAGCCATAACGTGTTAAAAATACTTGACTATCACTTACTCCTCCCACGAAACACTTCACCAGTAGACCTAATACAGCCTAAACCTCTACTTTCGTAACTAGTAAATTCGCATGTCAATGGGTAGACTGAGATTTAAAGAGGGATGACTATTTTCTTTTAATTGAATGCCCACTTTGCACCCCTTTTAAAACCCCCGTGTCATTACTTTTCAACTTCACACTGTTAATTAATTTGGTTTTATTCACTTTCAAGATATCTGCTCTCACGAGTCCATGACTTTTTACATTTATCTACGGTGATCTAAGCTAATTGGAGAAATAAAATAAAAGAAATTAAAATTAAAAATTTTAATTTTAATTTTAAATTTAAATTTTCAATTAAAAATTAATAATATAATAAAAGAAATGAAATTTAAATTTAAATTTAAAGCAGTAAATAGATCACAATTTGTAATAGAAAATAAAGATGAAATAACATAAGAAAAGTGATCATATAGTTAAAGTAAATTATAAAAATAGTAAGGTTAATTCTGTAAAAAGTTTACAATTGCTGTAGTTTCATACCTTAGATTTTGTAATCCTAGCAGAATTGTAAGGTTAATTCTTTAATATGTTTTCAATTTATTGTAATTTCATGCCTTTGATTCAGTAATATGTCACTTTTCATGTATTTAATAATTTCTATTTTTCTTGCAAACAAAGGAAACATGGTTCATTCACCAATCTTGAGATTCTAGCTTGTTTGAGAATTTTCCGTTTAACTTTAGGTGTTTATTCTCTTTTTTTAACTTCCAAAGATATTTAGAAAGTGATGGCATATTTGGTTTATCCTTAATAGTAAAAGATAAGAGATGGTTGTAAAAACGCTTTTTAAAAAAGTTCATTTTATTACCAATATAAACTTTAGTAACCCTAGGATTTTATACTGATGAAAATAGAGCACATGTAGACAAGGGAATCAGTTAAAAACTTATTAAACTTTGGTTGGGTTTCTACAATTACATAAGTTTGTACTACGGATCATATTAAAATGAGTAGTAGAATTGCTATTGTTATTCTCATATAATTTCAATATTTTATTATTTAATTTAATTATTTTTTTCTAAATTGTTAGAGAAACTATAACTAAGCTTTAGAGTATTCCTATTGAAAATTTTGCTTAAAGGTTATTTTTAGGTAAATGTTTATCAATTAATTTAAGAACTTTATGTCCCTGTTTAATATTAACTTACCGATTAAATGGAGAATTATACCATATGATTTTTCTGTTTCTATTTTTTTCTTTCTGGAACAACTATATTTTCCCACAAAACCTCAGAAGATTGAAACTCACTATCCCTAAGGATTTTATCGTAAATTGTTTTATGTTTTTTGAATATTTCTTTGCTAGAGGAGTATATGTTTATGCGACGTTCAACCGATGATAGAATATGTTTGATAATGGATGGTGGATGATTAGAGCCAGGGTTTATATAAATTGGGTTAACATTATTTTTCATGTAAGGTTGAAAATAATTAGAAAGTAAGTTTAACGCTATGTCTAAGAAGTCAACTTGTTTTATGTTAAAATTAATAATTACGCTAAGATCAAAAGATTTAAGAACTCTATAGATTCATTTTCTAAGTTTATCAACATTACATCCCGTTGATTTATTTACTATTATGAGTCAATCATCTCCATAAAGTCCTATATTATTAAAATCAATGTCTTCATGTGCAGTGAGGTTGTGCAAAACAAAAACTCCAATTAATCTGAAGACTCTGCAGAATCCAGAGTTTCCATAGATAAATCAAAATTACCAGTAGAATATTTAATCCACTGTTCATTATCGTGAATAAGGACTGAATTTCTGCAGTTCGAAATTATGTGAATTTAGAAATGTCTGGATAAAATTCGGCGAATTCAAGGGCCAGCTGGAAGAGATTTATAGATTGAAAAAAAGTACAACTGATTTTTCATCGAAAACGTTTATTACCATCACTATTAACTACCTGATGAGACATTGTTCTTTCAATGTCGAAACAAAATGTACAATTTTGTGGGTGATACTTTTTTGGTACGCCGGTACGCCAAATTTCAGTCCACCATTTTGGTACGCCAAAATTTGTTAGGTATCGTGACGTATTCAAATTTTTTTTTCTACAGGAAAAAAATAAATAAAATTTATTTTTACAAGTATGTTTGTACAATATACATTCATCTAGCGAATAGACATGAAATTAAATACAAAAACTACAATAATTATTTTTAAATTCCTTCTTAATATGTCCATATTCCAGTATAATAAAAATGAAATCTCGTTCTGGCGTACCGAAAAAATATTTTTTCTAAAGAATAAAAACGAATAAAAATTATTTTTCTGAGAATCTTTATTCATTTATCTAGCGAATAAACATAAAATTACACATGAAAAACTACTTTAATTATTTTTAAATTCCATCTTAATATGTCCATATTCTAGTATAATAAAAATGAAATCTCGTTCTGGCGTACCGAAAAAAATTTTATGTTTATTCGCTAGATAAATGAATAAAGATTCTCATAAAAATAATTTTTATTCGTTTTTATTCTTTAGAAAAAATATTTTTTCGGTACGCCAGAACGAGATTTCATTTTTATTATACTGGAATATGGACATATTAAGAAGGAATTTAAAAATAATTATAGTAGTTTTTGTATCTAATTTCGTGTCTATTCGCTAGATGAATGTATATTGTACAAACATACTTGTAAAAATAAATTTTATTTATTTTTTTCCTGTAGAAAAAAAAAATTTGGATACATCACATGATACCTAATAAATTTTGGTGTACCAAAATGGCAGACTGAAATTTGGCGTACCGTCGTACCGGCGTACCAAAAAAGTATTACCGCAATTTTGTAGTAGATTGTACATGTTCTAAAGTAATAATTAATAACATCTATCTATATATATATATATATATATATATATATATATACCCTTTGCTGAACTCAATTGCTAAAAAACAGCATATCATGATGTTAAAAGGGCTCAAACTTAATAAAAACAAAGTTTTATCGTTAAAATATTTATGTTGCTATTATGGGAAACACATTTTTTTTTCTATTAAAATAAGCAACAGGAAATCACAATAAAACATTCTAGAAAAATTGGATCAAAACGGCAGTAGAATTTAGATTACATTTTTATATTTCTCAACCAATCAGCTAAAAACTTAGAATAAGAACATTCTAGAAAAATAGGATCGGAAGTAAATTAACACAAAAATATTTAGGCCCCAAAACAACATAGTAAAATAATAAATCTGATTGGTCAATAAATGTTTTCACACCCTAATGTAAGGAAGATTCGTTGATCCCCTATTAATGTATATAATACACACAGTTAGAAAAAAAAGGTCAGTCACCAAGCTAGCCATTAAGTCCGCATGCCACCGATACTTTGTCCGGCCAAGTCATTTCTTCCACGCCAAAGTTCATGACCTAGCTCCGAGGACCTTGAAAAGAAAAAACCGACGAACTTTCTTTCAGCAACGCGACTCGCTGTCGCCACCTGAAATGAACTAAATGTAAGTAGGAAAGACTTATTTACGGACTCTGCTAATGTAAACTTATACACATCTTTGAACAAATTTAACTTCTTGCCAAGTTTTATTCCCCAAAAGGCAATTTTCGCATCATGTATTTTATTTGTTCCACGTACCATTTTATTTTTCACATAATAAATTGTTTGTTGTTTAATGTCCGTTGTGAATTATTCCTTTCACTTTGCGCGATTGTAAAACAGAGTGTTGTATTTGTGGGGGAAATAATCTAGAGAATCAGACCCGTAAAACACGGAAGAACATACAACCCAGCAAATACCAAATCCCCTACACTATTAAGACAAAAGATCAAATTTTGTGGTCATTATTAATTTTTAATTTTTAATCCTTTCTAACACATTCGGAATTTCAATTAATTTTTTTTTTTGTTTTCCGTCAACGATTCACGCTATTGTGCTGTTTCTTATTTTATTTTCCACACACACACACGCAATAAAAATTAATTCACGCACGTGTATCTAAAAAAATACAATTGCGCTGGAATTCACCCCTTTCCATACCCTGTGGGGTCAAAAACAAGGACGGCGCACCCAAAAGTTCGGACGTAGTGGAAAGCACACTACGTGGTCAAAAATATGATTTATTGACCAATCAGGGCTCGACATAAGAAACCTATTTTTTAATCTCTCCGGAGCCTCACCATTCAGATATAAGGAAGGGAGAAACTCTCATGAGACCAGAGGAGACCAGCGACAAGCTGACATAAAGGACACACGGACAGATTCGAGCTTACACAGAGAGAATCCAGCAGTTCATACAACAGGCAGAATCCGTATCAGTGAACCTTCTTTCACCCTCTCTTTCTCTCATCTCGCTACACATCGTCCTACCTTTCCCTCTCACATTCCCATTTCCTTTCTTTCTCTTTTTTCTACAGCTGTACGGACAATTTTATATTTTTACGAAAATAAACAAACGTTTATTTTACTTCACTTGTAGTGCACTTTTCTTTTTATTATTTGTTAGAGGGATTTCTTAGCCCCTCTACACTATGTTTACATAATGGGACTATTAAGCAAAACGTATTACGCAAGTCGTTTTCTAGAAATACAATAATACCAACTTTTTATTTATTAGTTAACTACAGGACTCATTAGGGAATGTAAATAATGTAATTTTCTTTTTAATTACCGGACCATTTTTCCGAAAATCTGCTCCGGATATTAAAGTCAAAAATACATTAAAACTACGCTATTTTAATGTGTATAAAGTTTTTTAATTGATTTTATAAATAATATAATTTTAGGATATCATATTCTGAAAAAGAAAATTTCGATGAATAATGAATGTTTATAAGAATTGTTTTCATTTTTCTTTGCTAATTAATGTTTCAAACATCTTTTTAAATTTTTTTCTAAAGTTACTCTGTGTCTTCGATTATTATTTCATTTGTGGGGGATTTGATATTTGCTGGGTTGTATGTGGATTATTTCCCCCACAAATACAACACTCTTTTTTGCAATCGCGCAAAGTGAAGGAATAAATTACAACGGACATTCAACAACAAACAATTTATTCTGTGACAAATAAAATGGTATGTAGAAACCAACAAAATACATGATTCTAAAATTGCCTTTTTGAGAAATATAAACTTGGCAAGAAGTTAATTTTTGTCCAAAAACGTGTATGAGTTTGCATTAGCAAAGTCTGTAAATAAGCCTTTCCTACTTACATTTGGTGCGTTGTTTCAGTTGGCGACAACGTGTCGCGTTGCTCAAAGGAAATTCGTCGGCTTTTCTTTTTAAGGTCCTTGGAGCGAGGTCACGAACTTTTGGCATGGAAGAAATGACATGGCCGGCAAAGTATACGGTGTCATGCGGACTTAATGGCCTGCTGGGTGACTGCTTGATGACTTGCTTATCTTTCTAACACTGTGTGTATTATATACATTAATAGGGGATCAACTAAGCTTCCTAACATTAGGGTGTGAAACAATTTACTGACCAATCAGATTTATTATTTTACTACTTTGTTTGGGGCTTAAATATTTTTGTGTTAATTTACTTTCAAGCCTATTTTTCTAGAATGTTCTTATTCTAAGTTTTTAGCTGATTGGTTGAGAAATATAATCTAAATTCTACTGCTGTTTTGATCCAATTTCTCTAGAATGTTCTATTGTGTTTTCTTGATGCTTATTTTAATAAAAAAAATGTGTATCCCCATACATTAAAAATAGACTTTATTTACAAATCATAAGCTTAATACAATCATTTAGAATTAAGATTTTTAAAATAATTTCTTTTATTTTTTATTATGTTAAACTGCACATTTTTTTTATTATGGAAACTTATAAGAGACTTATCATTTAAAGGTTATATGTTTTAAGGGTTTTGTCAGTTTTTGGTCACCGTTCAGATTGATTGATAGGTGCTGTCATCGCTTACTTAAAATTGAAAGGTCAACGAGTCAGAAATTTGTGATTAAGAAATACATTTCTTCTAAATTTAATGCCATAAACAAGTAATATTTGTTTCAAATCAGATCAATTTAACTTTAAATTTCATCATTTTCTAAAAATAACGAGTGAGAGTTGTATAATTTATTTTTGCCAGATTTTTAAAACCGATAATTAATTTTTGTTTACAAATGTCTCGGTCGCTAAAAAAACAACAACAAAAATGGCTGAAAAATTGAAAATAAAAAAAAATTCTCAAAATTTTAGATTCCAGTGAATATAACTTCTGTTTGAAATACACTCGAGTATTTTGCTAGGTGGAAATAGTAAATTTTTAATCATTTAGCTTTAAATTAAGTTAAAATTAAAGTTTCAAGAAAAAGTTTTTATTTTTAAAAATTCAATTTAAAATTTAGGTAACGAAAGTGGATTGGAGGTATCTACTTTAATATTTAAAAATATATTAGTTTAAATATTTACTTTTTGAGCTTCGCAACGTGGAATGTTGTTATAAAAATACCCTCTGTACTATACTTATCTGCCCTTGACATTTTGTTAGTGTAATTACTTCCCTTACTTGCATTCGTCAGTTGACGAATTGCTTAGTCAGGAAATGTTTTGTTGATTAAATCCTTGTTAAGGAAAACCAGTCTTGTCAACTCATTTCAATTTAATCAACAAAACATATTCAACAGTATGGATAAATACTTGAAGCCGGAACGTTTGGGGACCCCTCCTAATACAACATCTTCAAGTAAGCACTTTAATCACTGGCTTCGAAGTTTCTCGTCGTTCCTACGTAAAATTGTTGACCCTAACATCCATACTGATTTGGATAAACTCGATACACTGATAAACTGTATTTCTTCTGAGGTATACGAATACATTGCTGAATGTGATACGTTTGATAGTGCAGTTAACCGTCTGAAAGAACTGTACATAAAACCCCCGAACGAAGTTTTCGCCCGGCATTTACTTGCCACTTGCGGCCAAAAAGAGGAGGAAAATATTGACGAATACGTGCAAAGACTACAGTTACTAGCGAAAGAATGTAACTTTAAACCAGTTGATGCGATTCAAAACCGAGACGACTGTGTCAGAGATGCATTCATCACAGGTTTACGTTCAAACGTTATTCGACAACGGCTACTTGAAAACAAAACACTGCATTTAAATATAGCCATCGACCAAGCTAGAGCGCTCCATGCAGCTCAGAAAAATTCAGAAGCATATACATACACTCAAACACCAATTGTGGGTGCAGTTTCTCAGGAAAATAACTGTACCGGTGCCCAGTCAACGGTCCCCATTAATGCTTGTTGTGCAGCTTCGGCTAACACCAAGTATACGTGTTTTTTTTGTGGAGGACCTCGTCATAACAGAAGTGTGTGTGCAGCAAGAAACGCTACCTGTTTTAAATGTAAAAAAGAAGGCCATTTCTCAAAAATGTGTCGTTCGAACCCAAATACGACATCTGCTGCAACATGCTCTCACAGACTCGCGACAATGTTGATATCCAACACTACGTCTGCCTCCTTAGGATCCCTAAAACAGGCTGCATTATACGTATTGGTCGGGAAAAATGGCGCCGGTACGGCGCTAATGGATACGGGGAGCTCAGGATCCTTTATCTCCCTCAGTTATGTGAGGAAACACAAAATACAAATAAAACCTGCTACTGGTAACGTGTCCATGGCGTCATCATCACTTAAAGCTTCTATCAAAGGACAGTGTACGGTGGATTTGAACCTTCTGGGTGAGTGGTATCCAAATGTAAAACTTTCAGTTCTACCCAACCTCTGCTCTGATATTATTCTTGGCCAAGATTTCATGTCACAACATTCCACTATATCTTTTGCATTCGGTGGCTCTAAGAAAGATCTTGAAATCTCTCATCCTATCTCCTGTAGTGTGCCCTCGGCATTAGTGGACACACCATCTTTATTTTCCAACATTGATCCAGACTGTAAACCTATTACAACTAAATCTAAAAGGTGTGGAGAGGGTGACAGACGTTTCATACAGACTGAGATTGAGAAAATGATCAGAGAGGGTGTAATTCAGGAAAGTACTTCCCCTTGGAGGGCTCAGGTTTTAATAGTAACAAATGAACGTCAAAGAAAGAGACTAGTAGTCGATTATAGTAGAACAATTAACAGATTTACTAGATTGGATGCTTATCCATTACCAAGAATGGATGACTTAGCCCAGGAAATATCAAAATTTAAAGTTTATAGCTCATTGGATCTGAAGAGTGCATATCACCAGATACCAATAAAAGAAGAAGATAAGCCTTATACAGCATTTGAAGCTAACGGTAAACTTTACCAATTTTGTAGAATTCCTTTTGGAGTGACCAATGGTGTTGCATGTTTCCAAAGGATAATAGACAAGATTATTAAGGAAAATAATCTAACGGGAGTGTATGCCTATGCAGACAACATTGTCGTAGTCGGGAAAAATCAGCAAGACCATGATGAGAACTTAGAAAAATTAAAAAAGACTATTACCCAGTATAACCTCACTCTCAATGAAGAGAAGTCCGTGTTCTCTAAAACATCCATTGATTTTCTCGGCTATAGTATATCACAGGGCTTACTTAGACCTGATGCAGAACGTCTACGGCCATTAAGAGAGTTACCTATTCCTCAGAACAAAACCTCTCTGCGTCGAGTGCTTGGATTATTCTCTTACTACTCCCAGTGGATACCCAAATTCTCTGATAAGATTAGACCCTTGATAACAGCTAATTCATTTCCCCTTGATCCAGAATCGATAAAAACATTTGAAATCTTCAAAGAGGAAATTGAAAAGGCCTTATTGCACTCAGTCGACGAAAAGATACCTCTTGTAGTAGAAACCGATGCCTCTGATACTGCTATTGCAGCCACTCTCAATCAAGCAAACCGTCCAGTAGCATTCTTTTCACGCACACTTACGACTACAGAACGAAAACACTCTTCCGTAGAAAAGGAGGCTTGTGCAATAGTAGAGGCAGTTAAAAAGTGGTCACATTATCTATCAGCACGACGTTTTGTGATAGTCACAGATCAACAAGCTGTGAATTTCATGTTTGATGCAAGAAGGCATGGAAAGATCAAGAACAGCAAGATCGAATGATGGAGAATGGAATTGGGGTGTTACGAGTACGATATCATGTACCGGCCAGGGAAAAACAATGTTCCAGCCGATACGCTCTCGCGTGTCCAGTGCAATGCACTCGACAACATGGGAAGATTGCATGAAATACACGAACATCTTTGTCATCCGGGTATAACCAGGTTAGCTCATTTTGTTAAAGTAAGGAATCTTCCGTACTCTATTGAAGAGGTTAAGAGAGTGTGTGCAGCATGTGCAGTGTGTGCAAGATGGAAACCACGCTTCTATACACCAGAAACTGGACGCCTAGTCAAAGCTACACAACCAATGGAACGACTCAGCATTGACTTTAAGGGGCCCCTTCCTTCAACTTCGAAAAACCGTTACCTATTAACGGTTATAGATGAGTACTCACGTTTCCCTTTTGCTTTCGCATGTACAAGCACTAATTCAGACTCTGTAATACAGAGTCTAAGTCAAATATTCATAGTATTTGGCATGCCATCCTACATCCATTCGGATAAGGGTGCATCCTTCTTATCAAAGGAAGTACGTGAATATCTCACCAATCTCGGGATTGCTACTAGCCGGACGACGCCTTATCACCCCCAAGGAAACGGTCAGTGTGAAATGTATAACGGGATTATATGGAAACACACATTATTAGCCCTAGCCTCAAGAAATCTCAAGGAATCGCAGTGGGAAACGGTTTTGCCTGAAGTGCTACACTCCATAAGATCTCTTCTTTGTACCGCTACTAATGCCACTCCACATGAAAGACTCTTTTCATATCAACGGCGAACTCCCAGCGGCCATTCCTTACCCACTTGGCTATCTAAGCCAGGGCCTGTTCTTTTGCGTCGCCATGTCCGAGCGAGTAAGTACGAACCATTGGTTGACGAAGTAGAGTTACTCGAAGCAAATCCTCAATATGCACACATAAGATTCACCAATGGTCGCGAATCTACAGTCTCTGTAAGCGACCTAGCACCAGCAAGGATCTCATTACAAAGCGAGAATGTTGTAGATGATATCCAGAAAGACCTAAATGATTCTACACCCACTAATTGTATCTTCTCCAAGTGATTTAAATATTATTCCTCCTCAAGTAATGTCAAGAACTCCTGATATACCCAGACGATCCCAACGGGAAATTCGTAAGCCAAAGAGGTATGATGAACCGTAAAAAAAAAAAAAAAAAGGGAGGGGGAGAATGTACTATACTTATCTGCCCTTGACATTTTGTTAGTGTAATTACTTCCCTTACTTGCATTCGTCAGTTGACGAATTGCTTAGTCAGGAAATGTTTTGTTGATTAAATCCTTGTTAAGGAAAACCAGTCTTGTCAACTCATTTCACCCTCAGTGAAGTTGTCAGCACAAGAAAAGAAATAAGTGTTTTTTTATTTTGTTATTCGATCATGACTTGAAAATAAAAACTGCTGTTTGCTGTTTATAGTTAACTTCCTTTAATAAAGATGTAGGGAAGAAATGTATGCGAATAAAATGGATGAATCCACCTCCCACTCCCATCTATACTGTGACACAGGCAAATTCATGCAAGCGAAGTTGTCTACCAACTCTACCAATAAAAAACTATTTGACAAAGCCAAGATAATTTATCAGCAGGCATAGACACTTCAATTTAATGGTTAGCAAGTTTGCCTCCTCGATCAATTACAACTGAATCGTGAATTTGATTCTCACTAGGTACTCCATAATTACTGCCTTCTGTCCCACCTAAACAAAGGTATCAACAAGCATTGGCTTAAAGTGACATTAAAACAGTCTAAGCAAATTTAAAAAAATAAATAAAATTAGTCTTTGTGGCACTCCTTGTGTTTTGGGATTGGACAGAGATCTAATGCGGACCTAAAGTTCTTTATGAATTCTGGCAGCTTACCTTTCAATCTTTTATGATTCCATATTTCCAGTTATTTTCGTCAGTTTTAAAAATAAAAGAATACAGTAAGCACGCACTCTTTTCTTATAAAGCTTTCCAAGCGAACCAGGTGGTCCATCGTACTCCTGTCTTTTCGAAAGCCACATTGTAAGCCATTTATTGATTTGTTGAAATCCAAGTTCAAAACTAAGCGATTATTCATCACTAGCGGAACCCTTGGAATTTACACGGAAGGATAATTATGATTTCCTGGAAAAACTTTACTTTGTCATACTACAAATGATAGTAACGTCTTAATAAATAAAATAAATTAATAGAATAATAAAATTTTAAAAGAATTGTTTTCATTTTATTATTATTATTATTATTATTATTATTATTATTATTATTATTATTATTATTATTATGTCATTTTTCATCATATTTCGATTTCTGCTTTGGTCTCACTACCAACCAAGTCTGCGGGGAGACCTAAGGCAGGTAGTGGCGTGTTGTTATGGCTCCATTTCATGTTTTTCTATCTTCCCTATCATCTCCAGCATTACATAGATAACGTTTTCCTTAGTGTGTGGGCTGTACTTAATAAGACAATTTTTTGTATATCTCTTAAACTGGGATTTCCAGGGATTCTTTCAATGTGTTGTTTTGTTCCATTTTTTATCATTCCAAGTGCACCTACTATCACTGGCACAACTCTTGTTTTCAATTTCCACATTTTTTCTATTTCAATTTCCAGGTCTTTATATTTTGACAGTTTTTCAAATTCCTTGATTGCTATGTTACAATCCGCTGGACAAGCCATATCAATTAATAGACAAGTTTTCTCCTTCTGGTTTTTAACAATAATGTCTGGCCTGTTTGCTTCAATTTTTCTGTCTGTGTAGATGGTGTAATCCCATAGAATGGTTACATCTTCTATTTCTGTAACCGGTGCTGGGTGATGTTCATACCAGTGTTTGTTTACAGCTTTTCCATAATGTTTGCACATTGCCCAATGTAAATATTGCCCAACTCTATCGTGGCGATTTTTATATTCGTTTGGGGCAAGCACAGAACAGCCTGAGATTAGGTGGTCTATTGTTTCTTGGTGTTTATCACAAAACCTGCATTTTGGATCCATATTATTATGCATAATATTTGCCTGAAAGTTTCTCGTGAAAAGACTTTGGTCTTGTGCTGCAAGTATAAATCCTTCAGTTTCAGACTTTAATCCAGATGCACGTAACCATCGATGAGTATTAACTTTGTCAACATTGGATTTATTGGCACGTACTGGATATTGGCCATGCAGAGGTTTGTCTTGCCAGCGCTGTTTCATCTTTTCAAGAGCTTTATCTTTGGCTTTCATTTTCATATTTTTTGCCGCAATAGTTGGTTCTTGGCTTCTGTTTTGCTTTTCTACAGAATCTACTAACTGTAAATCTTGTTTGTATTTACTGCCTTCTTTTATTATTGAATATTTTTTCTTTCTTTCTTCATGTTGCCTTACTAATTGTATCATCCAATCCTTTGTTGTTTCTATGTATGTTAGTAAGCCAATAGTTGTTGTCTTGTATGACAATTCCAGCTGAATAAGACCCCTTCCACCTTCTTTACGGGGTATGTATAGACGGTCTACATCAGCCTTTGGATGATGCATCTTATGCTTAGAAAGAAGCTTTCTTGTTTTAGCATCCATTCGCCTGATGTCGTTTAGAGTCCAGTTTAAGATGTTGAAGCTATATTGGACAACTGGGATTGCAAGGCTATTAATGGCCATAACTCTGTTCTGTGAATTTAATTCAGTTTTTAATATCATTCGTAGCCTTCTATAGTACTCTTTACGCACTATTTCTTTCATTTTTTTATGGTGAATGTTTTCGCTCTCATTTACACCTAGGTATTTATAAGCTTCTTCTGGTTTCAATTCTTTTATTGTTACAGCAGGGTCTAGGCTAATTGAGGATGTTTCTTGTATTGATCCACGTAAAACTGTAGCTTTAGCACATTTATTCAAATTAAATTTCATTCCAATGTCTTCGCTGAAGCATTTTACAGTTTGCAGAAGACCTTCCAGCTCATTATCATTCTTAGCATATAACTTTAAGTCATCCATGTAAAATAGATGGCTTATTTTCTTTTGGCCTATTTTATAACCACATTCTGTCTTATTAAGTTGACTGGTTAGTGCTATTAATGATATGCAGAATAGTAAGGGAGATAAAGAATCACCTTGAAATATACCTCTTTTGATGTTTATTTCATCAGACTTATAGGTTCCATTTATATGATTGAGGTAAAGGGTTGTTTTCCATATAGACATGCACTGTTTGATGAAATTGATGATGACGGGCGATATCTTGTATATATTTAAAGTCTTTAAAATCCAGTCATGTGGCACACTATCGAATGCCTTTCGGTAGTCTATCCAGGCAGTACTAAGATTTTTCTTTGTACTGTAACAGTTTTCCAGGATCATTTTGTTAATTAGCAATTGGTCTTTACAACCATAGCAGCCACGTTTGCACCCTTTTTGTTCAAGCGGTATCATGTCATTTCTTTCTAAGAATAAATATGTCTGTTTTGTTAAAATAGATGTTAGTAGTTTATATGTTGTCGGAAGACATGTAATTGGTCTGTAGTTTTTCGGGTTGTTTGTGTCACCATTCTTGGGTAGAAGAAATGTAATTCCTTTGGTCATCCATGCAGGAATTTTAGTGAGATCGTCAACCATTTCTTGGAGTTTTTTGGCTATTTTTTTATGTGCTGCATTTAAATAATATAGCCAAAAGTTAGGAATTTTATCTATACCTGGGAATTTCCAATTGTGTGCTTTTTTTAGTGCAAATTTAACATCATCTTCTGTAATTCCAGGCCATGTCTGTTCGGGTTTATTTTTCATTCGTTCTATCTCCTGCGTAATCCAATGCACTTCCTTGCTAAGTTCTTTAGGGCAAGCCCATATCTTTTCCCAGAACTGCGTGACTTCTTCCATTCTGGGAGGTACTGTCACTTCAATTCTTTTTTTACCTATTTCCCTGTAAAATCTCTTTGTATCAGTCTGAAAGATCTTGTTTTGTCTGTAAAATCTTGCTCTTTTTTCATAGCGTCTTATTCTTTGAGCCTTCAGTTGGATTTTTTGCTTTAGTTTTTCTTTATTTGATAAGACGTCATTTTCATTCCTGATGTTATATTTTTTTCGGCTCTTCTTCTTTTCCTAGTTCTTACATTTATTCCTCTACTCAATTCATCCAGTACTGACAGTTCACTTCTTAGTTGTTCGATTTCTTTTTCAATTTTTCTTTTCCAAGGTGGATCTTCACGTCTGCGAGACTGCCTTGTTTTTATTTTGATATTTAATTTTTTTGTTGCTGCTGTTGCTGATGCATATATTACTTCGTTAAGATTTGTATGAGGGTCTTCATCCAGTATTGATTTCAGTGCTGCATTGTACAATTTAATAGTTCGGAGGTTTTGTTTTGTTGGTTGGAATTTTGGGAGCTGTTCACGTTCCTCCATTGTAATACTTTGTATTTGACTTAGATGGTTTTTTATTTCTATCTTGGCTTCCTGTATATTGTTCTTATTTTCCGTCAAATAATTATCTTCGATGTGTTCTGAACTCGTTTTATTTTTGTCTTTTAACTGACTCAGACTCAGATCACACCTTTCCAGCACTTTTAAACTTACATCATTATCTTCGCAGTGATTTGCGTGTTTCACGGTTTCTACATTATGACCTGTGATTTGTTTGATGTTATTACTTTTTATTTCTGGTTCCGGTTCCTTTTCATATTTTGTTGATTCGACTCTTCTTGTTACAATTCTTTTAATTTCATAAATTTCAGCTTCTGTCAGTCGGTTTTTACGAATAATATACCGACGTACATTGGCCAATTTATTTTCGTCAATATACTTTCTATTTGCTTGACCAACTTTTTCACGCCAAATGTCATATGTTTGGCGAGTCATGTTTTTTTTGAGGTTTGAGTAACGCTTCATGAAATGCAGTCATAACGACTTTGTACTCCTTTGTATTATTATTATTATTATTATTATTATTATTATTATTATTATTATTATTATTATTATTATTATTATGTCATTTTTCATCATATTTCGATTTCTGCATTGGTCTCACTACCAACCAAGTCTGCGGGGAGACCTAAGGCAGGTAGTGGCGTGTTGTTATGACTCCATTTCATGTTTTTCTATCTTCCCTATCATCCCCAGCATTACATAGATAACGTTTTCCTTAGTGTGTGGGCTGTACTTAATAAGACAATTTTTTGTATATCTCTTAAGCTGGGGTTTCCAGGGATTCTTTCAATGTGTTGTTTTGTTCCATTTTTTATCATTCCAAGTGCACCTACTATCACTGGCACAACTCTTGTTTTCAATTTCCACATTTTTTCTATTTCAATTTCCAGGTCTTTATATTTTGACAGTTTTTCAAATTCCTTGGTTGCTATGTTACAATCCGCTGGACAAGCCATATCAATTAATAGACAAGTTTTCTCCTTCTGGTTTTTAACAATAATGTCTGGCCTGTTTGCTTCAATTTTTCTGTCTGTGTAGATGGTGTAATCCCATAGAATGGTTACATCTTCTATTTCTGTAACCGGTGCTGGGTGATGTTCATACCAGTGTTTGTTTACAGCTTTTCCATAATGTTTGCACATTGCCCAATGTAAATATTGCCCAACTCTATCGTGGCGATTTTTATATTCGTTTGGGGCAAGCACAGAGCAGCCTGAGATTAGGTGGTCTATTGTTTCTTGGTGTTGATCACAAAACCTGCATTTTGGATCCATATTATTATGCATAATATTTGCCTGAAAGTTTCTCGTGAAAAGACTTTGGTCTTGTGCTGCAAGTATAAATCCTTCAGTTTCAGACTTTAATCCAGATGCACGTAACCATCGATGAGTATTAACTTTGTCAACATTGGATTTATTGGCACGTACTGGATATTGGCCATGCAGAGGTTTGTCTTGCCAGCGCTGTTTCATCTTTTCAAGAGCTTTATCTTTGGCTTTCATTTTCATATTTTTTGCCGCAATAGTTGGTTCTTGGCTACTGTTTTGCTTTTCTACAGAATCTACTAACTGTAATTATTATTATTGTTATTATCATCATTATTATTATTATTATTATTATTATTATTATTATTAAATAATTTAATAATATATAAAGTTTTAAAAATATTGTTAAAATCTTAAAAAATTGTTTGCGAGTAGACTTTTTAGTTAAGAATTGATGATTATATTGCCTATCTAAAATTGAAAAGTTTAATAAAAATCGTTTTATTATTAATCGAAAATTTATTTTTTTCTTCAGAGTATAATGTCCTTAATAGTTATTATTTATTTCAGCAATTAAAAGCTTATCAAATTAAATTATATCAGAGTTTTATTGCATTTTTTATTTTACTCTTCGGAGATTTTCGGATAATGATTGTAAACTCAAAATAAAAAATAGATGATTTATATTCCCTCATGAGTCCTGCGTTGAACAAATAAAACAAAAGTTAGCCATGAATATAAAATTTATTAAGATTTCATGGATTTACGTGGAGGTGGGTAACAGAGGTATAAAAAATATTTTTATCAAGATTTTAAAAAAATAATAATTTCAAAAATAATTTCATTCATTTGTGAATGAGTACCGATAGTTTAATTAAAATCCTACAATTATTTGATTTTTGCGAAAATTTCCAAATGAATGTGTTTGACACTGAAAAAAGTGGGTTATGCAATCATTACGTTTCCATTGTAAAACAGTCGTAACATTGCTTTAGCCGCTAACTCTAATCAAAACAAAACTTTCTGACAAAATTTCGAAAATGTTAGAAGGGATTAAAAATTTTTTTAAAATAATTAAAGTTACTTGAAAGGCTTCTGTGTCCATTGTAAATAGAAAAGACCAACTGAGTAATGGCCAAGGGTGTAAAATAGGCCAGAAATTTCACTACCTATTTTTACTATATTGTACAGTAGACACACATATACACACAGCTTAAGCTGCTACTGCTACGGTAATGCTATAGACTTTCTCCTGCTCTCTCACTCTTTACTACTCTTCCGTTTGGCAAAGGTGAGGGAAAGGCTGAGAAGAGTAGCATTTAAAAAGATAGAGGGGAAGGAAAAGCTTATATGGAGAGTAAGTGGCGTAACGGACGGACGGACGGACGGACGGACGGACGGACGAACTAAGTAACTAACTAACTAACTAACTAAGGACGGAACAAGTAAAATTATTAAATGATTCTATCCAAGTGTGATAAAAATATAAACAGCTTGTGAGAGAAATTGGTCTATACTTTTCAGGGCCTGGATTTTCTTTTCTCGGTTTAGGAATCAGTGGGACAGTTGTTTTCGCCATTGTTCAGAGAACTTTCCATTTGTCCAGATATCATATATTCTAATAACAATCTTAATGGCTACTTGTGGAGTTGTTTTACGGCTGAATTATGTGAACTTTTAATAGGGTCTTCTAATTCTGTTGAAGATAATGTTCTTTGTAATCTTCCAGGTTCCAGATTCTTTGTTTAGAAGTTTAATTTTTATTTTTCTGTATTTTGTTTTATAGTTTGGGATTGATGATTTCAATTTATTTCAGAAGAATGTTTTGAGAATATTTTATGTGTTTTGTTTTGTCCTTTTTAAATTTTTTTTATTGGTTCTGTGCTCTACTATCCACCACGGAGTCTAGATTATTATTGGAAATTTACCAAGTAGGTTAAACCCATTTGCCTTGGCTGAGACGGGATACATCTAACAGTATATACTCGTCAAGAGAGGACTTTGAGCCCTTGTTAATTTTGAGCTTCAGTATCTAACGCTCTAATTTGAAACAGTGAAGTTTCTTTCTCTTCGATATAAGTGACCCTCAGCCATCGCTTCCTAGTGCTTATAAAATAATAAAGGGTAGAATGCTTGATCATTATGTGAACAGTTTGTGAGACAATGTATGAATTATTTAGGTGCTAGTGCATGACCTGACCAGCCGTTTGATCTGTTTGATCCGACTAACAAGCCCAAGTAAAGACCAAAGCGGTGTTTCCTGTCACATGACCACTGTTCATGAACTGATCAACCTCAGGGTTTCCGCCTTCGGGCATTACGTGTCGCCGCCAAAGGCCAACAAATTATCTCCTTCGAGATGGGTTTTCCCCTCTACTGAGGTGAAGTAGGTTTACAGCCCCAGCCGACAGGGCGAACTGCTCGATGAGTGCCCTATCTGTCTGTTTTGTTATTATTGCTGCTTATGGTACATTTCTCTCTCTTATATATATATATTACTAATATTTGGAAAAGGAGGGATTATATACAGTAACGGTATGTTCCTATCCTCTTAAATACGTGAACACTATTGGAGTAAAGGAAAAAGTAGAGTGACAATCAGTTCACAAGCAGTGTATTTACTTCACGCCGCGTGCGATTCTTGTATTTGTTGATAGACTATTATTCCCAACCTTCGTTTTGGTGATTACTCACGCAGATTTTTTTTCTGGATTTCTTCCTTACTCTGTTCTTCATAACTCTTGCCAATGCAGTTCTGCCTTCTTGGCAACTCTAATCATGTTGTGGTATTTGTAAATATCTCTTTCTACTCCCCCTTCATCTAGGAATCTCCTACCAGCAGAATATCTTACTGCTATCAATGAACAGACTGAGACTCGTTCCGAGATTTCCTTTGCGATATCCCTTAAAACTAAGATATCCTGCATATTTGAGGCCTTAAACCGCGTTCATCTCCTTGGTTCTCTACTGCTTGCTCGGCTACCATCGCCCACAGAAATCACTTCTTCCAGCTTTACCAGAGAATGATGTTATAGCGCCTCTTGTCCTCTAATTGTAATGAATGTAAGCGTGCCCAAAATTATGTTAAGTTGCTTGCTGATAAAATGAAGCAAGTTTGGTTCCAAAGACTACTGGCGATTCTGCAATAGTGTGCTGATCAACTGCAAACTCTCCATCCCTCTTTTATTCAATCAATTCGAAGACCTCACATTCACTGGGTACAAAGTTGAGTGCTTTTCTCGCAAATGCTCTTCCAACTCAACACTCAACTCATTTGGAGTATCCATACCCAATTTCCTTCCTATAACTGAGGCTCAACTGAGTAATATATACATAACCCCGTCATAATTTCTAAGCTTGATTCCAATAATGCAAGCAGGAATAAAGTCATCGGCCCAAAGGAGTGTGCTCTTGAGCTGGTTCCTGTCTTCTCCAAACGATATAACTATTACCACACTGCTTTCTTGCTTGTTGTAAGTCCTCCGCTGTAATTCCTGTTTTTAATAACTCTGAGGAGCCCTCTGATCCCTCTAATTATCGTTCTATTAGCTTCTTACCTATTTTTGGTAAGGTATTCGAAGCTATTATTAATGCCGAAATAATCAGGAATCTCACATCTGACAACCTTCTCTCTGAAAAAACAATATGGCTTCCGCTTCGCCAGGTCTACCACTGATGTGCTAACGACCATCACTGAATGTATATACCAGGCTCTTGATAAGAACGGCGAACCTCGAACTGTTGCTTTTGATATCTCGAAAGTATCCTGGCCTTTTATACAAGCTCCAGACCTACCATATTTCTGGATGATTGTTTGACTTAATCCAATCGTTTCTATCTAATCGTAAAATGAAGGTTGTTTTGAACAGGCAAGCTTCCAAATCTTCTAAGTTCCTAGGCTTTTTCTGGTTTTCATGAATGATCTTCCTGATGTAATCAGTTCCCAAGTAGGCATCTATGCAGATGACACCACCATTTACTCCCGGCTCAATAGTAAGTCTGCCAAAGCTGATAAAGTGAACTTAGTTGCTGCTCTTTAAAAGGACCTCAAATTTGTGATAGAATGGTGTAGGAAATGTGTCGTACATTCCAAAACAATCATCATAGAGAAATTTTCCTACTTACCATCAGTATGAATTACGCACATCTTCTATAGAACAACACACTGCACTTCCTTGGCCACATTCTTTCAACCGATCTCAAATGGAACCACTAAATTGAATCAAATAGCCGAATCTACTGCTAGGAACTTTTTTCACATTTTTCTGCGAATTTTGAGACTAGACGTACTTGTTTGGTCGAGCCATTGTTTCCTTTCCTCATCGGTATTCTGCCTCAAACAAATTTCTTTCATCCTTATCCCTTAAGAGATAAGGATGAAAGTTTTACCTACGAGTAAAGAAAACTTCTTTCCATAGTACCCCAACCACATCTATTGTCATCAAGGTTCCACCGTTTTACCGTCAAAATAGTTAAATGTAACCGTCTCTTCTGGTCTAACACTTTCTTTTCTCGCACTTCCCTTCCATTCCCACCTCCCTTCCATATACTTGCTTCCCTGATAGCTACAATCTCCAAAACTTTAAATGCAACGTCAATTGCCATCTTCTATTTCCTTGATTCCTATCTTTCTCTTATTCTTTCTTCGACATTCCGTACCTTTTTTTTTCTTCTTTTCTCTCACTGTAACCAGTGGCGATCCTTCCTTTCTTAGGATGAAATGATTATAAAAAAATGTCGATTTTCATATGTATTCATATAAAATACAAATTTTATTGTAACCGAATTATGTACATTAATGAATCATATCCAATATAGGTGATTAATACAATTATAAAAATTGAAAATAAATACAATGTATCTAAATACAAATTAGAGAATGTCACAATAGATCATTCCATCAACAATGTTTAAATCAACAACTATTTGGGACCGTTTTAACATCAACTTGAGACTTTTCGGTACCGTTGTAGTCTGGGGCCTACTTCTATGATTCAGGCTTACTCGGTTTGAATGTGTCTTTCCTCAGTAAGTGTATATTTATAGATATAAGTATTCGGCAATTTATTGAAACAAATTATTTTCCTTCAACTTAACCCTTGTCAAACCGTTTTAATACTTTCTTATAGAACGCGTTTTAATGTAGGTCACATACTATAACAGTAACAGAATTTCGTAGGCCACATTCAAAAGGTAGGCACTGACTTGTTAAAACTTTGAATGATTTTAATACATTCAACATTATGGATAAAAAATATTGATTTTCATACAATGTTTTTTAGACTTAGCATAAGCAACACAATTTACGAATTAAAAAAATGACCCCAGAATGATGTCAAAATCCGCGAAAAATTTTGATCCTTAGTTTAATTTGTAACGTTTTTGAGCTGAAAAATCAACACTATGCTGCTAAAAGATACGTTTTTTTAATATTTATGCGTGGTATGTTAATTTTATATAACAATGAAGTCTACTCGAAATAAAAAATACACCTAATTCTGAAACTTTTCATTTTTCAATTACATAAATTCGTTTACACTTAGATATTTTGATAAAGAAAATACTGATTTTGTTTTTTCTGCGTTTTTTTTTTTTTTTTTTTTTTTTTTACAATTCAAAAGTCAGTTTTATGTGAGGATATCACGCTTGAAGTAAGACATCACTCAATAAGTCCCGGACCTGACATATAGATGGCGCCACTAATAAAAGGTTTATATGATTTATGTACTAGCCTACAAATGGCACGTGATAAAATTTATGCCCAATCAGATTATTAGTTTACAAATTACAGTTATTTAAGTGAAGTTACTATTGCAAATTTTCAAAACAATTTGAAAATCTGAATTTCGTGTTTTGACCTCCGTATTTTGCACAAGGTATTTTCTTCATCGATTACCTTGAGAAAAGAAGAACCATTACTAGCGAATATTATTATTATTATATAATTATTAGTGCATTTGAAGGAAGAAATCGCTAAAAGAACGGCCGCAAATGAAGAAGAAAATGTAATCTTTCATCAAGACAACGCACCGTGTCATAAGTCCATGGAAAAACTAGATGAATTGCACTTTGAATTGCTTCTGCATTCACCCTATTCTTCAGATTTGGCCCCCAGTGACTATTGGCTGTTAGCAGACCTCAAAAGAATACTCCAGGGAAAGAGATTTGGCTCCAATGAAGAAGTGATATCAGAAACTGAGGTGTATTTTGGGGTTAAAGACAAATCGTTCTGCAAAAAAGGGATTAAATCGTTACAGAAGTGTTGGAATCAGTGTATCACACTAGAAGAAGATTGTGGTCATGAGTAAAGTCGAATTTTGCCTAAAAGTTGTTGTTTTATAAGTTATGCCCGGGATTTATTGAGCGATGTGTTAAGCCTCCTGTCTGTCGTGCGCGACTGCGAAAATAGCCTCATATCTCCCTTCCGCTGTACCTATGGGCATATGACACTTAGTCTTTTATATATTGTAACGGATGTCTATAGACAAACATCACCTCTCTAGATCCTCACACCCTTTTCCCTCCCACAGTAACAGTGGACAGACATGATAATCATAGTCTGGAAGTGAGACAATCAACAACAGCTAAAGCAGACCAAAGGGTCTGAACACGAATTTCAAAAATTGTGACTATCACTGATTGGACGACAACAGCCAAGCAGAACGGTAAAAGATCGGCCACGAGAGAAAATAAAATATAATTAGTTACAGAGATTAAGTGAAACCGTACATACGTCCTCACAATCTATGTGAGAAAGTAATAAACACAATGAGAAGCTACAAGTAGGAGGTATTCCGACCACGAAAAAGGAAGAAAAATTCATCTTCAAAAGATTGTCTGCCGAATGCAACTCCAGCAGCAATGAACTTTACAAGATTCATATAAAGAAAAGTCAAGAAGAGACATTTGGGCAGAATCAAATGAAAAAGGAATAAAAGCTCAGAAACAGAATCAAGTTATGATTCCGAAAGAATAAAAAGAGAAAGAAAAAAAAAAGAAAGGAAAAGAACTCAATGTAGATAAGTTCACATCTCCCCACTATGTAATGTTTCAGTACACATCCAAATAATCCCAAAATATTCAATACGTGCATCATTACATAAATATATTAAGGGCTCCATGAACTGTTATCCTATATTTATTCATTCAAAATGGTTAGATGCTGTCACTAGACTTCCTTTTAATTATCTACTCAAATCTGGGTTACATAGTTGTTATATTGATTTCTTTCGTTGTTAATGATATCGTTAATTAAATGAAATTGTCATGTTGTTTTGTTCTTAGAGCCACTTTTTTAACGCATATTTTCTCCTCGTGTTATAAAGCGAACTCGGAAGTGAAAAACTTTTACCATATATATTATTATTATTATTATTATTATTATTATTATTATTATATTACGCACCGGCGAAGATCCATCCCTGGCCTAAGAAAGGTAACCCTGACTATCTTCGTCTCTAATCCTTTATAATATATAAATATATATAAAAGTAAAAAATTGAAATGAAATAAAGTTTTAAGTGGTTTATACTTATCTTCAAGCCAATGTAATTCTAGTTCGGTTACGAATTCATAGCATTAACTCTTGAAGGGTTATTTGAAATCACAATTTGAAAAATATTCCCACAAACTTTTATTGCAAAATATTATTTACATATAAGTAATTTCAATCATTAATGAATAAGTAACGAAAAATTTACTTAAATAATATAATTAGTTGATAAATGATTATTTTAAAAATTCTTATAATTAGCTAATAAATTGTTATTTTTTTTAAAAAATTATGACCTGCTTGTCACTCAATGCATAAAGGTGAAAATATAAAAGATCCTAAGGAACAACTGCCTATTTTTCATAAGATTTAATACGCTTATGTTTTTTTAAAAAATGTACCAAATCTAAACGTCTACTATTGTATCTAGCATAAAATGTGAAGTTTGAAAAATAATAGTAAGTGCATTAAAACATGCAAGGAACATGTTTGACCACATCCATGTTTTCACTGCGGGAAATCGTTCTGTTCTAGCAGTGGTAGCTGGATTCGCTAATAACAATTTGAATATATGATTCGAGTGTTACGGATCAAGGAGTGGAAGAGGAAAATCATCAAAACAATCAGGTAGGTACCTTCAGGCAACTGCCGAAAAACAGCATAGAATGATGTTGAAAGTTTCATCATAAAAATGTTTATGTTATTATTAAGAGGAAAAATCAAATTTTTTTATCATTATCTTAAAAAAAAATTAATCCTTTCTAACACGTTCGAAATTTCAGTTAAACTTTTTTCTTTTGTTTTCCGTCAGCGATTCACGCCATGTTTATGTAATGTTAGTACTAAGAAAAACGAAATATCATGCAAGTCGTTTTTTGACATTGAAAGACATTAATTTGAAAATTCTTGCAAAAGTCAACTAATTGCCTGATGACAATGAAACTTTTAGGACTCATTCACAAATTAATAATTTTTTTTTAATCATTTCACCCCAAGCAAGGCATTCAACTGCCACTATTGCGCAGGGGGTTACAGAGAGAAACAGTCCTTAGTTATAGGAAATGTCGGAAGAAGGGTGATAGACGGATGAGGATACCGAGGATGGGGGTTGGGTAGATGGGAAGAGTGTTTGAGAGAATGAATGCGAATTAGTGTGATAAGAAGTGTCTATTGACCTTACATTTAAATTCCTGGAGATTGTAGCTGTCGAGGAAGCAAGTATATCGAAGGGAATTTCATAGGCGGGAAGTGCGAGAAAAGAAGCTATTACAGTAGAAATTGCGGTTACATTTTATCTGTTTCACTGTAGAAAAGTAGGACCCAGTTGCTAATCTAGTATCTCATGAAAATTCATACCTAGGGGGCACCAGTGATCTAAGTTCATCGGAGCAGAAGCCGTGAAAGTATTTATAGAAGAGGCACAGGGAAGCCACATCACGCCGGTGAGAGAGTGGCTGCAGCCGGGCTGTCAAGTCGGTATCGATCACATTAGAGATTCTCCGTTGTATTTTGTCAAGAACCCCGAGGAGAATAGCAGGGGCACCCGACCAGATGTGGCAGCAGTATTCAATACACGGGCGGATGGTAGATTTATATATGTGCAGGATGGACTGTGACAAGAAAAACTTCCGGGCCCTGCACAGAGAACCGACTTTCATAGCAGCGGATTTAGCAATGGATTCAATATGGCCATTCCACTTGAGGTCCGCTGAGAGTGTGAGGCCAAGGAGGTGTAGTGTTTTACTATCGGGGAGACAAGCCTGTTCCATGCTAATGGGAGGTAGGAGTGATTGTCTATAAAGGTCAATTGATAGCAGCTTCGTTTTGGAAGCATTAAAATTTACGAGCCATTTCTTATCCCAGTCCACCACGGATTGGAGGTCCTTCTCAAGCTCGGCAGCGAGGTTCGCTTTGTCGCCCACACCAGATTTTTGATCGAGGCGAGAGTAAACTGTGGTGTTATCGGCGTACATGCCTACTTGGGATCTTATAGCATCGGGGAGATCGTTAATGTAGATCAGAAAGAGCGTAGGACCTAGGATAGAGCCTTGAGGGATACCCGCGTTCGTATGGTAGTTTTGGGAGGCATGTCCGTTTAATACTACATTCAATGTGCAATTAGAGGGGAATGACTGGATTAGGTCAAACAAATGTCCAGTTATACCATAGCTCCGAAGTTTGCGTAGGAGGCCAGCATGCCAGACTCTGTCAAACGCTTTGGATATATCCAAGGTAACGGTCCAAGCTTCGCCATTTATGCAGTTATTTTTAGAAAACCTTGGGGTTTTTTTTAACATCTGTTACTTCCCTCTAATTAATTGCATAAAACTTATAGAAATACATTATCTATACCAACTGTTTTTATTAGTTAGATGCAGGACTCACTGGGAAATTAAAATCATGTATATATTTTTTTTTATGATTTACGAGGCCATTTTCCCGAAAATCTGCTCCGAATAGCAAAATCAAAAATGCATTAAACTACGCCATTTTTAATTTAGATAAATTTTAATTGATTTTATGAATAATATAATTTAAGGATATCATATTCTGAAGAAGAAAAATATTCGATGAATAATGAATTTTTATAAGAATTGTTTTAATTTTTTTTTTTTTTTGCTAATTAAAATTTTAAACATCTTTTAAATTTCTTCCAGTTATTCAGTGTCTTCGCTTAATATTTTTTTAAAATAAAAACTTTATTTACAAATCGAAAATTCAAAAGCTTAATACAAATCATTTAGAATAAAGATTTTTAAAATAATTTCTAAATGTTTTTATTTATGTTAAACTGCACATTTTCTTTTACTATGGAAATATGAGAGACATGTCATTAAAAGGTAACAAGTTTCAAAGGTTGTTCCCCTTACGAATAGTTAAATTGGGTTATGTCAGTTTTTGGTCACCATACTTCCAGAAGTGTGAACTGATTTACGACAGGTAGTTATCATTGTCTACTTGAAAAGTCAACGAGTCAGTCCTTTCTGATTAAGAAATAGTTTTATTCTTTCATGCCATAAACAAGTAATATTTATTTCAAATCAGATTGATTTAACTTTAAATATGCTAATTTAAAAAAAATAATCAGTGAAAGATGTATATTTTATTTTTGCAAGATTTTCAAAGCCGAGAATTAAATTTGTTTACAAATATGCCGATTACTCAAAAATGTCCGAAAAATTGAAAATTTAAAAAATCTCAAATTTTTAGATTCCAATCAATATAATTTCTGTTTCAAATACACCCGAGTATTTCCCTTACTGGAAATAGTAAATTTACTCATTTAACTTTCAATTAAGCTGAAATTAAAGTTTCAAGAAAAAGTTTTTTTTTTATTTTTAAAAATTCAATTTAAAAGTTCGTTATGGAAAATGAGTGGAGGTACCTACAATCAGGTTTTTGTTTTTGAAATATTACGCGAAGCCCATCCATTTCAACAGATAACTTCTCCATGTCTACTTCACTATTATAAATATTTTCAAAATACAGTATTAAGATTTCATCTTTTCATATGCTTCAAAACTATGTTGAGTTAAAAGATTTTTTAACAAAGTTATAGCTAAATCTGAATAGGAAACATCATATACCTCGGTATTAATCAATCATTTCATCTAGTATTCATCTTCATCAGTGACTATATTCTAAGTGTAAGATTGAATAATTATTCGTTTTACTTCTTTTTTTGTTTCAGCGGCTCTTTAATAAAGCCTTTGGCCTTTTATACGATATCATTATAAAACGAAATAAATAACTTGTGGAAATTACTCCATCTTTTTGGTAAGCGACCCATCAGGTGTTGCTCTATTTAGGCTTATAAAAAAGTAAAATAAAAAGCAAGTGTATGTTTGGGCAATCATATCTCTTGATTCATGAAGGTTTTCTGCAGTACGTTGTTGTTTCTTTCTGTAGTAGACTGGTTCCAACCAATACTATAGGATTTAGTGTGTGTTGCCATTCAGCTCATAGCTAAGCAGAAAAAATGAATTTAGACTTTTCCCAAATGTATTTGTGTGTAAGTGTGTGGTGATAGCGACCGATCAAAAGCGATGGACCGGATGTTTGCACCCTCACGACCGAAAAGCAAATGACCAAATGTCGTTGGTGCGCATCCCGGCTTCGCGAAGATGTTCCGGTTGAAAACTAAAAATTAATTAAATATTAAATTTCCAGTTCGCGAGCCTACGCGAATTTTATTTATCGGCCAATGGGAAGCCCAGAATCAAATACGAATATGAATTCCCAAATGATCTGCTGCGATCGAAAAAGAAGATTGGAGTAGATAGACTAAACTATCGCCCGGTTCACACTCCACCCACGTCTACTGTACAGGTGAAGAGACTCATCCCTTGTTCCCTGTTTAGGATGTGGTTTCCGGCTTTCTCTTTCCCAATCTTTTCACACTTACGTAGCCCCCTGCACATCAGTGGCGTTACCGCCTTGCTCGGGGGTGATATGATTAAAAAAAAAAAAGAAGGCCGATACAGAAAGCATCACCAGATAGACAGACCGACCCACACAGACTGACTCGAGACAGACGAGAGTAATTGGTATCTCCCTTGATCAAGTCAAGTGGCTTACTATGCTCGTCGCCTTCGCCTCCCTTCCCTCTCATCTTATCTTCGTTGTCTCAAAAGTACTTACTGACCTCAGGAACGAATACATCAAAGACATTCCTTACGTACAGCGCTCCCACATTCCTAAGCAATGATCCTGCATGCAGCATTTTATTACCACTATAAATAGGTCTACCTCGACGTGATTACAACACCCCACACCTACCCATCTTCTCAGCAACTATGGCAATGAACAACCCACACTACCATAAGCCAAATTACTCTTTCCAGCATTTCGGCACCAAAATGAACAACTCCTACTACCGTAAGCCAAATTACACTTTCAAGCATTTCGGCACCAAAATGAAAAACCTAACCTCCGTCGGACTCACCACTAAAACCCCATGTGCTTCAAACACGTGGTCGAAGAGTAAATAAGCCCCCAGCGCAAACAATTAATAAAAATAAAAAAACGAAAGAAAAAACAACGAAAAAAAAAACGGAAAAACAACAGAAAAACAAAAAGAGAAAGAAAAAAACAGTCGTGAATTTAAAAGAATGACAAACCCACCATAAACTGGCGGCTACCCGACGTGAATTTGAACACACACACACACACACACACACACACACACACACACACACACACACACACACACACACACACACAAATTTCTTTGGACTTTCAGCGAATTTTGAATATTTCTCTGCAACACAAACTCAACATGGCAACGGACGCGGAAGAAACTACAACAAATCCAAACCACCCAACCCATGGCTATTCCCACAGAGAAAAAAAATTCACTACCAGTGTTCGCCCTTTCAACAAGAACCAAAAACCAAAAGATTCCATCGAATCAAGACGGGATTTCGATAACTCCCCATCTTGTACCGAGGAAACGAAGTCTGGTAGAATGGTTAAATGGAAGAAAGAAAACACATTTTATTCCTAATAACAAAAAAAAAAACAAACTACCATTTGAAAAAAAAGAGAAGCGACAACAGATACAAAAAAAAAATCAACTCTGTTTTCTGGGGCGAAAGTTATATGGTGATACCGACTGAGCAAAAGCGAGGGAACGGATGTTTGCACCCTCACGACCAAAAAGCAAATGACCATAACTCGTCGATGCACACCCCGGTTGAAAATTAAGATTAATTAAATATTAAATTTCCAGTTCGCGAGCCTACGCGAATTTTATTTATCGCCCAATGGGAAGCCCAAAATCAAATACGGATATGAATTCCCAAATGATCTGCTGCGATCCAGATATAAAAAGCCGATACAGAAAGCATCGCCAGACTGACAGACCGACCCACACAGACTGACTCGAGACAAATGAGAGTAATTAGTATCTCCCTTGACCAAATCAAGTGGCTTACTATGCTCGTCGCCTTCACCTCCCTTCCCTCTCATCTTATCTTCGTTGTCTCAAAACTACTTACTGACTCAAGGAGCGGAAAATTCAAAGACTGTTTCCTTTAATACAACGCCCCGCACCTACCGTAAGCATGATTTATCTTGTCAGCCTACTATTGCCACTATAAGTGAAAGTAACAAAAACAACTGGATTTGGAACTCGGCTTTCCAGTTTCTTATTCGGAGCTGTTATTCATTACACAACACCGCTCAAAAAGTAAAACTTCTCTTTCTGCTCTGAGATAATGTAACGACAACACAGAACTTCTCTTCGGTGAAGAAAATTTATTTCCCCCGACAAACCGACCACTTTATTTTCTGACACAGTATGTAGACATCGCGTGCACCCCCCACACACACATACACACACGCAATGGCTAAGAACGTAAATGTTTTCTTTACTTGCGTTGAGCTATCTGTATGTATGTAAAGATAATTTTCTTTCTCTTCTTTTGCAAACTATCTTGTTCTTTATATAATATAAATCTTTCCTACATACTGAAATTCATTTGTTTTTGTAAGGCATCCGTTACAAAGTAGAACTTATTTACTATAGAATCATCGTCTCTAAGTTTATCAAGAAAATTCAATGTCAATTCTCCCTAGTATATTGCTGTTATTTTTCAAAAACTTATCAGTCTGTGAATAAATTCAAAGGTCATTATTCAGCTCCCAAAATAAATTTAATTATTCCATTTGCAAAAGAATTCCACATATTTGGACCTTTAAATTGGATTACATCTGATCATTCTAAAAACAGTTTTCCCCAAACATTCAACAATGCGCCATGGTCGTGTATATAAACAAATTGCATTGACTGTTCATATCGTTTCTAATCGTTTTATGTGCGTTGTGGTGCATTGGATATCGACTCGGAACGAGAAATCGGAGAGCCGAGTTCGAATTCCAGCTGAATTCATTGCATTCACTTACGCGCAAATACCCTTGGGAAAGGTATTAATCCGTCTATTCCTTCCAGTTATGGGTTAAATAACAGGACAGATTGGGTTCTATAGCCTTGGCCGGCAACCAGTCTACCGCAGAAAGCAATGGCAACCTACTGCGTGATAATCTTCTGCCCAGTCAGTCATGTCTCTTTCGAGACATGATCGCCCAAGCGTGTATCACGTATGGCACTTTACTGACTGACTGATAAATATTGTCACCCTGACATCTATATCTGTTCTTTATAGACTATCTAAAAATTTTCTCTGGAGATTCTCTACACTCAAAAATTACATTTTTCGATTCTTCTTTACTCATTATTTAATTTTTTTTTCTTTACTTTTCTTTATTACGAACAACGACAGGATTTATTTCAAAATCGCACTAATTGAAAAAAATTCAATTTATATTTTTCCTGCGAAATTTTGCAAGCATCTATCTAAAGATTTTTTAATTATTTTTGGTAAGATTCTGAACGAATTTTCAGTATGTCAACACTTGATATTGCATAATTTTCTTCTTTTTCTTTTACTAAAATAACAGTTTTTCTTTGTATAGCTGGGAAAAATCATGAACAGCACCTAAACTAAAAAGTACATACGAGATATCGAAAAGAAGTGTGTGAAACCTACCCGCCACATAATAGTGCCACATTTTTTTAAAAATAAAAAGCATATTCATTTAAGAACGAGTATAATGCGAGGCCTCGATAAGGATATCAACCTAACAAACTTTTGTTGTATATGTGAAAACAGCAAAGACAATGAGGAGACAGAGGCAAAAATGTAGAATTTATCAACGTCAATTTTTATTATAATAAAAACGACGAGCCAACAGCAGGAACGGCCGTAGGCTAGAACGTCGTCAGCGATTGACAGGATCATCTCAGGCTGGAACGTCGACAGCAGTAACGTTGTCAGCATCTGGTAGGAACATCATCAGCGGTTAGCATGAACGGTACGGACTGGGACGTCATCAGTGGTTGGTATGAACAGAATAGGACTTCGTCAGCGTCTGGCATGGACGATAGAGGATGGAAAGTCGTCAACGTCTTTGCCAGGCTGGAACGTCATCCAAAAGGAAGGAGGGTTCGGCTGCTAACTAAAATGTAATTACTCCCGGAATCAACCGCCGGTAGCGGGATCGCAAACGAAGTGTACGTCTAACTGGAGGTGACCGGAGAGCAGAATTTAAGTAGTGTACTTATAGTGCACAGATAATACAGTTTGATTAAGGCCTCTGGGGCAAGAAAAAGACATTATTTACCCTACTCCCACACTGGAGCGAGATGGTACTTTGAGTCACTGGTCAAACATTGCCCAGCATCTGCATACGCGGAAACTGGGTACAAAGTTTGTTTTAGCTGGCAATGGTGATTAAGGAATTCTGAAAGGGGGGCAGTTAGGCGTTGAAATCTTTTTGAGAAGAACGGGGACAAACTCAAGCAGTGTCTTTATTTTCATACTATACCCACTATCGTATATACAACTGAGAAATGAGTTTGAGTACATTCAGTCAGTCAGTTAAGTGTCATACGTGAACCACGCATGGGCGATCATGTCTCGAAAGAGACATGACTGACTGAGCAGAAGTTTTTTCCTGCAGTAGGTTGCCATTACTTTCTGCGGTAGACTGGTTGCCAGCCAAGGCTATAGAACCCAATCTGTCCTGTTATTTAACCCATAACTGGAAGGAATAGACGGATTAATACCTTTCCCAAGGGTATTTGCGCGTAAGTGAATGCAACGAATTTGACTAGAATTTGAACTCGGCTTTCCGATTTCTCGTTCCGAGAGAGGTTAATTTCAAAACAAAATCAAATGTCTGTTTCTATCTATGTGATTGTTTTATTTTGTCTTTTTTTCAAACTGGTCTCTGTATGCGTCCTTAAAAAGCTGAATGAAAAAGAAAACGCCGAGGGAAAAGTGCTGAAGATCAAACCTTATCAAAATGAAAGACTGATTGGCTTCATAAAATTTTGAAGCTTATAAAAGTGGGGGGGGGGCAGCCGAGAGAGCGACCAAAATTCTGAGAGAGGCTTTGGTCCTTCTGCACCCCCGTAGAATCGCCACGGTTAGCTGGTCTAAGCTTGTCAAAACTGGTTTTTCTCCTTCCAACCCTACACACCCGCCACCAGATGGTGTGTGGCGGACGGAGAGCAGAAAGTGAGTATCTGAGTAATGGACAAATACTACACTGTGATTATGCCTTCCGGGCCAGGAAAAGTTTTATTTACCCACCATTTTCCACTGAGATGTAACACAAGGTCAGTTTTTAATGTGGCGAACCCGATCGCGTACACTTGAAAAGTGAGACAGACATTAGATAAAGCCAAGCCACCCAAACCAAACATCACAAAAAAGTAGGGGCTGGTAATCAGGACTCTACAGAGGAATGAGACTATCATCATGCTACCAGCTGACAAAGGTAGTGCAACCGTAATGATAGACAATATAGAATATACCGAGAAACTGGAAAACCTCATTAGAAGTGGTAACTATAGCAAGGTAAAGAAAAACCCCATGTTGAAAACAGAACGACAGCTGTCGCAGATCCTAATCAAGAACAAGGAACACAGATAGTTGTTTCAACGCTACAGCAAGTTACCTAACACATATGGTCTACCTAAGATTCACAATGACGATATTCCGCTCAGGCCGATTGTTAGCAGCCTAGACTCGGTGTGCCACCCTCTGAGTCGCTTTTGACCCATTGATAAGGAAAGTCACCATCATATATTCGAAAATCAGCCCATCGAATGCAACCAGATTGTGAGTCTGTATGTGGTGAGTTTGTTCATCTCTAGGAGAACGTACCAGTATTCCGCTAGAGAATCTGATGGAGATGCTGACTTTCTGTACAGAAACAGCACACTTCGGAATGAGATCGGATATATATCGATAGTATGAATGCTTAGCAAATGTATTCGCCATTATCACCATTACTTGGAATACTTTGAAGAGATGACATTAGAATCCACGCATACTCATACTCTGGTGACACCAGGAAGAGGTCCAGACGCTACTAGGCTATGTGAACTCAATAAGATCATCAATAGTTCACTATGGAAAAAGAGAGCTAGTATTCCTGGATGTACAAATATCTCGAATAGAGAGGGGGTTCAAGACATACGTATACCGCAAACCAACATTCACCAGACAGTACCTCAATTTCAACTCCTACCACCCATTCAATATAAAGAAATGAGTCGTCCGCTGCCTGCAACATCAAGCAAAAGTCATAAACGGCAACCTAGAGACTTACGAACAGGAAATGGTCATTATAAGCAGTACCCTTCAACGTAACAATTACCCAGGGTACATGACAACAGCTCCAACGAACGAAGAAGGTAGGATGCATGAGGATAATATCTCTCAGGAAACAGCCTCGATCTGTCTACCCTATATGAAGGGGTTATCGGATAAAATACAAAGTATCTGTGGTCCATATAACATCAAGAAGACTTTCAGAAGTGATTCTACACTTCGCAGATACCTCTTCCGACTAATACCACCAACAGAGGAGAACATGACGAAGGATTGTGTGTACGCCAATCCACGTAGCTGCGGAAAAAATATAAAGAACAAACATGCCGTTCCATTAAGGTAAGGCTACAAAAACATCGCAAGGCCGTAACATGAGGGGAGATAGAAAAATCAAGCGTATGGAAGGAGAAAGGGGATCACCGTCTCCCAAAGTGTTCAATACCAGGCTACAGCAGTGGTGAACAAATAATTTAGAAAGTTAAGTTAAAGGGATATAACCAGAGGCTACCAGAAGTGACTTCACACATGGAATGAGAGTGATATGCCCCAGTGATCGTAAATTTCGAAATTCTTAGCATCTGTCCGATTAATGTAAATAGTTTAAATACTACCTCATCTCGAAAGTTTAAACAAATATTGGTCTAAGCTTGTCTTAGCTGGTCATATCTTGTCAAAGCTGGTCGTTTCTATTCCAAACCTACACAGCCTCCACTAGATGGCGAGTGCTGCAGGCGGCCAGAGAGCAGAAAGTGAGTATCTGAGAAAGGATACTACACTTTGACAATGCTTTCCGGGCCAAGAAAAGGCGTTATTCAACATAATCACCCACAGGAGCGCAATGCAACACAAGGTCGGTTTATAATGTGGGAATTCTGAGCGCGTACATCCGGGCAGCTTCCAATACGGAGGTAACTGGGTACTCAGCTTATTTGGTCTTAGCTTTTTTTAGCTCGTCATAGCTTGTCAAAGCTGGTCATAAGTGGCATGTGTTGCAGACGGCAAAAGAGCAGAAAATGAGTATCTGAGAATAGATACTATACAATGATCCTGTCCTCCGAGTCGAGAAAAAGCAGTTATTTACCCTACTCTCCCACTTGAGCGCGATGTTGGTTATTAATATGGGGATCCCGAGAGCGTACGCTCGGACCGCTAGTCAAAGATTACCCAGTCCTCGCATACGCGGTAACTGGTTACTAAGCTTGTCTCAGCTGGTCTAAGCTTGTCTTACCTGTTCTTTGCTTGTTAAAGCTGGTTGTTTCTCTCCCAAACCTATACTCGCCCCACCACTAGGCGGTCGTGGAGTAGAAAGTGGGTATCTGAGCACTGATACTACACTTTGATCCTGCCCTCCGTGCTAATCGAGAAAAGGCACTTATTCAGCAAAAGTGATGCTGATTATAAGATTTCAGCTGTTAACATCTTCCTGGCTGCAGATTTTTTTGGTGAAAAGGGAAAGGCGAGGTCAACGTCGCCCCTTTTGTTTAAATCATGACAACCAGGAGCAGCGGGCTACCACAAATACTGAAAATTTTGTTTAAATCTGTTTATTACTTGATGTTATGGAAAATTTGAAAATATAGCAATAAGATTCTTTTACTTTCATTTCGAAAAAAATGTATCCGTTCACTTACAATAACTGAAAAATTAAAACTAAGCAATAAATTTTTAAAAATTTATCAGTTTCACCCGTCGGTCTTCTATCTCTCATTTTCTTTCTCTCCAATCATGTTGCTTATATTTTTTAAAATTAATTTTATGTTCAGCACTTGAACATAGTACACAAGAATGTCGAACAGTTAACCTTTAAATAGAGTTGCCATGCTGCAAATACTGTCATCCAACTAGTTCAGCCTTGACCTATTCCTGATTACTTGCACAAATAATAATACATTGCGAAGAGAAGTGCCGACAGCTGCAATAAATTCTTGTGTGTCTCGTGTACCTCTCAGCTAAATCACGCTGCCAGTGTCTAATGTTCATGCGTTTTTCTCTCTGTAGTGTAGAGAGTTACTTATTTACGAGGCCGAGTCGTTCATGTAATTGTTAAAATGAAATAGTTTGTTGGTTGTTAATGCCATCTTTTGGGATTCGCGTGCGGTAATTATCTTAGGAGCTTTCTCTTTGGACTTTGTTGTGAAAATTGAAATTCGTTTTTCTCTCTCTTAAGAGATTTATCTAGTGTTTATTGTTAAGTTCACATATTACTTTGATTAAACTAAGGGAATCGATGATCACATGATTGTTGAGCGCATGCATAAATAAAAATTACAATTTATATATCCGAAGTTGTTAAAAATTTATACTTCAAGTCATGAAATGGCACTTCATGCTTTATTATGACTCAATCAACAATATATATATATATATATATATATATATATATATATATATATATATATATATATATATATTCGAGTGAGTACAGAACGAAGAAAGAATTTTTTCCAACGTCCAAAACATTAAACAGTGCTCGATATATAATATATATAGAGCTGTGAATATTTATTATAAATTATGTTTTTGAACATGTACATAATGTTTTTTTATATGTGTCCTCTACAATCATATGGTTGTTTTGACATTGGGTCTCTAATGTCTCTTCAGGAGGAATGAAGAAGAATGGAAATCTTCGCTATCTATATTTGGTTCCTTATTAGTGTGAGGTTGGTTGGGGTTATTGATAATAAAGGGAATATGTCTTCTGTGTTGACCGTTAGAATTTTGAAGAAAATGGAGTGCGAAGTTAAATGGTTGATTAATGACATTTGCTGTTGGGATGTACGTTTTTATTGCTCGGGTATATCTTTTGGTTAGAATTTCGAAGAATTGTGCGCTTAGTTACAAGGTTGATTGCTTGGTCAGTTGTGCGTGTGTGTGCAGGGGTGTGTGATTAGAGAACCCGTCCTGTTTGCTGACCTTAAGAATTTGATTAATTAGTGTCTGTTGTCACTAGACGGATTTTATGCATTCTTTTTTTTATCTCGTGACTAGATTATATTACTTGGAGTTCCTTAGATGGATGTGGTAGGGTGGGATGTACTCCTGTACGGAGTATGTTTGTGTATTTCAGCATGTTTTTTTTTAATATAATATAATTAATCTGAAATTGTATATTTAATCTTGATTTTGAATATAGGAAATTGATTTTCTTCGAGTTTGGGGGCGATTTTTTTCTTTTAATTTTGATTTTTCCAGTTCGGAATATTTTTGTATTGAAGTAAAGTTTTAGCGGATATATTTTTAATCTAATTCAGAATTTAGTAATTTGAGCTTTTCTATAGAATGTTTGTTTTAGCGGGATAGGGGTGTTTATTTAATCTTAATTTTGAATTTAGGGGATCGATTTTTTTCTTTAATTTTTAATTTTTCTTAGATCATAGTTTGGAAGCCTATTTATTTCATTTAATTTTTAATTTTATTTAGATATTTTTGTGGGTATTAGACCTTACTTTAAAAATTTATTAGATCGATTTTTTTCTATAGCATTTTTAATCTTTTATAATAAAAATATTTAATCAAATTCCGAGTGTTTCTTAGCATGATTGTAGGGTTAGATCTTTAATGTGCTTTCAGTTTACTGTTGTTTCATGCCTCTGGTTTGGAAGCTTCTTACCAGTGCCAAAAACTTTTGAGATTGTAAGTACGTAGTTGAGGAGTGAAAATCCACTACTAGTGTAATCAATTTTTTTTAAATTTTAGTTTTTTGTGATTTTTGCGAAAACTTGCGCGACGACACTATTTTTCGGACATGACAAAAAATCCTATTTTATTAAGAGCTAAGTTCATGTCTATGTTGCTGTATGCAAATTTTCTGCTTGTACACTTAGCTGTCGTCATTAGAATTAATTATCTCTTCTATTTTACTGGCAAAACAATTAAGTTTAATGTGGTAAAATGCATTCAAAAGAAGTCGTTTGTTTGGCACGGAAGAAGCGGGATGATGGCCTTAGCATCAGAAGGATCGCCATGGATTTGAAGCTGTCGAAATCAACGGTCGAATACATGCTGAAGACAAACTCCAAGCGGAAAAAGAAGAGAGGACGGAAAAGATCAATTGGCAAGAGGACTGAAAGGAGAATGAAGAGGACTGTGACGCAGCTTTTGACATCTGGAGAAAAAGTTACAGCAAGAAAAGTGAAGGAGAAATGTGAATAGGATGTAAACGTCCGAACAGTACAAAGAACGCTGCATAGGATTGGTTTGAAGTATGCAAAGGCTAAGAAAAAAATTTCACTAACAAAGAAACACAAAGGAGCAAGACTGGAGTGTGCTAAAAGGTGGTTAACAAAGCATGTTGACTTTAAGAAGGTTATATTTACTGATGAGAAGCGTTTCAAGTTTGATGGGCCCGATGGATGGTGTACTTGGTCGAGAAGGGGTGAGCCTGCTGTACTGAACAAACGACAGATGGGAGGAGGAGGAGTTATGGTTTGGGGTATGATCTTTGCTAATGGAAATATATTGTTGGAGTGGCTGAAAGGACGACAGAACAGCGAAAGCTACAAACAGTTGCTGGACGAGAAAGCCCTACCAAGGATAAGAAGAGAGATAGGGAATGATTTCGTTCTACAGCAAGACAATTGCAGCATCCATGTGTCAAAACTCATGAAAGAATGGATGGCTAAAGTGAATATGACTACTTTGGAATGGCCTGCAAAAAGCCCAGATCTAAATTTAATAGAAAATGTTTGGGAAATACTTGCGCAACTTGTCTATGATGGACCTGAAATAACGAAAGAGGCTCAACTATGGGAACGGATACTTGATGCCAAAAAACAACTAATAGAAACACGTAGAGATGTTATTGTGCATATGTTTGATCATTATGAAGAGAGATTGATAAAAGTTATTGAGAAGAAAGGTGATATTACAGACTATTAACAGTTTTTCAACGATGTCCGAAAAATAATGTCACGTGTGTTTTGTAAAAAATGATGAAAAATAAATATTTTTCCTTACCTAATCGATTTTCTTCCATTTTTATTACAGGTATTGTCTTTATATGTTTATGCTATTCTATTGAAGAAATTTCACCACTCTATGGTACTCGGAAAGTCGAATACTAAAATGTCCGGAAAATATTGTCGGGCCCCTGTATATATAATTTAAAAAACGCCAAAAGACGAAAACTAGAAGATTTTTGTTTTCAGGACTACCTACCACCAAATATCCAAATGAACAGTGACTTTCAATGGTACTCAACTTAACCAATTCAAATACATGGCAGCCATATACGAAGAACCAATCCAAATTTGAAGAGACGTTTTCATTTATTAACTTTTCTCTCTTTTTACTGCATATAATTTCATATGAACTAACACAAGAATATCTTACTTTTGTTTTGTGCTATTCAGTAGACATTGTTCAGTGTTGTAGTAATTTTAATATTGAATGTATAACTTAATTAAAAAAGAATATAACCCTTTAAGGAGAAAGTATTTTGAAAACATAATAGCATTATTACCAAATATAAATACTCAAAACATTCCTTCACAATCTTTCCACCCATCCGTTTTCATAGAGCTAACTTATGTCTACCAATACATAAAAATAAATAAAATAATAATATAGGTACCGCCACTAAATCACTAAGAAAACAGCATAGTATGAATAAAAATACCCCGATTTAAGAAAAACGAATTTTTCCATCAAAATATATTATTATTAAGAGGAAAGATCAAAGTATTTTTAATAATTTTTTTTAATTTCTTAATTCTTTCTAACACGTTCGAAATTTTGGTAAAAATCTTATTTTGATTTACAGGATACAAATCCTATATCATCCAACAATTAACTGAAACGAAAAACGGAAAAGTGCACACCCGCCAAAATGGATCAGAATGACTGAAAACATTTTGGAAAAACCAAGATCAAAGCAAATTTCACAAATCGGTGTGAAAATTAAGATTCTGGATTCTGATTGGATAGGAAATAGCAAATTGATCTATGACCCCGGTCAAATTTTCTTAACACCTAAAAAAATGGATATATTGTTTCGATCCAGTCATATGAATAAATGTCACTATTTAATCCCATCACTTGATCGGCAAAAGTTACTCAAATAGAAGCAGCATAGAGACGACACGCTAAAATCTAATAAAAGAAATTTCAAGACATCGACCCTGTCATGTCTCGTTGAGATACACTCGTTCTTTCTATCCTTCCAATTTTCCTTTCTTCGTCTTCACTCATACGCCGTCAAAGAAACAACAAGATATTTCAACTAAAAACTAAAGTCCGATAAGTACAATTTCCTTTATTGCTTCACCCTCCTTTTCACTTTTTCGCTGGCCATTAAAAGGAAAGGAACACAGACTTTATCTGCCTTTTCAATCTTTCTGCATACACACATTCTGCTACTATCATAAGCCGGATTCATTTAAAAATGTTTACTACTATTTCTTTGGAACATTTAACTACGTACATTTTTACATTTAACTTAATACATTTTTCTCTTTTCTTACAAATTTGATATAGTGTACAGTTAACAGAATTCCACTTATTTTTCAACCATCTGATGATACCTTTAAATGTGGGGATTGTCGGCTATGTTTAGAAGTGGCCTTGTACTAGGCATGATTGACGCCCCTACAGATTTTAATTAGCGAGTAACCAAATCGTCACGCGAGTTTACAATGGAAAACATAATATTACGATGTGAAACGCCGCCTGGTCGTTGATGGCTTCGATTCAGCAGCTGGTTTTCAAGTCGGCTAGTACAACGATGTTTTTTCCCGTCCACGTTGTGAATTTTGATCTCAAGGAATTCACGCTGAAATCTTTCTATCTGACACTTCGCCAACTTGAACCAGACTGGACGCGCGCGCATATTAGAGTTAATGAAGACGGCAGCAAAAATAAATTGAATGACGCCCGAATAAGTTGCAGAAAAAGTCTTTATATACATACAAAAAGAAACACAAAAAATAGAATATAACAATCGCCAATCCCTTATCTCTACTTAGCCGACGACGAAGCGGAAGTTTCGTCCAAGAGAAGTGTTCGTATTCTTAACATTAATTAATTGAGTTTTTGGTTGGTAATGTCATTTCACTCCAATCGGAGTTTTCAAGTTCGTGACGATTCAAAAACGTCTTTGTTCGCTTTTCACCGAAGCTTTACGGAAACTGCCGAGAGTTGGTTTTTGTGCGTATGTTGGGCAGCGGCGGTGGTGATTTTGTCTTGTCAGCTCGTGGCCGGGGTCCCGTATTTATGCTTGTCCCAAATTCACTCATGGGAGTATGACGAACTTGCAAGTCTAATCTCTGGAGAATTAAATCACTTCCACCCATGTTCTTGGGCGGGGCAACTTTTCTCTCTGTTTTTTAAATTTAAAGGAGATTTAATTTAGCTTTTATATGTATAATTATTTTCCAACTAAATTTAAATTCTACTTTATTCTCATGGAATTTTAACCTGTTTTCACTTATCAAATGTTTCCTTTTATTTTGAAAAATTCTTTCTGAATTTCAAAACTATGTCTTGTTTAAAAATAAAATTCTTTTATCTGCAGTGTAACTCAGGCTTGGCAATTTTTATTCCACTTATCAAAAACAATCCTTTTGTTTTCACTTATCAAATATTTGCTTTTATTTTAGACAATTCTTTCTGAATTCAAAATTATGTTTTTTTTCAGAAAAAAAAAAGAATTTCTTTTATCTGCGGTGTCAGATACAGGAGCAGACTAGCTAAATTCTCTTCACTGTGGGATGCTAGTAGTAAACGAGCCTATCCCTTCTGGACTCTAGTGATCAACTGACTAGCGTCCTCCTCTTTTCAAATCTCCTACACAAAACTACTGTCCTTCACTCCTACTTCTTACTTCTACTCTTACTCCTACTCCTACCAGAAGAAAAGGTTCCTTATTTTGCCGCCCAATTTTAAATTCTTGGCGTCAGTGTGTCTGTCTTTTCCTCTTTTTAGAACACTCGCCATTTTATAAACCGTAACGCATACAAATAAATCAAATAATGGTAAATTTCATCTTATATAAAATATTCCAACCACAAAATTTATTACAATCACTGTTTTTGTTGACCGACAGCGGAAACGTGACAGCAGCATGTATTATATACGTTGTTGGGGAGTTCGGGATCGTTAAATAAAATATCAGAAGTAATGGAGGTAGGGTGCAGAAGGTGTGTGGAGGGGCTTTGCTTTACTTCCCCCCCACCCCGAATTTTGGCCGGCGCGTCGGTTGTCTTCACCCCAACTTTTATAAGTTTCAAAAATGTATGAAACTGATAAGTCTTTCATTTTGATAAGATGATCTTCGGCATTCTTCCCCCTGCGTTTTCTTTTTCATTTAGCTTTTTAAGGACACTTACAGAAACCAGTGTGAAAGAAAGACAAACAAAATAAAACAACCAGATTAATAAAAATAGTTATGTTGTTAGGGAGGGAAGGACACATAAAGTCATATTTTCTTATCTGAAGGAAGACGTTTACTAGAAATAATGTTTCCAACTTTATATTTAAATCCATAGACAGTCAGTGATTTATAGCCAAGTGAAAGAATTGGTCAGTAATTTTCTCTAATCTACTGAAGACAATCGACACCGAATTTCCACCATTACATAGAGAGAACTACACAGAGCAGGTAGCCTGAAATTTTTATCAATGGTTACAACCATTGTATGACTCATACACCCTACCGAGATTTGCTGACAATGCCGGTATTTGGTAAAAGAATCAAAGAAAAGGGGTGGTAGAAAAACAATTTAGACCTCTTCGTTCTCTATTCATCAATGGTGTAGGTACAGTCGGCCATGTCGGGTACAAGATCGCTTAACAAACATAGCCGACAATTCTCGTATTTAAAGATATTAGATAGAAGGTTGAAAGAATACAAGTGTTTTGTTTGTAAAATAAGTGGAGTTTTATTAACTGAACAGAATAACATCAAATATATAGGAAATTTAATTACTAACTAAATGTTCAAAGAGAAAATGTAGTACGTAGTTAAGTTTTTTTAACGTTTCACCACAAGCAAGGCAGTACCACCACTGATGCGCAGAGGGGCTACATAAGGGAGTAAAAGTTTAGGCAGGAGGAAAGTGAAGAGAAAGACGAACTAGTTACAGGGGTGTCAGAGAAAGGGCAAGGGAAGGATGGAAACATAGGTGTGAAGACAGTTGCGAGGGTATAGAGAAAGGAAAAGAACAAAATGCACGGGGTGATGTAGAAAGGACTGGAGTCAAGTGGATCAGAGATAGGTATTGCCATTGCATTTAAATTCCTGGAGGAAAGCAAGGATACGGAAGTGAGTTCCACAGGCGGGAAGTGCGAGAAAGGAAGCTGATGGAGTAGAATTGTCGGCTGCATTTGGTTGATTTACCTGTAAAAGGGTGGGACCATGTTGCCAGTCTGGTTGCCCGAGTAAATTCTTCAGAACAGAAGCCATAAAAATATTTGGAGAAGAGACATTCCGCAGGTGAGAAAGTGGCTGGTGTAGAGCTGCCAGATCGGGACCGATCACACTACAGATTCTCCTTTGGAGCCTGTCGAGAGCCCTGAGGTGAACAACAGGGGCACCTAACCATATAAGACAACAGTATTCTATGCACGGTCGGATGATTGATTTGTATATGGGCAAGATGGATTCCGGCAGAAAAAAAACTTCCTGGCCCGAAACATTGACACAAACTTCCTAACAGTGGATTTAGTTATTGATTCAGTGTAATTATTCCATTTGAAGTCGGAAGATAGGTAAGGCCGAGGAGACGCAGTATATTGCTTTCAGGGAGACTCGCTTGGTCCATGCTCATGGTGGGGGCAGGAGAGATTGCCTGTGATGTTTGACAGATAGCAGCTTGGAAGCATTGAAATTTACAAGACACTTCTTACCCTAGTCCACCACTGAGTGACGGTCCTTCTCAAGATCAAGAACAAGGTTATGTTTATCCGCCTCGTCAGATTTCTTATTGATGCGGAATAAATGGTGGTGTCATCTGCGTAGATGCCTACTTGGGATTCGATCACGCCTAGGAGATTATTTATGAAGATCAGAGAGAGTGTCGGGCCTAAGATAGAGCCCGGGAAACGTCAGAGTTCGTGCGGTAGGATGTGGAGGCATACTCATTCAAGACCACCTTCATTATGAGGTTAGATATGAAAGATTGCACTAGATCAAGCAAGCGTCCAGTGATACCATAACCCTGTAACTTGCACAGAGGGCCAGTGTGCCAAACCCTATAAAAGCCTTGGAGATATCCAGTGCAACAGCACGAGCCTCGCTGGACTTATCGAGGGCCTGATACTCCGTGATAGTCGTTAGCATATCGGCCGTAGACCTGGCAAAGCGGCAGCCGTACTGTCTATCTGTGAATAGTTTATGGGCAGTAAGATGCTGAACTATTTCAGCATTGATAATAGCCTCGAACACTTTTCCAAAAATTGGTAAGAGGGTGACAGTGCGATAATTGGATGAGTTCGAAGGATCCCCTGAGTTCTTAAATACATGAACCACATAGGAGGACTTCCAGCAGGCAGGAAAACAGGAAGCAGAAAGGCAGTAATTATAGAGTTTACAGAGGATTGAGGAAAGTTCAGGGTCACATCTCTTCAGGACAATAACCGGGATTTCATCACCTCACCAGAATTTTCGCACAGGCTTGGAAATTTAAAAACAGTGAAGAAAAGAGATTTATTTTTATTCTGTATACACCACAAGTGCAGCGGATATCGGCTTAGAACGAGAAATCAGAGAGCCGAGTTTGGACACCAGTTGAATTCGTTGCATTCACTTACGCATTCACTTACCCCTGAGAAAGATATTAATCCACCGCTTCTTCCTCCAGTTATGGGTTAAATAACAGGACAGATTGGGTTCTATAACCTTGGTTCGCAACTAGTCTACCACAGAAAGTAATGGCAACCTACTGCGGGAAAATATTCTGCCCACTCAGTTATGTCTTTTTCGAGACATGATCGCCCAAGCGTGTATGGCATGTAACTGACTGATTTTCTTTGATCAACAGTAACAAGTGAGAAAATATAACAATTGAGAAAATATTTTCTCGTGATTAAATACACAAACAGGACACATATTTTGAAATAGTAAAGAAAAGATTAACAGAACATGGGTTATGTTACCCTCTATCTGACTTGTGAGTATCAGATTCTCCAAGCCCTCCTTCCTCGTTAGATATCCTAGGAACTTCAGCTGTTTTTTTTCCTGGTGTTACGTATTAGTTTCGGTTTCGTTGCCATCCTTTCCAAAACCTCATCGTTCGGCCCACGGTATCCTCAGCATTCTCCTATAGAACTGTGGTAATACCGAGCAAAGCGAGGGACCGGATGTTTGCCCCCTGAAAACCAGAAAGCAAATGACCAAAACTGGTCTTTGCGCACCCGGCTCCATGCATATGTTCCAGCAGAAAGCTAAAAATTAATTAAATATCAAATTCCAGTTCGCGAGACGACGCGAATTTTATTTATCATCCAATGGGAAGCCCAGAATCAAATACGGGTGTGATTTCCCAAATGACCTGCTGAGACCCACAAAGACGAAATAAAAAGCCGACACAAAAAGCATCGTAAGTTGAGAAAGGGCGAGCATAATTAGCACATCCCTTGACCTCGTCAAGCGTTCCACTATGCTCGCCTCGCCTCGCCTTTCTCTCTCACCTTCTTCTTCGCTGTCCCCTGAGCTACTTACCCGAGCCAGGGAGCGGATACATCAAAGACATTCCTAACGGACAAACGCTCCCACATATACATATGCACAAACTCTCTTTTCAGCATTTATTGCCATGAACAATTTTAACGTCCTTTTGAACCCATCCTAAAGACATTACTTTATTTGTAAAAAAAACCTTAATTGATATTTGTGTATATATAAATATTGTTTCTATTCTAAATTTGATTTATAACCACTTTCACAACTTATAGTGGGCTATCTATTAACGAGGCCAAATTCAGTTAATCTGTTTCTACACACAACTGCGTTTCACTGGAACGGATAATCCACTATAAACTGGTGACCACCCAACGTGATTTCAACACACACATATACACACACACACACACACACACACACACACACACACACACACACACACACACACACACAAATTTGGACTTTCAGCGAAATTAGAATATTTCTTTTCAACAAAAACCAAATATGACAACTGACGCTGAAGAAACTTTAACAAATCAAAACCAACCAATCGAAGCTGTTGCGATAAAACCACCAAACTTCCTGGAATGAAACGTAATAGTTTGGTTTACGATAATGGAGGTGCAATTTAATATTGCAAATATTAGACAGCCCAGTCCAAAAATTTTCAATATTTTGGCAGCACTCCCCGTGGACATAGTAGGAAATATACAGTCAACTATACTGCAATCAAAAGACTATGACGCACTAAAAGAAGCAGTGACGGGCGCTTACGAAAAAACAAAACCGAAGATGCTGGACAAATTAATGTCGTCGTCGAGAGTAACGGGCCGTCCCTCAGTGTACCTGAATGACCTCATGTCATGAGCAGGCCGAATTGGCGTAGGGGACGATATCGTACGTCACAAATTTATTCAAGCCCTACCTCACTCTATTAAACCATTAGTAGCGGCGCAAGTCGATTTAGACACAGACCGTCTTGGAAAAATTGCGGACGACTTATTATTATATTTCATTACATAAGACACCACATATATTCGACAGACTTCCAGGATGCAAAAGGATGGACAGCAAAATAAAGATAAAACTAAAAGGACACATGGCTGTTCCCACAGTGAAAAAAATTCTCTACCAGTGTTCGCCTTTTTAATAAGGACCAAAAACCTAAAATCTGCGAGCGCATTTATATTTTGCGGAACGTGCAAAATTTTGCAAGCTGTGGTGCAGATGGCCTAATAAACGGAATGTCCAAATGTAACCCAGCTCTCGCCCAACTTCACCAGTTCCTCGTGAGATTTCGGAAAACTAACTAGGCGAGAGATGTTAGCTTCCATTTCCTCGACGCTTCTTATTGTAGCCGCACGGTTAGGAGCTCAAAGTTTAAATTTTATTGTGGATACAGGAGCTGCCGTATCTATACTTTCAAAGAGAGATTTATATGGAGCTGTAACATACCCAACCAATATCTCTTTAGTGTCTGCCAACGATCAAAAGATTGAATGCTCAGGATAAACAGTAGTGTCTCAGGCTGGAATTTACCTGGACATTTATAATAGCCGAAACTACTAGGATACGACTTCCTAAACCGTTTCGGGTTAGTGGTGAACTGAAAGAACAACAAACTAATCGATGAAATGACTAATAGACAATCCAATGCACATCCATCATCTATTATCATGAATATAGATGTGGTACCGAATAAAGATACTTACAAAACGGTACGAACAATTCTGGAAAAATATCCAAACTTAATTTCTCCTCATCGCGACACGAATGCAACAAAACCAAAGAAACACCACAGAATAGAAACTGGTAGCAATCCTCCTACCTTCTCCAAAGCCAGACAGTTATCAGCTCAGAGATGCGAAATCGCGAAAGAGGAATTCAAGAAACGCCTAAAGGCAGGAATAATTCCCCCTTCGAACTCAGAATGGAGTTCAGCCTTACACATGGTACCGAAGTCAGACGGCGTATATAGACCTGTTGGTGATTACAGACATTTAAATACCATAACAAAAACCGATCGATATCAGGTCTCAAATATAAATTCCTTGTCTTCTATGCTTCATAACAAGTAGTTCTTTTCAAAGATAGACCTGTCGTCTGCTTATCACCAGATACTAGTTCACCCGGAGGATGTCTGCAAGACAGCCATCTCTACCCCTTTCGGGTTATTTGAATACAACTATATGCCTTTCGGACTACGGAACGCATCATGCACTTTTCAAAGAACGATGGACAATATCTTTCGTGATACTGATTATACCTTTGTATATATCGACGATATCCTCATATTCTCAGAAGATGAAGAAATTCATTCCAAGCATGTCGACCTAGTACTACAAAAACTAAGTGAGTACGACTTTAAAATTTGTCTCTCCAAATGCATATTTAGTTCTAATGAGTTAGACTTTTTAGGATTTCACATTTCTTCTAATGGTATCAAACCCAGTGCTAAAATGACGAATGAATTAAGTGAATTTCCTCAACCAAACGATTCCAAATCACTACGCTGATTCCTCGGAATGGCAAATTTTTATAGAAAACTTGTGCCAAATTTCAGCAATATTATATTGCCTCTCACGGAAAACATACGTTTAAACCAAAATTCAAAATCCTTAACCTTAACAAAGGAAGAAATTGAATTTTTCGAAAACATAAAAAAAAACTCTTTATCAAATGTAACCGTTCTGGCTTTACTCAGCTCGAAAACTATCAGCTTTTAACAGACAGTTCAAATTATGTAGTGGGTACAGCACTTCACCAAATGATTGATAATCAACCCATCCTCATAGGCTTTTTTTTTTCAAAGAAATTATCCCAAGCCCAACAAAAATATTCCACTTTTGACAGAGAACTACCAGCTGCCTATCTAGCAGTACTCCATTTTAAACATTTAATAGAAGGCAGAAATGTAATGTTACTGACGGATCACAAACCACATTGCAGTGCTTTTAAAAGCCAATCTTCCTTAAAATCAGATAGACAACAGCGTCACCTCTGTTTTATCAGCGAATATGGGAATGACATTTCACATATAAGAGGCTCACAGAATATAGTAGCTGATTGTTTATCACGACCTGTCAATGCAATCACTATTGATGTATGTGACTTACAAGAAATAATGAAACATCAAGCTACTGACAATGAAATTCAGGCATTCAAAGATCAACTGAAACCATATACAATAAATAAAAATGAAACCATATTATGCGATACGACATTACCTTTTCCACGACCTTTTTGTGACAGAGAAGCTCAGAAAATCGGTATTTGGCAATCTGCATAATCTATCACATCCGGGAATAACATCTAGAAAAATAATAAAATCCAGATACTATTGGCCGAAGATGGACAAATCAATAAAAACTTGATGCACAGAATGCCAGCATTGCCAATAAGCAAAAATAATAAGACACACAAAGAGTAAAGTAAATCCATTAGAATTACCTTCCAGTCGTTTCGAAACAGTTCATGTAGACATTTTCGGTCCCTTACCACCAGTAAAGAACCAAACTGACTCTCATTTTTCACCATACCGATATTTATTAACATGCATCGATAGAAACACGGGGTGGATAGAAACATGCCCAATAACAGAAATTACGGTGAAATTAATATCAATGGCTATTGTCAATCTGTGGATCTCCCAATTCGGAGTTCCTCTTCATGTCATTACAGACAGAGGAAGGTAATTTGTATCCGAATTATTCACAGAACTATAAAAAAATAATAGTTTTCCACCGATTACGAACAACGGCGTACCATTCGCAAACGAATGGACTAGTTGAGCGAGCACACAGAACCCTAAAAACGGCTATTATAACCAGGAAAGAATCGTGGTTATCAACTCTACCTATCGTCCTTTTTGGGAATGAGGATAACACCTAACGAATCGAATTATTCTCCATTTACTGCAGTAACAGGGAGTCATGCACAAGTTCCCCGATTATTAATTGATCCTCCCAAGAGCGAGAATAGCGAAATAACAAACTCGCACGTTAAAATTTTAACCGACGAAATGCAAAAATTTGACATGGACAAATTATCCAGTGGACACCTGCATTCAATACCTAATTCCTACATTCCAAAAGACTTACAAACATGTAAAATTATCTGGCTAAGAACTGACAGAGTAAGAAAACCGTTGGAAGCTCCGTACACAGGTCCATTCCAGGTATTAAGTCGTCATGAAAAATATTTTACTAAAAAAGATCAGATGACGCCCATAGTAATGTTTCAATAGACAGACTAAAACCTGCATATATTTCTGAAAATATATCAAAAGATTCCATCGAATCAAGACGGGATTTGGATAACTCCTTATCTTGTACCGAAGAAACTAATAATAACAAACCAGAAATGAGAACGAAGTTCGGTAGAACGGTTAAATGGAAGAAAGAAAACACATTTTTATTACTAACATTAAAAAAACAAAAAGCAAAAAACAAAAAAACAAAACAAAAACAAAAACAAATAGAAAACAGCAAAACAAAACGAAAACTACTATTTGAAAAAAGCGACAACAGATACCAAGAACAACCCAAGTTATGAGGTGATACCGAGGAACCGGATGTTTGCCCTCTGAAAACCAGAAAGCAAATGACCAAAACTGGTCTTTGCGCACCCGGCTCCACGCATATGTTCCGGTAGAAAGCCAAAAATTAATTGAATATCAAATTCTAGTTCGCGAGCCTACGTGAATTTTATTTATCATCCAATGGGAAGCCCAGAATCAAATACGGGTGTGATTTCCCAAATGACCTGCTGGGACCCACAAAGACGAAATAAAAAGCCGACACAAAAGCATCGCAATTTGAGAAAGGGCGAGCATAATTAGCACATCCCTTGACCTCGTCAAGCGATCCACTATGCTCGCCTCGCCTTTCTCTCTCGCCTTCTTCTTCGCTGTCCCCTGAGCTACTTACCCAAGCTAAGGAGCGGATACATTAAAGACATTATTAACGGACAAACGCTCCCACATATACATATGCACAAACTCTCTTTTCAGCATTTATTGCCATGAACATTTTAACGTTCTTTTGAACCCGTCCTAAAGACAATACTTTATTTGCAAAAAAAAAACCTTGATATCTTTGTATATACAAATGTTGTTTCGATACTCAATTTGATTTTCTTGTTTTATAACCATATAACTTATAGTGGGCTATTTACTAACGGGGCCAAATTCAGTTAATCTGTTTCTACACCCAACTACGTTTCACTAGAACGGATAATCCACTATAGAATTACATTTCGATTGCTTCAAGTCTGTCCTTCATCTCCGAGATTTTCCATCATTCACTGCCATATTGAAGAACAGACATCACATAGCAATCTAGTACTCTTTTCTTGGTTTCTAGCGATTTTTTCCTCACGATACTCTACTCAGCTTCTGGAATGCATCCTTAGCCATGCCAATTCGCCTTCGGATCTCAGTGTCGCACTTTCCATCTTCTGTTAGAACATTTGTCAGGTATTTAAGTTTCTGTACTTGCTTGAATTTAGTATCCCGCGCCTGTCTACAATCCCCAAAAGTTTAAATGCAACGTCAATTGCCATCTTCTATCTCCTTAGTCTCCATCCATCTCTGACCCTTTTTTCGACCCTCCTTATACCCGGGTTTTCTCTCACTGTACCCACTACGCACTAGCGGAGATCCAGCCTTGCTTGGGGTGAAATAATTTTAAAAACTTCCATCAAAAAATTGATAGTCTCCCATTACACATTTCTTCATGTCTTAGTTCAATATGTCCTACTCCTTTCTTACTTTTCTCTTCACCTGTATATATAGCCCTGTGTTTGTCGCTGATAAAATCCTCATTGTTTTCCCATCTAATTTTGCATATTAGCATTTAACCTATTCATTTCCCGCTTTATATTCACTAACTGGCCATATTGCTTTAGTGTTCTGACATTTTCTGTCCCTAGAACTATATTTTGCTCGATTCAAACAGTTGATGGTTCGTTGACATTACTCGTTCATGATTTTCCTTACAAGCAAACTAGTTTTTTTTTTTTTTTTTTTTTTTAGTTTTGCTAACAGTCGCTGAATGATGGTCAGATGATATCTGTTGCACATGTCCCTCTTTACCGGGCGAAGCGTTGATATTAACTGACCTTCACGCCATTACCCTATATAATATTATCGAGAGTCATGAATGTTCTTTGGATTTATAGTGGAATTGTTTCCCGTTTTATTGAGACACCACCTTTAGTTAGCTGTCCGTTTACTCATCAAGGGTTATTCAGCTCTATGATAATTCTTATTTTGCTTCCTATAAGGGTGCTAACAATCTGCCTCACTCGAAATAAATTTAAGTTGGGGTACTGGTTTAGTCACCAACCACCCGACAATAGATTTCGTGCGCGCGCGCGCACACACACACACACACACACACACACACACACACATAGATAGATAGATAGATAGATAGATAGATAGATAGATAGATAGATAGATAGAAGTTTCAACTAAGTTTAAGTTATAAATATTATTTTTTATTTCAAATTAACTTCTTATCTTGGCTTATCATATCAAAACAAATCAATGCAATACATACATACATAAACAAAATCAAAATAACATCCTTATAGGCATTGTTCAAACAAAACAATAAAGATAGAAAAATGGAAAGTTGTTGCAATTTAAAGTTGCCCGAGAAAGAAAGATTATGTATGAAATGAATGTTCGTTTCCAATGCATGAGTTCAAATAAAAGTATGTAAATACGTAAATTTAGGGTTGTTCCTCTTACGAAATGTTAAATTGGGTTATGTCAATTTTTGATCACCATATCTCCAGAAAAACTGATTGATAACAGAGGCTGCCATCGCCTACTTCAAAGGTCAACGAGTCAGAACTTTGTAATTAAGAAATACATTTATTCTAGATTTAATGCCATAAACAAGTAATATTTGTTTCAAATCAGATTAATTTAACTTTAAATTTGTTAATTTTCCAAAAATAACGAATGAGCGATGTATACTTTATTTTTGGCAATATTTTTAATACCGAGAATTAAGTTTTGTTTACAAACGTGTCGAACGCTCAAAATATAGCCGAAAAATTGAAAATTAAAAAACAAAATCTCAAAATTTTATATTCTAATGAATATAACTTCTGTTTGAAATACACCCGACTATTTGGCTTAATGGAAATAGTAAATTTAATCATTTAGCTTTCAATTAAGCTAAAATTAAAGTTTCAAGAAAAAGTTTTTTATATTTAAAAATTCAATTTAAAAATTAGATATCAAAAATGGTGTGGAGGTACCTATTAGGTACCTCCACTAAATCTCTAAAAAACAGCATAGTATAAATAACAAAAGGCTTCAAACTTAATAATAACAACTTTTTTTTCCATCATAATTTTTATATTATTATTAAGAGAAAAGATCAAAGTATTTTAAAATCATTTTTTTAAATTTTTAATCCCTTCTAACACGTTCGAAATTTTGATAAAAATATTGTTCTAATTTGACTTCGCCGGTCACTAAATTGTTACGAGAGTTGACAATGGAAAAAGTAATTTGCATAACTCATTTTTTTTCCTGTGACAAACACATTAATTTGGAAATTCTTGCAAAAATCAAATAATTGTCGGATTTTAATGTAACTATTAGGACTTACTCACAAATTAATGAAATTATTTTTGAAATTATTATTTTAAAAAAATTTTGGTAAAATCTTTTTTTTTACATCTGTTACCCACCTCCATGTAAATTCATTAAATTTTAAGAAATCAAATTTTGTTGCGATAAATTGTTTCATTATTGAAATGCAGGACACATTGGGGAATGTAAATCATCTATTATTTTGTTGAAAAGCGTTGCCTATATTTCCGAAAACTACTCCCAATAGTAAAATAAAAAAAATGTATTATAACTTTGACATTATTTAATTTGATAAGCTTTTAATTGCTTTAATAAATAATAACAATTAAGAACAAGAAGACTTTTTCGATCATTAACGAAATTTTAAAAGAATTATTTTCTTCTTTTTAATCATGTGAATTTTTTTTATTTTTCATTTTTTAAAAATTATATTAAATTAATTATTTTTAATTCTTTTAATTTATAAAGTTTCAAAAATATTTTTAAAATACTTCAAAGTTTTGTTGGGGTTAGTTTCGAGGATTATATTTAGTAATTGGAAATTTAAAAGCTTAATACAAATCGTTCTGCCTCCTTATTTTAAAAATATTTTCTAACTTTTTTTATGTATTTTAAGTTTTTGTATATGTGTAGATTAAAAGGTCATGTTATTCAGAGTTTCCTCCCGCTACAAAAATTTATACAATTATGTCACTTGCGATCGCCATACATTTATCTTAGCTCTAATCTGACAACCTGTCAACATATTTGATATAGGGCGAACAGGTCAAAAAGTTCAACTCTGTGATTAAGAAATAGTTTTATTCTAAACTTCAAGCTATAAATAAGTAATACTTATGTAAATCAGATTAATTTAATATTAAATTTGCAAATTTTCCAAAACTAATCTCTCACAGATGAATATTTTATTTTTGCAAGATTTTTAAAACCGAGAATTAACTTTTGTTAACAAATGTGTCGATCACTATAAAAAGGAGGAAAAGTTGAAAAATTAAAAGTGAACTGAAAAATTTTAGATTAAAATCAGTATAATTTCTGTTTGAAATACGCCAGAGTATTTTGCTTATTGGAAATACTTAGTTTAATCATTTAGCTTTCAATTAAAACTAAAATAAAACTTTACAGAAAACTTTTCTATTTTAAAAAATTCAATTTAAAATTTTGATATCGAAAATGAGAGGAGGTATCTATTTAAAACGGCCGAATTACGAGCAGTACCTCAATAATATAGAATAATCACACGATATTTATCAAACGAACAAAATTCAGCAGAAAAAGACAGCGGAGTTTCAACAATTAAACACTGATTGAATGACAAGAATACAAGCAGTTGATTAAATAGACTAAAATGTAAAGTCTTTTTGTTTCGGTTAATAAACAGGATATAAATTATATTTGTGTACGTATGTGATGAATCCTGGAATGTTGTTAATTACATACATCTGTCAAGAGAGCTGCTGACAGCCTTAGAAGAATATGGCATAGAAAAGATTACCGACATAATAAACGAAATTTATAGCAGCGGAATAATACCAGACGACCTATGCAAGTCGATATTTATAGCGCTGCCGAAGAAACCTGGTGCAAACGAGTGCGAACTACACAGAACTATCAGCTTAATGAGTCACATTGCAAAACTGATTGTCAGAATCCTGATGAATAGAGCGAGAAGCAGAATCAGGCCAGAGATAGGGCAGGAACAGTGCGGGTTCGTCAAGGACACTGGAACAAGGAACGCCATATTCATGATTAGGATGCTCTCTTAAAGGGCATTACAAATGAAGAAAGACTTGTACCTATGCTTCATTGATTACGCGAAAGCATTCGACAAAATACGACACAAAGAATTGATGGAGATGCTAGGCAACCTCGACACTTTCGGCAAAGACATAAGAATAATCAAGAATCTCTACTGGCAGCAAACGGCCTGCATACGAACAGGTAACGACCTCAGTAGATACACAAAGATAGAAAAAGGCGTAAGACAAGGATGTGTCTTTTCACCGGATTTGTTCAACCTATACAGCGAGAATATTTTGAGGACCCTAGATGACACTCCAGGATTTGTTATTGGAGGCCACAACCTGAACAACATAAGGTATGAGCAAAATACTAGCACACATGAAAATCTCAATAGAAACAAAGAAAAGGGTGCTAGACTGCTACGTGATGTCAGTTCTTCAATATACGGCAGTGAATGCTGGACAATATCATCGAAAATGAGGACAAAACTGGAAGCGGCCGAAATGTGGTTCTACAGAAGGATGCTACGGATATCGTGGACTGAGCATGCAAGCAACGATGAGGTGTTAGAAAGAATGGCAACAAAAAGGAAATTGATACTGAGCACCAGGAAGAGACAACTGAAGTTCCTGGGATACGCAATGAGGAAGGAGAGCCTGGAGAACCTGATACTGACTGGTCAGATAGAAGGAAGGAGAGACAGAGGAAGGCAGCGGATAACATATTTGCAGGGCCTGATCAGGTGGATGACGGAACGGGGGTTGCCAGGAGCAACAGGAGCAAACACACTAAGAGCCACAAGGGTTAGGGAGACTTGAAGAACCGCCTACGTCCTGAAGGGACAGGGCACATAAAAGAAGAAGAAAAAGAAGAAGAAGGTATGTCTTCTACCACGACCGTTGCTGTTATTATAACGAAGGTCACGCTTCTACGCCCGCGTGATATTTTGTCGGTATCTATTTTATTAGTCATGATGTCTAATAAAACCTTTCTGATTTGTATTCTATGGTTTTATTCGTGTTTTAAGATATCAGCACTTTATTGAGTGTGATTGGTTTATAAATGTTGTATTTAATATTTTAATGGACACGACATGTTTATACCATAAATATAAAACAGATTTATACCATAAACATATAACATCTAAAACAGATAACGTTTTAAACCGTTTACACTGAAAGTATAAAATTATGTATTTGTAATTGAAGTCATACAATTGCATTTAAAATTTAGTTGAAAATAAAATTGTTTTCAAAATATTTAGATTTCAGCATTAAATAACCGATATATGCCGGTAAATAAGATCAACCAAACCTTTCCCCGAGGCGACTGAGCTTTCACACACACACACACACACACACACACACACACACACACACGTTCACGTGTGTATTACACACACACATACGCACACACATACACACACATGTTCACATGTGTATCACACACACACATGCACACACACACATACACACACACACACACACACACACACACACACACACATTCATGAGTATATTACATACATCTGTCAAGCACTCACACACACGTACGCCCAAAGTTAGTGTTTCGTAAAATTGTAATTTTTTGAAAATTCTTTTAAAGCTGTTTCTTTATTTGTTCGTAATTTACATATGAAAGTTTTTAGTTGAGCTAAAAGTAGTAAGTGCAACACTAACTTTTATATTTACAAACGTTTTTTACGAATATTCAATGTATACAAGAGCCACTCGAGGTAGAGGGTTACTAAAGGACTTTATTGTATGAGCAGTAACAATATGTGGTAAAGCTGCAGTTTATGAAGATATATGGGATAACTGTTCGAGTAGAACTTCTCAGTAATGGAAACCAAAAGGAATGATGGAGGTTCGCCTCAGTACACTCCCCACACTCCCCACATAGAGACAATGCTATTTTCGATGCTAAGAAATTCAAATAGCAGAGATCTCAATACGCCTATGTTGTAGAAAAACTTTCAAAGGTGGCAACAGAGATTTTTTAGCTATTAGAAGAAATACCAGAGGAAGCACCTTACGACACTTTAAAAAATGTCATCATCCGTCACACAGACAAATCAAATAAAAGGAAGCTGCATGATCTTTTGAACAACCTCATTCTTAGTGACATAAAGACATTATAACTTCTGAGAAAAATAAAAGCGTTGTTGGGTAACGACTCGATGTCTGACACAGTGCTAAAAACACTATGGACAAACTTTATACCCAGAGCAGAAGGGGTCCGGAACTTACTAGGGCGGCACAGGCAACATACTATCTTTCTAGCATCGTATATACGAGTTTCACTTACGTTACAATAGTGCTGTGAATTTGTTGTGGCGAACGCAATGTTGTAGTGACCGGTTTATGCGGTAAGTAGGACACGGAACAAAAAGGTATGTTCAAAACAGTGTATTAGTATAGCAAGAACAGTCACTCTCTTTCGAGACATGATCACCCAAGCGTGTTTCACGCATGGCACTTAACTGACTGACCCATCTCCAAAAAGATTTGTTGTCTTTAAACATTCTGAAAAAGACTTTTTCTCCGGGGTTATACCGTCTTGCAGGTACGATGTTTATTCGTTTTGGCTTCGTCTGTTTCGGCAGTAGTTTGTCATAAACAGATCGTATACGACGCGCGAATACCACTTCGGCTGGAGATTGTGAAGCTGGTGTCTTGTCATTCGGTGTAATCCTGTAAACTTGCAGGAATTGTTGAAGGGCTTTTTCAGTTGGTGCATTCCTAGCTTTTTTCAAAGCTCTCTTCAAGGTATCTACGAATCCGTTTGATCTAGGATGATACGGAGATGTGGTGATGTGCTTAATCTGATAAATTTCACAGATTTCTCTAAATTCTGTAAACGTAAACTGACTTCCATTATCAGATACTAAGGTGTATACTACTCCGAATCTAGCGAACAGCTCGTGCAGAAATTTTATAACAATTTCTGTACTTGGGCTTTTACATTTATATACTTCGAGCCACTTTGAGAAACTACATGAGGTACTAATACTCTTATAGAGGTCCCGCGAAATCAACGTGAATTCTAGACCAAGGTAGGTGCATTTATGCCTAGGGGGTGAATTTAATAGGAGGTGACTTGGCTGCTAAGACACAGCCTTTACATGATTTGACAGCGTTTTCTAAATCTTTGTTCATACTTTTCCAATAGACATAGCTACGCATCAAATTTTTCATATTAGTACTCCCTGGATGGCCGTCGTAAAAATCTTTCAAAATGCGTTTCTGTAGTGTTAACGGAATCACCACGCGTTCCCTGTATAGCAACACCTCATCGCATATAGAAAAACATCCGTAGTTCGCTGGTCATTTTCAATAATTTTCGCTTTTATTTCCTTAATATACTCATCATGGCGAGCCTATTGTTTTATTTGTGTCAGCGTCGCTGGAAGTTCCCTTGCCATATTACAAAGAGTAGTTTTTAATTCTCCTTCAGATTGAATGGAGGCGAGCAGTGTATCTTTCAGTGGTTCCTTGTACTCGGGAATCTTGACGATCCATCCGCATGGCCTAATTTTTTTGACTCTTACTCCATTTTAAAATTATAATTCAACAGTATTGTACCCAATCTCTGAAGTCTGTTGGCTGTGTGCGTGGGCAGACCTTTGAACCAAAAATAGTAAGTAATGGCTTGTGGTCTGTCTGTAGAGTGAACTGTCAACCATAAATATAGCAGTGGAACTTTGCGACTGCGAATATAATCCCAAGTGCTTCTTTTTCAGTTTACGAATATTTTTTTTCGCAGGAAGTAAAGCTCTTGCAGCATGTTTTACAGTTCCATCAGTCATTTTGTGAAAAATGCATGCCCATACGCCATACGAACTCGCGTCGCTGGCAACAATGATTTCTAAATTCGGGTCATAATGCGTCAGAAACAAATCTGTCATTAAAGTTTTCTTTATTTTTTCAAATGCCTGCTGTCATTCTGCTGTCCACATCCTGGGCTTGTCTTTTTTCAATAATTCATTAAGGGGATCACGCAAATTATGCAAATTATGCATAGTCATAGGAAGCTATGTAACGAAACGATGTTATTGGGCGCCGGCATGTTTGTGTACATGATCCTATGTTCGACTACGCTTTGGCTTTTCATTAGAATGTCATCTAAGTAAGCGACAGCAAAGTCAAGGCCGCTCAGCATGGTATCCATGACTTGTTGAAATATTGCTGGCGCTACCTTGACACCAAACGGTAAACGTTCGAATTTATATAATCCACGATGCGTATTTATACACAATAACTTCGAACTCACCTCTTCAACAGGGATTTGTAAATAAGTGTCGCTAAGGTCAAGTTTGGAGAAAAATCCCCACCCCATTAAGCTTCGCAAAAATATCTGCAGGACTAGGAAGAGGGTAGCGATAGTCCTTCAGAACAGCATTCAGTCCTGTTGAAAATTCAGCGCGTATGTGCATGTCACTAGATTTCTTCTTTATATAGACTGCTGGGGTAGTCTACTTTTGATAGAACACCAGTTTTTTCTAATCTATTAAGTTATTCGTTAATTTGTTCTAACGAGGCAAAAGGCACATTTCTCTTCTTTTTAAATACTGGCTGAACGGCATCTTTCAGTTCAATTTTAGTCTTCATTTTTGTACATCTGTCCAAACCACCAGAAAAACATTCCTGGATAGGCTTCTTTCAACTCTTTTTTTAGTTTATCAGCTTCGGCATTCAAACTTTCAATTTTTTGGAAGTACGAATTAATTGTGATATCACAAAGTTGGAATTGTGTCATCCAATCAGTATCAAATATGTTGTTCGTACTTTTCATGACAAACAATTTTAATTTACGATTCATACTATTGAACATTGCGTTGACAATTAATTCTCCCTCGAATTTAATTTTTTCTCCAGAAATTTAATTTTTTCATGGTTGGCTTGCCCAATTTTTTCCATGTTTGCCAGTTAATTATAGTCAAGTCAGACCCTGAGTCTAATTGAAATTCAACTCTTTTGTTGAACATTTTTGCGTGCATGAATTTCCTAGTATTAGCACTGTCCAGATCGTCCGACCTTGTATTTTTTATGTAAATCTTCGTTTTATTTTTTGATCGGCAATGAGAACTTTTGTGTCCGGTTCTGTTACATGTGTAGCATTTTTTGTTTCTGAAAAAAAAAATGTACCAATGTATGGCTCCCACATCCGTAACATGGGTTAAGAGACAATTTATTTTACTTTTTCTTTACTTCTTTACTCTTTTACGTTAGTTTTCAGAGACTGTTTCTGTTTGCAGCGTACATTTTTTTGCGTGAGCAATACCCGATTTTTCAATATTTTTAGAATCCTGCTTTATACTGACGTACATTTGGCATCCTTCGGCGATCTGCTGAATAGTTATATTTGGTTCGTTTTCTAATTTGCTAAGTATTCCTTGTCTAATTTATGCATCTCTTGCTGAAACTAGTCCTTGCACAAATATCAAACATTTGAAGTTGTTTGCACTTAGCTCCGCCAGCCTAAAATCATTACATTGTTTGTTAACTATTGACGCGAAAGTGGTATAGTCGTCCGATTCATTCTTATTTAGATTGAGACATTTCCATCTTTTATGAAAAAGGGATGTGTCTCCAAATTGTGTTTTGTGAAAAGGAAAAATTTTCTTTTTCACTGGTTTTTGTTCGATTTGTTAGTTTCAACACTTGCTTCTGAAATTCAATCTGTCTCTCTTAATATTCCTTCTGAGTTTGAAGAAATAATTTTTCCATTTTTTCTTGTTGTGCATTCTGGAACTTTACCAGCTCTAATAAAATGTTTTTGAAATCCTCCATTTTGTGTCTTTTTCTTTTTTCACATAGTACTTTATGAAACCCTCTTTTTTTCAGAGGGTTTCTTTTTAATCCCGGTGGTCCTTGCAAATATTTGTGCAAATATTTGTCGCAAATCTTCGTCGCCAAATTGTAGATCTTCGTCGCCAATTTGTTGTGGCAAATCTTCGTTGCGAATTTGTTGTGAAGTTGTGGCGAACTTCACCGCAAAGTTATAGTGATCGGTTTGTGCCAGAAGTAGGGCACGGAACAAGAAGGTAGGTTCAAAACAGTGTATTAGTATAACAAGAACATATATACAAGGTAAGCGTTAGTAATCAGTAAATAGAAATAAGTAAGTCCGAACGGACTTACTTATTTTCTGAATCGTAGCTGGCTTTAACTGCGTACTTAACTGCTCTTAACTGTCTTCCGGAAATCACGCAGGTAATTATATATAGCAAGAGGAGGAGTCCATTCCTCATAGGAGGGCACCATAACAAAAAGGCATTCAAGTCAAGGAGCATGCCTGAGAGAACAACCATTCATCGCGATAATCGAAAATTCAAGGTTCGTTTGGTAATGATAAAACGTTGTTTGCTTTTTGAGGTATTGAATGTAAGCAACTAATTTTTCCCCATTAAGTTGTTATAGTCAGGTCAGAGGATTGATTAGCTACCAGATTCTCGTCATCTAGAAATTTGGAGGAGCACCAATCATATGCTGGAAGTTCGCCGAAAGACAATTCGCCGAAGGACAATTCACCGACGGACAATTCGCAAGCAGAACTATTGGTCAAATTCTCATTCTTTTTTATAAATTGTCGGCAAACTGTCCAGGTGTTGACCGATGCGAATGTTCTGAAGACTTTGTGCTGATTACATCATCGATTGCTGTCAGTCTTGCGTTGAACAGGTTTCGTTGTTTGCACCTCTAGTAACTTTTAGATTCTCTACCTTTGTCAACAATATAGGCGTATTCCTCAAATAAAAGCTTTCTGCTTTCTCGATCTGTCTTGAAAAACTTTATGATGACAGCTGAAGTGCTTAGATAGAATTTTCTAAAATAAACTGGATGAGAGCTTGAACTTGAAAAGACTTACAGCGTCGATCATTTGTCCTGTTTGTGAATTTTCTGTCAACGAACTATCCGTCGGCGAATTGTCTGGTTACCACATCAATATATATAATCTATCATTTGTATAAATATTCATAAAACATCAGAGTATACCCTTAGGCAAATCATTAATGTAATGCAGAAAAATTGTTGCCCGTAAATTATCCTCGAACTCTACTCTTGACTCACCCCTGCCTAACTTCCCACTTAGAACTGAGTCTCAGTTGAGTAATATGCATATGAACCCTTCCATGGTTTCTGCTATCATCTTTAACATAGCTAGTGGACCCGATGGTATCCCTGTAATAGTCATTAAGAACTGACTCCTATTCTCTCTAAACTTCATAATAATTGCCCCAATACCTCCTGCTTTCCTATTTGCTGGAGGTCATCATCTGTTGTTTCAGTTTTTAAGAACTCCTATGACCATTCGATCCTTCCAACTATCAGCCTATTAGCCTTCTAACTCTTTTTAGCAAACTCCTCGATTCTGTAATCAATGCTGAACTGGTTCATCATCACTCATTGCAGAGCCTTTTCTAAGATAAGCAATACAGCTTTCGTTTCTCCAGGTCAACTGCTTACGTACTAACGATAATTATGGAAAGAGTCTGGATAAAAGTGTGAAGCCCTGACTGTAGCAATGGACATCTCGGAATTTTTTGACGGGGTCTGATATACAAGTTAAAGCTAAAAAGCTACGGTGTCTCCACACACCTTTTTGAGCTGATCCATTTGAGCTATCAAATCGTGTAATGAAAGTTATCCTGAACGACTACACAGGCTCGGTTGATGGATTTTGAGACAAACAGCTTCTAAAATACGTAAGTGATGAGCTGAGCGAGCACTGTGCAGGACAGAAAACCATGTGTCCTCATAATGAGAAGCACATACTTGATTATCTAGCAAGTATTGACCAATAGTTGACAGGAGTTTGAGTTGTTTTTATAGATCGCTAAGGGCTACCCGAACGAATATTTACAGGGACGTGCTGCGAAACCCTCGTCTCCAACCTAAGATTGGTTCGTCCTATGTAAACCGCATCGCAGCGGCATTTAAATTCATAAACAACAGAATTCCTGCGAAAATAGGATAGCCTGTCTTTAGCAAAGTTCCAAAGAAAAATCAGTAATATTTTTGATCCTAATCTGGCGGTTTGTCTTCAGTCACTTATCCGCCGCCGCAAGGTTGCCTCAGTGTCTTTTTTTTTTATAAATACTTTCATAGCAACTGAGATCTTCGCTTTTGGACCTAGACATTATGAATTTAAGTGCAATACCAGGCTGGTATTGAGATCTCTTGCAGTTGAACTGGCTAGATGTAGCCGAAAGTTCTATGCTAAGAGTTACTTTTTCTCGCTTGTGGAACTCACTTCCGGCTCCATGCTTTCCGCTTAACTTTAATCTGCAAAAATTTAAATGCAATGCCAATCGATATTTACTGTCCTCGTAATTACTCTTTTATCTTTCTGCTCATTATTAATGTTTCTTCCCCTAATTCTTCTACACCCTGTAACCCCTTGCGTTTTAGTGGTTTTACTGCCTTGCTTAGGGCGAATTTTTTTATAAAATGGCAGAGGTTTTTCTGCGCGTGTCAGAGAGTAAGAAAGGTGTAAAAAAAAAAAAAAAGGGCGTATATGTGGCCGCTTTAATTGGAATTGCCAATTTCTCTAACCTGATATAGCAAAGATGAAATCAGTGAAGGAAACCATGGGCAAGTCAACTACCAAGTAAAACCTTAATTCTTCCTCTTTTCCCTATATGCTAATGCGCATATGTGTCTATATGCTTGAACAAGCTACTACTGAATTCGTGTTCTGTAAATATATAAATATATTTTTCTGAAACAATTCTGCATATGCTTGTCTGTTGTCGTCCATGAACAAAGTATCACGGGTATAGTTGTAACAGGTTATGATTCGATATTTACTTGCATGAGGATACAAAATGTTGGTCGGAGGTGATTAAAAATTAGAAATAAATTGAAAAAACTAGTCGAGGGATATCTTAAATAATTAGAAGGAAAGTGGCTCAAGAAATGGAAAATTAAGATTAGATCGAATATATAAAATTAATTTGATCAGCTTTGAATCCCGAGTGAATTTGATGAAAAGTAATTAATTAGGCAAAATATTTCCTTGGATTTTCAAGCTGAAAATAGAAGGACACATTCTTAATACTACGATGCTAAGCCATAAGTTAATTCTCATTAAAAGTTAGAGAAATGTTGTTTATGCTGGGGCCATTTTTCTTTCGTTTTGGTCAATGAGCATATTTAGATAATCCAAATGAAGTTGGAATTTTTTTACACACATCAATTTCGTTGTATTTTCTACTGATATTACAATACATGTAATGATGTATCTTTGCAGAGATGGTTTCAATAAATTTAATAAGAAAATGAAATATTTTCAAGCCTTTTTTTGTGTGTTGTCAGTGTGTGGCAGGGGCGATGTCACACCTGAAATAATAATAATGATAATAAAGGAGAATGTGCCGTAAAACAGAAAAAAACAAGTGGACGAGAGGGTCGCGAATAACCAAGATGTTGATATGTTGTAAAGACTAATGTACGGAAATTTAACTTAGAACTACAATCTTTTTTTTTAAATATACAAAGGATACTAATGGAACAGTAACAAATTAAAACTTTTAAAGAAAAATGGATTTTGACACTATAAGAATCAATGTTAAAATTAAAGATGTTTTGATCGAGAACTTTTTTTAACACAAGATCTTTGTAGTTTACAAAAAGAACGTCAGAATAATTAATAGCAAGGTGATAAAACAATAGGATTTTGTTGTGAACCTCGAAAACCAATCATTGAAAAAGTAAATTGTTTATTCTCGGAGAGTTGAAATTGCACTTTAAAAGTATGTCATGGAGGGGGCTGATGTGGTTGAACTAGGAGGAGAAGTCAATAATCAGGTTGCATTCTAAGTTACAACCGCCTCAAGTTTCTGTCACCACCACCCCGCTTCTATTTAATCGCGTGTTTGCGCGAGCACAGAGAGAAGAGTCACGAAAAGCACCGAGAGAGAGAGAGAGAGAGTCGACTAGAAGCACTGAGAGAGAGATAGTCGACGAGAAGCACCTAGAGAGAGAGAGAGAGAGAGTCGACTAGAAGCACTGAGAGAGAGATAGTCGACGAGAAGCACCTAGAGAGAGAGAGAGAGAGAGTGTCGACGAGAAGCACCGAGAGAGAGAGAGTCGACGAGAAGCACCGAGAGAGATAGAGAGAGAGAGAGAGAGAGAGAGAGAGAGAGAGAGTCGACGAGAAGCACCGAGGCGGGTCGATGAGACGAGAAGAGAGTAGGAGAGAAGAGTAGGAGTAGGACTTGAGAAACGTCAAAGATTGAACGGAAACGTCCGCTGTTTTTTGTTGATACTGGGACGAAAAAGCGAAATACCGCCGCTAACATCTAAATACCGCTATTCTTACCACCATTAAAACTATTACTCCCGTTACTACTGAGAACGGGAACATCGAAGGTTGTAATAGTTGTGCTAAGAACAGACCAAAAAGGGTTAAACGAAGGCCACATCTCTTCTTTACCGAAACTATTCGAAGTATTTGTGTTTTATTTGGTTATCGTTCATATACAAGAGACACTCAACCTTGTGCAACAAGAATTGTGTGTGTGTGTGTGTGTGTGTGTGTGTGTGTGTGTGTGTGTGTGTGTGTGTGTGTGTGTGTGTGTGTTATAAAAAACGTTTTTGTCCTACCAAAATCGCATCAACTTAGTTATTTATTTTCATGTTAACCTGATTCTCACCCGACGAACACGCAGGTGGACCAACAGGGAGCTTCCGGGATTTTACGATCTGATGACCGCTCTCCAGAATAAAAAATCACAACGTGGCTAGAGGGTACATCGAATTAACATTGGGAACCGGAGACTTGTGTCTAACTTGTAATACTGGACCATAATGGACCAACGGCCGGTCTGGTGTAGTGTGTCGATCCAGTGGGGGTGAAGATACGGTGTTACATGTGAAAAACGTAAATATTACTCCTCGAAATATTTTGGCCAACTGAGAGAACATAACTAAAAATTGCTGTTAAATCCATCAAAGATTAATGAATTTCATTTGTTTAAACATATTTCATTTAATAGAACGAACAAGAAATAGCTGTCAAAACGTTTGGTGAGTTTCTCCTGTTTTTGAATAAGCTGTTTGATATCAAATAGAAAGTTGTAATGGAATTTAATGAAATTGTATGTAACGTTCCGAGTACTTTCGACCAGCGTTGTTAATTTAAAAAAAGAAAAGAAAAGAAAAGAAAAGAAGAGAAAACTGGTAGAAGTTGAGAGACGCCAGTAGAACGTTTATGTTGTTAACGGTCAAGAAGCTTAAATGAACATGTGCTCTCATGTTATGTTTATGGAACAGATTTTAGCATAACCTTGTTACGGACACCGTTACTACTATACTGTAGGGATGCTTACGAAATGGCCTTTTGCCAAACATAAACGAGCCCACTACATTTGAAAAAATCAGAAGATTGAACAAAAGGGTCTCGTTTGTATTAATAAGTGTGAATTGAAAGAGTAGAATGAAATCAATTTTGTTTTGAAATAACACATGTGTTTGAAAGTTCTGCATAAGTTTCTTTGAAATGTGTGTTTAAAGTTCAGTTTTCGTAAAATCAGACGAAATGGATTTGTGAAGAAAAGGCAGAGCTGATGTCGCTGTGGGTGTGTAGTAGATGAACGGAAATAATGTCTTTGTACTGCTTTCTTTTGTGTTGCCGACAAGTGAATGAAGAAAGAACCAATTAGTACGGTGTGAAAGAGAGAGTGAGAGTATGAAAAATGCAGGTCATCTGAACTTGGCATCAGTCAGACGACTAGTAGCTTTCTGTAATGTTCTTTCTTTCTTTGTTGACCGTATACAAGGAAGAAAGAGAAAGTGAGAGAGTAAGAAAATGCAGACCACCTGGAGATCCGTGGCTCTTTGTAGAGAAAGGAAAAAAAATCACGCCGACGTCAGCATATGATAAAATTTAGTGAACCAACTGTCTCATGAAAAAAGTTTTTTTTATTAGTGAATGCATAAATGTATGGGCCCAGATATAGATGTGTTTAGCTTGGATATTCTGTTTAATCAAATCTCACGAAATCCGACAATACACGATGTGGGTTCACTTCTAATAACTGGCCACAGCAATAGAAATATGAAATTAAAATAACATGAAATATTATATATATAATAATAAATGAAAGTGTGTAGCTTAATTTTACACAACACTATAAAGCAATATAAAAGCGAAGCAACCGGTTTCGCTCCCGTTCGTCAGGCCTCTACGGGAGATTTGAACTTTATTTAAAAGAAATGTGTGATGAAGGCAGGGAAAAACGAATCTAAAGAAAAGAGCTAGACTCTAGCTAGTCTCTAGTTGCTAGAGACTAGGGATGCACCGATAAGCAAATTGGACGATTACCGATTAATCGGCCGATTAACAGGATTCTTAATGCCGATTTATCAGCAAATATTGTTGTCATAAATGGTACTAATGAATTTAATTATATTGTAAACGAAGACAAGTTAACTCCCTTTTTTGCTTGCCGGTAAAAATTCACCGAACGGACATGCACCGTCTACACCGTATTTTCAAATAACAGGCATGGCGCGGTGCTAACATGCCTTTTGCAACTGGGCTAAATTTGAGGCAAATAGAGGTAAGCATATGGAAATTTTCTCTCCTTTTGATCCCTATCGAATTAACATTATTAATTTGTACTTTAAATCACTGTCAAAGAAAATTATTTACTCTATTTTTCAGTTTTCACGTTGAGGAATTTTACGGTAAATTGCGACCACGCGCGAACCGAAATTAAAGCATTCTTCATCAGTCATAATCTTCTTGTTTCTCATTTTTGAACCCGTGTTACCATTACATATATATTTTTATTTTTCTAGTTTAGATAATGCCTATTTTACTGAGATATTACTAATTAGATATCAGACATAAGTAATTTAAATACATAAAAAATTAATTAAATATTTAACAAACATCAACCATTATGACAACCAGTTTTTGCTGGAAGTATTTTGATGTCAATCTCAAGAATAAGAATATATCTGTCTGCAAGTTATGTCAAGCCATCATCAACAGTTGGCAAATCAGCAAATTTTTTTACAAGGACTGGTTAGCTATGCAGTTAAAAAACAGAAACCGGTTTTTTAGATACATAAAAATTTGGCACTTCCGGACGCCATACTTGGGGTGTTGACAGACATTAGCTGACATATTCAACAATCAATCGGCACCTGTATTACGTAGATGACAGGACTATTGTATTTAAGTAGGTACCTCCACTTTTTCGGCAAAAATTTACGATACCTAATTTTAAAATAAAAAAACATTCTTCAAGATTTCATTTTAAATTTAAATGAAAGCTTAATGATTAAATTTATTATTTCCATTAATTAGAAAATTCTGGTGTATTTCATATAGAAATTATTAAATTTGAATGTCACATTTAATTTCAATTAGTTAAAATTTTCTTAAAAGCGGCCATTTTCTTAAAATTAAAGAATTTGTAAACAAACACAAATCATAAATTTTTAAAAATATTTCAAAAGATTTCTGACACTTTATTTTAGTCAAATTTGAAAATTGAAAGTTTAATTTATCTGAATTGAAACAAATATTACTTATTTATTGCATAAAAAAGTAATATGCAACGAATTATTAACGATTGATCGTGTTTATCAGATCGAATGTTTGACGAAGTGCTAACAGACAGTGTTGACAGCTGCTACGGATGGCCAGAAATGACAAATTTTCATAGACATCTATAATTAACAACAATTAAAAATAACATAAATAAGCCAAAAAATTAACACCTTGATTTGGAATTTTTTAATAAATAAATTATTATTTAATCAGTAATCATTAATAAACTTTAATTAACATTAAGTAAAATAAAAAACTAGTTTTCTATTTCGGAAAAAAAAATGAACACAGTAGAAAAGAAAAGTAGAACTATTCAACAAAAATATTAATAGAAAATGAAAAACCTAGGCTAATTTCAAATAAGCAGGAAATAAAGTTTAAAAATAATTCAAATTAATTAAACATAATTTTCAAAATTAATTTAAATGTTTCTTTTTTATCACAAAATAACTGTCAGTGTCATGAAACTGAAAGCAAAACTAAGAAAATACGTTTTTCTATTTCTAGAAAAATTGTGAACACAGTTGAAAAGTCAAACTACTCAACAAACAATTAGAAAATGAAAAACCTAATTTCAAATATGCAGGAAATAAAGTTTAATAATAACTGAAATTAATTAAACATTATTTTCAAAATAAATTTAAATGTCTTTCTTTATTAAAATTATAACTGTCATTAAAATAAAAAAACACATTTTTAAACGTCTTTCTTTAACAAAATAAATGTCATTAAAAAAAAAGTGAAAAAAAAATGCGAATGACAAATTTTTAAAGTTTTTTTTTAAAAAGAATTCAATTTCAGTCAGTATAACTATGACCCTGCTAATGCTTAGGAATTAAGGAATATCTTTGATATATTCCCTCCTTAGGTCAGTAAGCAGTTTTTGAGACAGTAAAAGATAAGAGGAGAGAGGTAAGGTAGGCGAACATAGTAAGCTGCTTGACTTGGGGTCAAGGGAGCTACTAATTACTCTCTTTTCCTGTCCATGCTTTCTGTATCTGCTTTTTCTTCTTTTTTGCATCACAGCAACTCATTTGGGATTTATTGTAACAATTATTGTTCGTTTGTTATTATTTCGAGGGTTACGGTATGACCTACACTTATGTAAATACATAAAAGAAAAAATATTTAGTGAAGTAGTAAATGAAAAAAGAAAAATTAACTTTACAGTTTAAATTTTACACGAAAGCTGAGCAAAAATACAACCAGTTGGTATGCAGACGAGATAAGAAACTAAAATGTGATATAATTAGAATAAAGGGACAAAACTCTTAGATCATGTGACCTGTTATATAATAATGGCACTTATAGTGTACCGTACATGAAAATAAGGAACCCAAAAAATACAAATAAAATTATTTAAAAAATCATTGAGCCCCCCCTAACAAATAATAATCTTTACAATTTTGGATTCATAATTTTTTTTTTCACTTAATTATTATATAATCTCATCGGAACAAACAAATACAGAAATTTACACGATTTTAAACTATTAAAATTTTTTAAAATTATTATAATTAAAATTTTTCAAAATTGAAAAAAAATTCTTGTAAAAATTCATTATTTATCAAATATTTAAAAATTTTTTCAGACAATATTGTCCTTAATATTATTTATTTACAAAAGCAATTAGGAGCTTTTTTAATTAAGTAATAATGTCATAAATTTATTGGATTTATTATTTTTCAATTCAGAGCAGATTTGAAGTTCTTTGCGCGTCAATTTGGAAATCACCGACTTTGTTTTTTCTATCTCCAAAGACTCCTACTTCTAACCAAAAAAAAAAATCACTGGAACAAAAAAGTTTTGTGCAAAATTTCATGAAATTAAGTAAGTGGGGGGTAATACATTTGAAAAAAAAAATGTTCCTACCAATATTTAAAACAAAACAGAAAATTAAAAATAATTTCATTCATTTCTGAATAAGTCCTGAAAATTTCATTAAAATCGGACAATTATTTGATTTTTACAAGAATTTCCAAATTAATGTGTTTTCTACGGAAAAAACGCGCGAAAAAAAACAATGTTATTTTTCGGAGTAGTTGATGACGTAAAACAAAACAAGATTTTAACCAAAATTTCGAACGTGTTAGAAGGATTAAAAAAATTTCAAAAAATAATTAAAAAATAATTTGTTCTTTCATCTTAATAATAAGATAAACATTTTGACGATAAAAATTTATTTTCGTTAAGTTTGTGGCGTTTTGCATTACGCTATGCAAATTTCCCGTGAAAAGCTTTCTGTCTTAAATTTCATAAAGTAAGGAATTACTATTGTGTGAAATCAGATTAAGGTAAGTTTCAATTTAAACAATTGACTATATAAAAAAGTGTCTGCAATGTATTTTTTTTTTTTAAGATTTTTTTAAACAGAAAGTTGGCTACTGTTGACGTAACCTGTCACTAAATCAAAAATTTCAAAAAATGGCGGAAAATTTAAAGTTTGTTTTTTGTTTTTGTTTTTTTTCGAAATATTTCGGATTCCAATCGATATAATTTCAGTTTAAAATACACCAGTGTATTTTGATAACTGGAATTACTAACTTTAATCCCTTGGCTTTCAAATAGACCTAATTTAAAAGCTTGAAGATAGAGTATTTATTTTAAAATTTTCATTTTAAATTTAGGTATCTAAAAATTTAAAAATTTATTGGACGTACCAACATAATATTTTCATCAATTATATAATATTGTATACAATGTTCGTTTAGCATTATAACTGGATGATTGAATATGCTTTCTAAATAAATAAAAATTGAAATTTCTTTTAAAATAATTTTACAATTTAATAACAAAGAATGAAATTAAAATAACCCAGTAAAGTTATGAAATATGCTAATTATTAATATTTTTATTATGCATTCTTCATAATAATTAGTAACAAAAAAAGGTAAAAATATCTAATTTAATTTTTACATAACTGTAGATGTTATAATTAAGTATCTATTTTTATACATGTCAATGTATTTATGCAATATCTTGAAGAGAAGAGACTTTAAGTTTCAGGAATATTTTGTGGCCCTGAATAGGGCAGTGGTGTTTTTTTAATTGGCTATTCAATCCTCCTCATTGCTTAGCTGCTTTTCCAGGTTCAGCTCTTGCATCACATATTGGGCACCAACTTCAACTTAATACTTATCAAATTGATAGTAGATCTTATAAAATGGATATAAACATGGCAAAATTGGAAGTAGCTAAATTACAAAAATTGTAATTTCATTCTTTAGTTTTTCATTACATAGTAATAATAAAAATGTAACAGTATTTTCAGCAGTTACTTATTTTATAGAATTTTAGTTTAGCATTATAGCTGGATGATTGCATATGCTTTCTGAGTAAATAATAATTAAAATTTCTTTTAAAATATTTTTACAGTTTAATAAGAAAGAATGAAATTAAAATAACCCAGTTAAGTTATGAAATATGCTAATTATTAATATTTTTATTATGCCTTATTCATATTAGTAAGATAACTAGGTAAAAATATCTAATTTAATTTTTACATAACTGTAGATGTTATAAATAAGTATCTATATTTTTTGTACATGTCATACTGTATTTATGCAATATCTTGAAGAGAAAGGAATTTCAGGAATGTTTTGTGGCCCTGAAAAGGGCCGTGGTGTTTTCTTAATTGGCTCTCCAATCCTCCTCACTGTTTAGCTGCTTTTCCAGGCACAGGTATGTAGGTATCTCCCTTAATTTGATAACTAAGGGTAAAATAATTTTATTACATGTGTTTTGTACAATCATTTACAATTTAAAAAAGAACATGAAAGTAGATGTTAATCAATAAAAATGCATAAATTCAATAGTAGGATTAGGCTATGAAATAAAATAGAAAAAAATGTCTTTTTCATTCAATTGAAAATTAAAAAAAATGAAACCTTTTCCAATTTGTTTTAATCTTAGCTAGGCACCATAAAATTGTAGTACATATTTGTTTCTTAAAAACATTCTGCAAACACAAATTGAAATTAAACATATTTTTTTAAAATTCCAACTTTCCTCTTGATTTTTCCATTGTGAATGTAGGTATCTCCCTTAATTTGATAACTAAGGGTAAAAATAATTTTATAACATGTGTTTTGTACATTCATTTACAATTCAAAATAAACTTTAAAGTATTAGGTTAACATTGAAAATGCATAATTTCATTAGTAGGATTAGGCTATGAAATACAAAAGAAAAAATTGCTTTTTCATTCAATTGAAAAGAAAAAAATGAAACCTTTTCCAATTTGTTTTAATCTTAGTTTAGGCACCATAAAATTGCAGTACATATTTGTTTCTTAGACACATTTTGCAAACACACATTGAAATTAAACATTTTTTAAATTCCAACTTTTCTCTTTTGTCTTTTTTTTTGTGCACAATAAAAAAAAAAGAGAAAAGTTGGAATTTAACAAAAATGTGTGTTTGCAAAATGTGTCTAAGAAACAAATATGTACTACAGTTTTATGGTGCATAGGTTAACATTAAAACAATTTGGAGAAGGTTTCATTTTTTTCTTTTCAAAGTCAAAAAAATGCCTTCGCGTAATATTACATTGTTGACGTAATAAACTCTAGCGTCAATTTACCCCTTTCATTGATGAGAGAGAAAAAAAGATTTTCTACCACTAAATGAACCTTTCAGAACCTGTTAGAACAATTTTAAAAATTTGTAAAAATAATTAAAAAATACTTTGATCTATCCTCTTTATGATAGCATAAACATTATGCTGAGAAAACTTTGTTTTTATTTAGTTTGAGGCCTTTTACTTTAGACTATGCTGATTTTCCCATGGTAAAATTGGACATACCTAAAAACTGCAAAAGTTGCAGATAAGAAAAGGAAACACAATGAATGTTCAGAGACAGACATTCCAGGAACAAGTGGCAGCAACAATGAGCCTCCAGTGAAACACCAAACTACTATAACTATAGAATCAATATTGGCCAAGAATAAAATTTGGGATATTAATGACCACAGGTCACAAAAGATTCATTATCTGATAGGAGAAATGATTGCTGTCGATATTTAACCATATTCTGTAACATCTGACATTGGATTTAATAGGGTTATTGCAAAACTCTGTCCAAATTACAGTATTCCATCAAAAAAGTACTTCACTGAAAAAATAATTTCAGATATATTTACAAAAGTAAAAACAAAAATTCAATCATCTCTTGATGAAATTAGCAGCATTTCTTTGACTACAGATATTTGGACAGCTACTACAAATAATGCTCTCTTTCTGAGTTTGACAGGTCATTGGCCTTCAAATGACTTTGAACAGTGCAGAGTTGTGCTTAGAGTTGTTCCATTCCCTGGTACACATTCAGGTGCAAGAATAAGTGAATGTTCTGGATGAGTATAAATCTTCAATAGTTTTCTTAGTCTTGCAAGATTCAGGAGAAAATATGGTTGCTGATGTCAGGGAATGTAGTTTAGAGTCACTATCATGCTTCATACATATATTACAACTCTCTATAAATGACTCATTATTTTCCCAACAGGCTGTGAAAACAATCATTACAACTAACAGAAATATAGTCTCTCACTTTAATCGCTCTCCATTAACAATTAGTAAATTAACTGAAATACAGGATCAGCTTAATTTGGAAAAACAAACTCATTCAAAATGTGACCACACAGTGGAATTCAACATATATGCTGAAAAGAAATTTAGAACTACGAAAAGCTCTTGTAATATATGCTGTTGATAATAAGATTTCTACCTTAACAACTTACCAATGGGTAATTGTTCAAAAAATTGTCCAGTTACTGAGTCCATTTGAAGAAATCACCATAGAAGCAAGTAACAGAACTTCAACCATATCAATGATAATACCTACAATTTTAGCTCTGAGGTTATTTCTGTCAAAAGCTGTCCAATCTAATTCTGATATTTCTGACTTTAGTGGAATCCTTCTTACCACTGTTGAACAATTCAGTGAATCAATGGAAACAAGATTTTCATCCTATCTAAATGATAAAAACTTGTGTGTCTACTTTCCTAGATCCAAGATTCAAGTTTAAATTTAAAAAAAAATGACATGGAAAATACCATTAAGAATTGGATTCTACATTTTCTACTTTCTACTGATGATAATGAATCAGAATAGACTTCTTCAAACTCTGCGGAGGGTCAAGAAGATCAAAGTGAAAGTAAAACTGTATCTCTTTCAAGCCTGTTTGATGAATAGTAACAAATCCAAACTTAGAGCAGGTAGAGACTGAGCTAAACCTGGAAACTGCAACTGCATGTACAACAGAAATACAAGAAGCACAATCTAAGCTCAAAAGGAGTAAATCCCTTATTCATAAGTGCACAAAAGAACTTGATCATTATGTAGCTTTACCACTACTTGCAAAAGGTGATCCATTTCAGTGGTGAAAAAAGACACAGGAGACCTTACCACTGCTGAGTGAACTGGCTTCAAAATATTTAAGCGCATCACTTTTATCTGTGGGGAGTGAGAGGCTCTTTAGTACAAGTGGTAATGTGTATGAACCTACGAGCAACAGGCTGTGTCCCGAGAATGGAGAAACTCTAATGTTTCTACATTACAACGTAAGAGTATTCAAGTTTAAATACTGATGAGTCTATGAGAGCAGAGGAGGCAGGCAGCAAGAATAGAAGAGAAAGTAGAGCAGCAGCAGAGCAGAGGTAACCACCACAGCATGCTCCAGTGGAAGCAGAACTTCAGCTATTCACTTAAGAATTGGAATTTGTACTTTCTTTGTAATTTCTTTTTTTCTTATCTAGTTGTTTATATTCATTTAAGAATTGGAAATTGTACTTTGTATTTTGTCATTTCATTTAATAAAGCAAAAAACATGCAAAATAGCAGTCAGACACTTAGCAAATGTCAAGCTAAATTGGCAGTTACTGTGTTAATGTGTCAAAGCTATCTGATGAGCCACTTGGCATTGTTTAAATGGTTTAAATTTAATAGGAAAGAGAAAAGTAATTAATTGGCAAAGTGGCCGATTATCTGCAGATTAATTGGTGCACCCCTACTAATAATAGCGAGCCCCAACAAACATTTACACTGTTTACACTATGAGGGTTTGCGGGACCCAATATAAAATGCCTCTAACAAATTGAGATTAAATAAAGAGTGCGACTTGGACACAACAGTGAACCAATCAGCACTAAAATTAGCAGCATACTTTCTGTTATATAATAGGTGATCACAAATGGCAAAACTAAGTATTTGGGATGAGTTCATTCCGAGGCAAGGTGTGATTCCTGATCTTAGTGGGGCCATGTTGCTTAATTTTAATTTCCGGGCACTGAGTAGTTCTCCCTATGTAGTCGGCACTGCAACTACAACTATATTTATAAATAAAAGAATTAATTTGATGGGAAGGGAGAGCATCCTTGCACCCAGAACATAACATAGGCCGGGTTTGAAAAACTATATGTACCTTAACTGAGAAAAATCAACGACGGACATTAGATGAAATTTGTTTAGTTATGTTTTCACAATTGGATCCTATCCAGGGAAGTCCAAGATAAACAGGGCACTTTTTAACTGTACAAATTTTGACCTTTCTGAATTCCAAAATCTTGTTATGAATGACTGAATGAACAGTATCATGGGGATGTCATTAATGCCCTATGAACTAGGGTTCTAATCATGTTTATCTCACATTTTTGTGGACAAGAAATCCCAATGCGTATATAACCCTGCAAATGTTGGTTTTCTATAAACTGAGGTAAGAAAAGTTGTAGGTGTCCGATATACTAGGACATCCAAAAAGGCTAGTTGAGAATTTGATTCCTTCTCAACAGTAAACCTCAGAGCTGGATGAATATCATGAAGAAAAGAGAGAAACTGATCAGCCTCAACTTATTGAACAAACAAAAAGTGTCGTCCACATATCGACAATACAGTTGAGAGCCGAGTGCACTACTACGTATTCTCTTCTCGTGAAAGCCAACAAAAACATTGGCGAGTGTTGGACCCAAAGGAGAGCCCATAGCGACCCCGTCAATCTGTCAGTACGTAGTATTATTGAAACTAAATTCAACAGACGACATAGCAAATTTCATCAACTCCACAAATGCAGAATCAGGAAAACCAGATGTAGACAAAGAACTACGATAAAGCAAATTGCAGCAAATATCAATTGTCTCTAAAAGAGTGACACGAACATCAAAGGAACACACAAATTTACCTGAAGAAGACAAATTTCGGATGCGGTCAACAAAGGGAAAAAAATTCTTTAAACAAAATCCATTTAAGTGCTACAACACAGGTTTCAGAAGAATTGACAGCCATTTGGCTACCTTGTGTTGGGCTGATCCAACCATTGACAGTACCCCATCCTTGTGGATTTTTGGAAGCCCATACAACTGGGGACAAATAGACCCAGACGGATGAATTTCATTAGAAATTTCTTGAAAAAGAGCCCCGCTTTTTACCCACCTCAAGAGTAATTTCTGAAATTTTATTTCACTTGAGGCAGTTGCATCACACCTATCAGCAGATCCCAGCTTTGTAAATTTAGAGGTGTCTTCCAAAATTGAAGACATCTTAGCTACATATCTAAAATAACAACACCAGCACCTAAATCAAAATTATTCCTCAATGTATTAATCACACGTTGATATTCAGCTTTCCACTTAGATTCAGTTGAAGTAACAGAGGAACTAGCAAACATGTGTGCCAAATTATTTAATTGGGCTTTTAAATCACTGACCGCATCAGTAGAAATAGGAGACAGCCTTGCCAGCTGAGCAAAAATGACCTCGAACTCAGAAAAATTTTCTCCTTATCAGGCATAGATGGTGGAATACAAAAATCCAACCCACGAGCAAGAACAAACGATTCATGCTCAGTTCTTGGGAAGACAAATTTACAATACTATTAAATTTGGTTCCCTTGTTTTTCCATAATCTTATGTACCAACTTAGCTTTATGCTTAGTTGATCATTTAACACACTCACATTGAAGGACCCAACCCAAATACTGGGAGAACCTTATCTAATCAAAGAAGGAAACTAAATTCCTACAGGAGCACCATAATCTCCTGTATAAAACCCAGGCTTCTGGTTGAAAGTTGTTGAATAATGTCTTTAATAAAAACATTCGATCTTCCAACCAGGATGTAATTTTACCCTCTTAATTCTAAACTGAATAGAGGATGGGCAAACCTGCTAGCCGTTACACTTTAAAAAAAAATCAATTTTAACATTTAAAGATCTTATTTTTGCTTTGACTTCCGGTATTTTATTTTATTTGTAAATTAAATTATGGCTGTACCTTATTTTTTCCATCTCTTCATCACACATTTCTTTATTTTAATCTAAGTTCGAATCTCCTGTAGATGCCTGACGAGCGGAAGCGAAACCGGTTTCTTCGCTTTTATATTGTTTTAAAATGTTGCGTAACATTAAGCCATTAAGCTACGCACTTTCATTTCCTTGATTAAATTTTGTACCGTTAAAAATATCTTCATATATATATATATATATATATATATATATATATATATATATATATATATATATATATATATATTGTAATAGGTGTTACAATGGTTTATAAATTCATAGTATCACGACACAAAAATTTTCGCGTTTCGAAGCTGACCATGTGTTTTTTGGTAGCCTCTTCTTCGGATAGATTCGTCATAATTATCCCACAAACCCGAGGAACCTTTCGGCCAACACTTATCAAGGGCTTCGTTGGCTTAAATTATAAAGGGTCATAGACAAGGACAAGACCAAAAGGGAATACTCACAATACTGGGAGAAGATGGAACTCGTTTAAAAGTAAACTTTAATGGAAAAAAAACATTAAAATGTAAGAGGGGTGTATACATATAATTCCACAAGAGTGAAATAAAAGAGAAAAATGTTACACTCACAAACTCACCAGTAAATGCAAGGAGCGAAGGAACTGCTCTTTCTGCCTGCACAGGTTCGGCTGCTGTGCAAATAGCCTCCAAAACACGAAGATGATATGCCGATCGAGCACTGTGCAGAACAGAAAACCACATACGAGGAGGCACAAGCTTGATTGTCCAGCAGGTGTTGGCCAATTGCTGAATCCAGAATTGTTTGGGTTGTTCCTATACTTTTTAGAGGACTGCCAGAACGTATATTCGCGGGGACGTGTTGCGCAACCCGTGTCTCCAACCTCAGATTGGTTCGTCCTATATATGCCACATCGCAACAGCATTGAAATTTATAAACAACAGAGCTTTTCCGAAAATAGGACAACCGATCCTTAACGAAGGATGGAAACACAGGCCTTGTCTTAAAAACAACACGCAACTGCACTGAAAAATAACCCGACGAAACTTTGTCAGTAACAGTCAGACATTTCCTTCCAAGCCAGGGTAATTTAAGGTACAAAGGACAGCGACTAGGCCCTTCAACTTTTGGTTCTTTAAAACGTTTAATCTTACGATCTATAACCCGTTTTACCACATTAGTTGGGTACCCATTCCCCTCGAAAATATTTTGCAGGCGTATTAATTCGCTAGCCAGGCACTCCGGAAAACAAATATTTAGGGCACGGTGAACCAAAGTTTCTATTAGACCAATTTTACGGGACTTAGGAACAAATGAGTTCCAATTAGTGTGCAAACCAGTGAAAGTAGGTTTGCGAAATACCGAAATCACGAAAACCTCGTCCCGTCGCTGAACATAGACATCCAAAAATGACATACAACCATCCTTCTCTGTCTCCATAGTAAACTGAAGAGAGGGATGTAAAGAGTTTAACTGAACTAAAAAACGTTCAGCGTTATTAAATAATGAGAAGGCATCATCAACATAACGTCGATATATTAAAGGCTCATCAACCTTCTCAAGTAACACACGCTCATGATATCCCACAAAAATATTAGCAAGAACAGGACCCAAAGGACTACCCATCGCGACGCCGTCTGTCTGTGCATACATTGTCCCGTCAAAACTAAATTCGACTCCCTCTGTAGCCAACCGCATACACTCTAAGAATAACTCCTCGGGAATCACTGCGGGATCTAAATTTCCTCTATATAACATGTCTATACATTAGTTTATGGTATCATGTAACGGAACATTCGTGTACAAACTGACTATGTCAAAAGAGACCATGAATTTATCTCTTGAGGAAAAATCTAAGTTTCTGACGAAACTAGAAAAACTGAAAGAGTCGAGGAGATTGTACGTAGACAGTGCATCAGAGAGATTGGAGAATTTCAGCCAACCACTTAGCCAACTCATGCTGTACAGACCCAACCATAGACAATATGTCCCCCTTAGCGAAGTGCATTCCATGGCAGACTCAAACAACCTAGCTTTAACCTCAGAACACTTTTCCGAAGATATAGGAACATGAATAATTTGCGAGTACAATAACTCGAATTCAGAAGAGATCTGTTCCTTATTAATCCTAGAAGGCGGAACACAGAATTTTTTTTTTTTTAATCATATCACACCCAAGCAAGGCGGTAAAGCTACTGATGTGCAGGGGGCTACATAAGAGTGAGAAGATTAGAAAAGAGAAAACCGGAAACCGCATCCTAAACAGGAAACGAGGGATGAGCCTCTTCAACTGTTCAATAGATGAGGGTGGAGTGTGAACCGGGCGATAGTTTAGTCTATCTACTCCAATTGAACAAAAAAAAAAAAAAGAAAACAAAGTGAGAAGATTAGAAAAGAGAAAACCGGAAACCGCATTCTAAACAGGAAACAAGGGATGAGCATCTTCACCTGTTCAGTAGATATGGGTGGAGTGTGAACCGGGCGATAGATAGATCTATCTACTCTAATTGAAATCTAACCCATGTGAGAGAACTGAAAGTTCAATCCCAGTGAGACTTATACTAGAATAATTGAAAATATGTTGGTGTAAATCACCAGAAACAGAACCAAACCATCTAGTAATCAGGTAATCCAAGTACTTACTATTTCTCTCGTTATATGTATATATATATATATAAACTTATTTATAAATGAAACTTTGTCTCTGTGTGTGTGTCTGTGTATGTGCGTGTCCATTATATATAGACTCCGAAACAACTGAACCGATGTTCTTGAAAACTTACACAGTTGTACTATAAGTGTCTGCGAGTGTTCTTGGCTAGGTTTTGTGACGAGGTAACCCCGATAAATATCGATAATCGAAAAAATCAGGTTATAGAAGGAGTGGTCTGATTTTAATCAAATTAGATACACTCATAGACAAAGACATAGGGAACGATATTCAGAAGTTTCAAGGTTGCAGTTCTTACAATAGTGCAGAAAATAGATAATATATATATATATATATATATATATATATATATATATATATATATATATAAGGCAATTTGTTTGTGTATCTGTTTATCTGGCTGTATATCTGTATTTTTTCAACACTTTTATTTTAGTTTTTGCTTCAGGTTTGGCTCTAAGTAGGTATAATTGTAGTTCTTAGTCTCAGCCATGATACCATTTAATCAGAGGACTCATTTAGCCTTCAAAATTCAGTTTACGACGAAAAAACTTATTTGATATCGATACCAGGAAATCAAAATTTGACTTACATCCATTCATTTTTCTTTCAGTCTGCGGTTTCGCTTTACCTGGAAACAACTATTGCTTTTTAGTCTTTCGTGCCAACGTCCAAAAAGTCTGAGCTTCAGGACCATGCATTAGTTTTAAAGCTTTCATTACACCAGAGCAACGCCGGGCTATACTGCTAATATATATATATATATATATATATATATATATATATATATATATATTAATTTTTAGTTTTCAACCGAAACATCTGCGCGAGCCGGGGTGCGCACCGACGAGTTTTGTTCGTTTGCTTTTGGTTGTGAGAGTGCAAACATCCGGTCCCTCACTTTTGCTCAGTTGGTATCACCACAGGTTCACACATAGGTTTGTTTCTTCCAGCTTAAGAAAATATTGCTTGATGATGTGTATATGTTCGTCCCAAGTCATGCTGTACACAATTACATCATCTATGTAGACCTCACGTCCCTGAATTTCGTGTAGAAGGGAATGCATCATCCTTTGAAATGTTGCCGGCGCATTTTTCATCCCAAACGGCATAACCTTATATTGGTAGATACAATCTGGAGTCACAAATTCTGAAATTTCTTTGGCATTGTCAGTTAAGGGTACTTGCCAATAACCGTTGATTAAGTCAAATTTACTCACATATTTCACCTTGCCGATGTTGTCAATACAGTCGTCAATTTTAGGAATTGGAAAGGAGTCACTTTTGGTTACTGCATTTACTTTTCGAAAATCTGTTACAAATCGGTAGTTTATATCAGGTTTTGGTATAAGTACACAAGGAGAACTCCACTGACTGTTGCTTGGTTCAATGATGTCATTATCCAGCATGTATTTAATCTCTGCTCTCAGCTGTTGAAGCTTGATTGGATTTACCCGCTAAAAATGTTTGATGGGTTTTTCATCTCCAACTAAAACATCATGTACTGCAACCGTTGTTTTTCTAGGAACATCAGGAAAAAGAATTTTGAAATCGTTGATCAAACCATGAATTTCTTTTCTTTCCTCATAAATGTTCAAATTTTACATTTAAATTAGATAAGATTTCCGAGTGTTTTAAATGACTACTCTGACCCATGTTATTCTTCCTAATAACTGTATGTTCATTATTGTCTAAATCATCTTCAAATTGATTTGTATTATTTATGTTTATTAAGGTTGAAACTGGTTTAATATTAGTTACATAATTTCTGTCGATATAACTTTTTAACATATTCATGTGGTAAATTATTTTCTTTTTCCTTCGCTCTGAGATGCAGATGATATTATTTACATCATTAATTTGTTCTTTTCTATCATATCAGGACCAAAATATCTTGCTTGTAGAGGATTATTAGGAATTGGCAAAAATACTAAAACATTGTCACCACTTTCAAATTTACGATCTTTACTATTTTTATCGTATCTAGACTTCATTTTAATTTGTGAGTTTTTTAAATTTTCTTGCGCTATTTTGAAAGCATTGCATAATTTCTCTTTAAAATTTGATACATAGTCTAAACGATTCATCTCATTTTGTTCAGTCAACCATTTTTCTTTTAGAAGTCTTATAGGACGCCTAACCGTATGTCCGAAAACTAATTGAAAAGGACTAAACCCAAGAGTGTCTTGAGCAGCTTCTCTAGCGGCAAACAAATCAAAATGAATCTCTTCGTCCCAATCCTTTTTATATTGATAACAATATTTTCCGATCATAGACTTTACTGTTTGAAGAAAACGCTCAAGAGCTCCCTGTGATTTGGGGTGATAAACACTGGATTTGTATTGATTAATAGCCATTTCACTCATTATTTGTTGAAATAAACAAGACATAAAATTCGAACCTTGGTTTGACTGAATAGCCGAAGGAATCCCGACTAAACAGAAAAACTTAGTTAAAGCTTTAACAATAGTCCTAGCCTTAATATTTCTTTGAGGGATAGCCTCTGGAAAGCGGGTTGACGTACACATAATTGTCAAATACTGGTTTCCTATTTTTGTTTTTGGAAGAGGACCAACACAGTCAACTAGTACTCTACTGAAAGGTTCTTCAAATGCTGGAATAGGTTTCAGAGGGGCGAACGGAATCTTTTGATTAGGTTTTCCAACCATCTGGCATGTGTGGCAGGAGTTACAGAAATTGACAACATCCTGTCTAAGTTTCAGCCAGTAAAATGATTTAATATTTTTTCACAGGCCTTATTTATTCCTAAATGGCCTGACATTGGAGTATCATGAGCTATGTTTAGTATTTCTTGTCTGTATACTTTCGGGACCACTATTTGGTTTATTATCTTCCACTCATCATTTAGGCTGGCATCCACTGGACGCCATTTCCTCATTAAAATGCCATCTTTCATATAAAAACATTCTCTAACTTTTCTTGCTTCTTCTAAAGGAACTATTTTATTTTTTAAAAGACAACGTTCACAATCTTTATCTTGTTCAATAACAAGTTGATTTTTATTTAGATCATCTTTCATTTTTTCTGTGTCATTTCTTTTTTGGGGAGGTGGTTTAGTAAATTTCTTATCTGAATTATTTGTTTGTCTAAATGATGAGATATAAAGGTTTTATTCAATTGTAACCAATTAGCTGGTGTTGCTGAATCTTCTTTTTCTGAAATTTGTTTCTTTGCTTTTGCCCTAGTAATAAAACAATCGGGTCCAAGGGGTTTCCTTACTGTTAGGCAACGAATTCACTGTTTTCTTCGACCTCAAATTCATCGTTTATTTCTATTTTATCACAGACGAATGGTTCTGATACTATCCTGTCACCTGTTAAGTCGTTGCCTAACAGTAAGGAAACCCCTTGGACTGGCAGGCTTGGTCGTACACCGACTATGCTACTACCCGGCCGGTCGCTGTTGGTTTTGATCCAGATAGCTGGTCGTAGATTGACTCTGTCACGGTGATCTCCCTTGTCCCACGTTGTGTTGATTAATAACAAGGTAGTCACGTGAGTTCTCCACTAGCTGTCTCTCTGCCGAGCTAAACCAAACCGGGAAGCGTGCACACAATTGAGTAATAAAAACATGAAATATAGCACCAAGAAAAATAAGTGGACCGACGTCTGAAGTGTTGTAAAATAACGTCTTTATATACAGAATATACACAATAGTTTCTTGAATAATTCCAAATCCCTGCTTCTATCAAACTGGTAGCGGAACGGAAGTTTCTTAAGCAAATCGAATTATTCTCCTAAGCAATAACGAGAAATCTGGCTGGCCACAGCTTGCTGCTCCGAACAGAGTTCTAAGTTCGTTATAAGCCTAGTCAACTTGTTGCTTGTTTTCCAGAATGTTACGGAAATTGCCGAAGTGCTGGGTTACTCTCTTCATTTAACAAGTTCAAACTTTGTCTGCAAGTTCTCTTCTTGTCTGTCTCTTAACTCTGGTTGGTTGATTGGCGACAGGCTTCTCTACGGTCGGCACCCAACAGCATGGCGATCATCTCTCTATCTCTTTACTTCTTCAACCGGGGACTGTCTTTAGCGGGCGGTGATTTTCTAAGGTTGGCGCCCAACTGTGTGGCGATTATAATCTCTTTGTCATTATGTCTCTGGACCAGGAACTCGAACTCACTGCCACTCGAGCTGCAACTACTCCAACTGCAACTTTGTCTGCAAAATCACTTCTTGTCTGTTTTTAACTCAGGTTGGCCGACATCAGGCCCCTCTACGGTTGGTGCCCAACAACATGGCGTCTATCTGCGTCGTTACATCTCTAGGCCAGTAACTGGAACTGAACTACAAACTGCCTCGAATCGCCGCTGGAACTCATCTCCGGAACTTTCTCCGACTCAACTCGAACTCGAATTCAAAACTTCTCTGTCGATCTCTGCAACCCCAACTCAAAACTTTGTCTGTAAAATAACTTCTCTTCTTTCTTTAACTCTGGCTGGCCGGCAGGCTCTGCGGTTGGCGCCTATATTCGTCGTTGGGTCGGTAACTGGAACTGAAACTGAACTGCCTCGAACCACCGCTGGGACTGGTACTTCTAACTGAACTCCGACTGGTCTCGTCTCCTGACTCGAACTTCAACTCAAAAACTTTGTCTGCAAATTCTCTCCTGTCTTTAACTCTGGTTAGCCGGCATCAGGCCTCTTCTGTCGATCTCTGCCATTCCGACTTCGACTTCAAACTTCGACTTCAACTGCAACTTTGTCTGTAAAATTACTTCTTGTCTGTCTTTAACTCAGGTTGGCCAGCAGGCTCTGTGGTTGGCGTCCAACAATATGATGCCTATCTTCGTCGTTACATCTCCGGAACTTTCTCCGACTTTGGTCCCTCGGGACCCTGTATTTATACCTATGCCATGGTGTGGGGCCGACGGTCGCTGGGTGTCTAACCCCTCATCTCGGCGACCAATAGAATGACGAGGTTAGCTGCTACTCATTGTTGCCTCTTGTTTACCCAATGGGATTAATCTGCTTTCCATGACGTCAATTGTTGGTCGTCTCCCACTTTCGGCGCTTGTTTACAGGGCCAATGGAATTCTCCTCCGTCTTATGACGTCATCTTCCCATACTCCTTTTCTGGGCTGGACTTAACTGAATTATCTCTCTCAAAGTTTTCTTTCTCACGAAACAATTTCGGGGATTTTTTTTCTAAAACAATCGCTATTAACCTTTTTGAACTGGCTTCGCCCAAAACAAGTTGACTAGGGTCCATTGACATTGTTACCCAGATAAGAATTTCTCCGCACCTGTGTTTTTTAATATCCATTTCTAAGTCACCTATATTTTCAAGCGATAGGAATGTTTTCGTTATCTGGTCTTACCCTGGTGTCAGTGAAAATGTTTCTTTCTCTAAATTACTTCGGGGCCAGTGTTATCTCAATCCTTTTCACAATTCACGCTAGCAGGACAATTGGATACAATAATTATTAATAAAAGTGAAATTTCTTTTTCGGCTTTTACAAATGCCCGGCGAAAAAATAACAATTGAATTTATCTCTTTCTCTTAGGTTTAGAATGACAATTGTTAGCTTTCTTGGGTGGGCTGAAATCGACATCTATTGTTTCGTGGCATTGAAACAAATTTAAGTTTTTTCTTTCTTCTTCTTTCTCTGGTTTAAAATAATAACCGAAAAATACCATCTGATATATTTCGTTTTTGTTTTCTTTTCCTTCGCTCCTATTCGGAGAATAAAGATAAATATCTTTTCGTGCGTTCTCCCCTTACTTATAATAGAAATTAGAAGATTGTCCAGTTATAGTTAATAATTAATTAATAAAATGAATCACCTCCGTTTTCTTTTGCTCGTATTCGGAGAATAAAGAAAATTTCTCTTAGTGTGCTCTTTTATGATCTATAATAGCAATTAGAAGATTCTCCGGTTATAGTTAATAATTAATTAATAAAATTAATTAGCTTTGATCCGCACCAGAATATTGTTATACGACTACAACCGGACCATTCACCAATTTCGATTTTATATAAAGTCTATGAAGCGGAACCTTAATGACACCCAATTCAACGCCTTGCAATAAAACAAAATCGCCAGTAAAGGTCGTTTCCGAGAGTTCTAGTATGTCTTCTAATAATAAGGTTTGAGACGCACCGGTGTCTCGCAAGATTTGGATAGGCCTAGCTTTCTCAGGGTCGTCAATGTAAACAGAGCCCTGGGATAAAAATGGTTTATAATTTTCCATACATGAGTTTTTATTGTGTTCTAACATCTAGTTTAGAGAAGGAAGAATGAGGAAAAGAGATACGTGTTCTCTGTTTTATAGCAAAAGTATGAGGCTGAAAGGAGTTCTTTTCTTCCCGTTTTCTTTTTAGGATATGGCAGTCGGATATTATATGATTATCCTTCTTGCAGTAGGCACATGAAATTTTTTATTCTGTCGGAACAGAACTTTTAGGTGTGTCTCTTATTTTTTGTGCATATCACTTCTATGAGGGAGAGGTTTGGACAGTGTTTGTGTATTTGCGCGAAAACCTGACTGATTTTCGTTTACTTTAATGTTTTCAAAACTCTTTTTGTGAGTTAAACTATAGGTATCTGCTACTACTGCGGCCTCGTTAATTGTTTCTACATTCTTATCTTCGAGATGTATGCGAATCTCCTGTGAAATGCATTGCTTAAATTCTTCAATAAAGAATGAGTTGGCGTAACTTATTATCTAGTTTTTTCGCCCTAATCCATCTATCAAAGAGATCTTGTTTTTCCCTCGCAAACTCGACATATGTTTGTCGTGTGAATATTTTATAATTCCGAAATTTCTGCCTATATGCCTCTGGAATTAATTCATATGCATTTAAAAGGGCATTTTTGATTTTATCATAGTCTGTGACCTCTTCAATACTGAGGGCCGAGTATATATCAGCAGTTCTACCGACCAACCGTCTGTAAGAGTGTTGACTGCATTTGACTCATAAATTTCTTGCTATTTTTTCAAAATAAGGAAAATATTTTTCCACTTTTTTTCTCACAGAACTTATGTACTAATTTGATATATTTACCGGCATCAAATGCTGCACTTGAGGGAAAATTCTCTGAATTTTGACTTCTATTTTCGTATTGTAATTTTAATTTTCCTAACTCTATTTCAGCTTGGATTTTTCTTTCTTGCATCTCTAATTTCTTTATTTCTAAGTGAAGACGTAAATTACTTTCGTCTATATTATATGAGTCTAAGAAATTTCTATTTTTTAGTTTTTCTGCTAAGATACTTTTGACTTCTGTCTTTTTCATAGAAGGATTTATATTTAATTTGAAAAGTTCCGCAATTTGTAATAAGTTCGATTTTTGTAAAACTTCAAATGATTCACTTATAGCGAGGACGCGTTCTTTTGAAGGGTAGTTGTATATTGTTGAAGATTAACGGAACTTGGCCTCGTTGCAGATAGCCCACTATGAGTCATAAAAAGATTATAAAATCAAGAAAAGCAAACTGAGTTGAGAAATAACATTTTATATACACATATCAATTAAGGTTTTTACAATTAAAGTAATCCTTTAAATATGGGTCCAACGGACGTTAAAAGTTCATGGCAATAAAATGCTCAAAAGAGAATTAATACTTAGGTATGTGGGAACGTTGTAAGTAAGGAATGTCTTTGATGTATCTACTCCTTTGGTCAGTAAGTAGTTTTGAGATAGCGAAGAAGGAAAAGATAGATAAGGGAGGCGAGCATAGTAAGCCGCTTGACTTGGTCAAGAGAGCTACTAATTACTCTCGTCTATCTCGAGTCTGTCTGTCTGGGTCGGTCTGTCTGTCTGTCTGGCGATGCTTTCTGTATCGGCTTTTTATTTCAACTTTTTAGATCGCAGCAGATCATTTGGAAATTCACATCCGTATTTGATTTCCCATTGGCCGATAAATAAAATTCGCGTAGGGTTGCGAACTAGAATTTTATATTTAATTAATTTTTAGTTTTCAACCGGAACATCTGCGCGAAGCCGGATGCGCACCGACGAATTTTGGTCATTTTCTTTGTGGTCGTGAGAGTGCAAACATCCGGTCCATCGCTTTTGCTCGGTTGGTATCACCACACACTAACATCGGCTAAACTTTTAAAAAATTTCTACGGAAAAAGGCATGCTTTTTTGTTTTGGTTTTTATATTTTTTTACGAAAGATATTTAAATATAGTTACTTTCTTTTCCAGAATTACGTATATTGAGTTTATTTTGTTTGTTTTGTTTTTAAGATATTATCGAGTTAGATGCGCTCTTAATTTTTATTTATTTATTTAGTTAGTTTATTTTATCAAGTTGTACGAGCTCCTAATTTTGTTATTTATTTATTCATCGAAACGAGCTCCTAATGTTTTGTTATGATAGCGTCGGAGGATTTTGTTACGTTTTTGCTTCGGACGAGCTCCTAATTTTATTACGTGTTAAGTGTAACAAAAGGAAAAAACTGATTGACCAAAACTCAGAGATAAATCAGAGACAAATAAAACACAACAAATAAAATATTTACAAATATACAATTTTTGTTGCATTCAAAACAAGAAACAAAGTTTACTACTGGCGAGTGTTACGAGAAGAAAAAGGGAAGGTAAGGTGTCAAGTATCTTTACCCATTTAAGTTGGCGTAGAAGTTAAGTTTTTGGAAATCCTTAAATGAGTATATAAAGAATTTAAGTATGATCAATGAAAGTCAAAAATATGTATTTACCCATGTAGTTCTGTGAGCTTCTCTTTCAGGTTTTAGTTGGTCGGCAACTTTTTTATAGATTCTTTCGGTTCGATATAAATCCTTGAATCACAAACCGGAGTTGATAACGTCAGCAAACACTGGTAACAAAACTATTTATTCTTGTAAAAAATACAAAATTTGTGGCACAAGGCCGAAAAGAGGAGGAGTAAAGGTTAGTACTCACTGAACTATCCTATACCTAGATAGACACTATCACGACCCAATCGCACATTACAATTTACACATTTACCACAAGAACCTATCCATCACCTCCCAATCCTTCATACACCACAATACTACAAATTTACAAGAGGAACCTAAAAAGGGGGGAAAACCCATGACAATAAAAATGCAATTATATACAATATAATATATAATTTAAAACATTTGATGAAAGATGAAATGATGGGAGTGGGGTGAACCCCAAACAAACTAAAAATACAACAATTTTTTAAACTAAAATAATACACAATGTTAGTAAGACCCGTCCATCCCAAAAAAAGAATGGCCGCTGTATTCTGCCAAACGGCGAAATCAAGAAGCACACTCGCTAAGGGAGTAGGTGGGGTACAATAATTAATGGAATGGGACAATCAAAAGCTGAACCAACCGAGATTAAAGGAAGCCAAAACAAACTGGTGAGGAGGGGGTTGGGAATCTCGACTTGGATCATAACAGAAGACATTGCCGGGTACAGGCTAGGAACACATTAATTCACGTTAACTAGGTACACTAAAGAAAGTTACCTTAACCAGAGGAGGATTCCAAAGGAATCCACCCCGGTGTAACCAGTAGATCTAAAAGAGAAAATCAAGGCTAGCCGCGTTCACGCAAACCAGGGTCGCCACATTTCCCCACCTTTTGCTGAAGTCTGTCAAAGTCAAACGTTTCCAATCAGTTCTAATCCTTATTTTGAGCATCAGCTTAAAATATCGGATCAGAGCCTGATGTAAAAGACGCTGACCTCTCAAGACTTCCTCCGTTCGCGTCGTCCAAATCACCATTCGAGTTGTGGCTAGCAGCGACAGAAACACCATGCGCTTCATCCCAGAAAACGGGGGCAGGCACAATCAATGAGCACAAGCTCTCGCGGCGCGATACGAGCGGTCAACTGGCCGATACGGTCCCATAGAGGGCAAACCCGCCAACAATGGTAGATGGCGTGCAAAGACGTTTCTTCCGAGCCAAGATTGCAGCGTTCACAATCTGACAAATCCACCAGGCTCCATATGAAGGCCATGTCATTGAGTGGCAACTGATTCCAAGCCAATCGCCAGATGAGCGAAAACTCAGCGTTGCTGAGATAATCAGTATCTGGCGCCCAAGTCCAGAACGAGCGAAACATATCCTCTGACAAGCGGCGCAAATCACGTAATGAATCCTTCGCGACGCCCTCTAATAACCCACGGTAGAAGACTCTCCTAGGCTGTGAAAGGTCACTAGACCGTGGAATGGCCCGCAAGGCCGCCAGACATTCGAGTAGAAAACTCGATCGCTCCCGCGGCTTACGACACCGCCTCGAGATGGGGGTACTGATAGTAAGGCCAGGAAACATGTCCCTCACTATCCCCGCCAGCAACGAGTCTTCCAAAATCACTCGCCTGAGAAAAACCAACCTTGATGCAACCTTGTTCCCATCAGGTATGGCATTCCCAGATCCCCATGACGCGGGCGTTGGTAACAGACACGTTTGTCGACGTAGTGTTTGCGTCCTCTTCACAGAAGGGAGAATAGCAAACGCTCGATCGCCTCCCTACACACTTTACAAAGTGGAAGTACTGACAACCGGTAAAGGATAATGGGAAAGACGTATGTTGTACACGCTTCAGCCAAACCCTTTAAGGACAAATTCCTTCAACGTCAAATCTCGACCGACACGCTGACCTTTGCCAGTACTTCTGATCAGTTTTTCTCCAACTGGAGGTCGGCCCAAAACACACTCCAAGAATGCGGACAGGGCCGTCCGTCCAGTCGAAGGACCCAGGGAGGGTAACACTCTACCAGGCACCTAACCGCAAGCCGGACGACTTGTTGCGGTTAATCTTGGCCCCTGTCAACTGTTCGTACCGTTCAAACGCCTTCTGTACCACCTCGATGTCACCCCGGGAGGACACGAAAGTAGTGACGTCATCGGCGTACGCGGAAACCCTGGCACAAGCACCACCAGGGACAGCGATTCCACGTAGGGCCGGACTGCACGTCCTGCCCCTTAGCCGGAGAAGGAGGGGCTCCTATGCCAAACCATAAAGTAGAGGCGTCAGTGGACAACCCTGTCGAAACAGACAGTGCCAGAACGCCCGACAACTTTCCGTTCACATGTACCACAGCCGTGAGGGACTGATACAGGAGGCTAATCCAGCAGCAGAAGTTAGTTTCGAATCCAGCGGCCTGCAGGACAGCTGCCAGGTAACGATGGTCAACCCTATCAAATGCCTTGGACTGATCCAAATGGATCAGCGCGGATTTTTCGTCGTCTTTTATCCCCTCTATGATCGTGCATATCAGATGCAGGTTGCTCTGAATTATTCGGCCCTTCACAGCACAAGTCTGCTCAGGTCCCAACAGAGACTCAGCAACTAATTGCAAACGATTTTGCAAGATCTTGGCCAAAATCTTTAACACTGCGTTTAGCAGAGTTATGGGCCGGTAACCCTCTAACACCTTCCCCACATATTTGCCTTTTCTCAACAGCGTGATCAGACCCCTGGTGAACCAGTTGGGGATGGACCCCTGCCGGAACCAGTTGTTGAACACGACACTCAAAATCGGGACATAGATGTGCGACAGGCTCAAGTACAATTCATAGGGCAAACCATCGAGACCCGGCGATTTGCCTCTGCCGACCTTCTTCAAAGCCGCGTAGACTTCGCCCTCCGTAATCTCTCCCTCGCAGCTAGCTGCATCAGCCGGCAAAAGCCGGAGGAAGTCAGCTAAATAGCTGCGAAACTCCTCATCACAGAGATCAGGCTCCTTGGTAAACAGGATCTCGAAATGCCGCCAAAAACGCCTCGCACATGTCGTCAGTCGACCGAAGAGTGTGTCCCTCCGGGTTGCGAACCTCTCGAATGTACCGGTCGCCTCCTCGGCGAATCTCTTCCTTGCGCAGTTCTGCGCCCATGTTCACCGCTGCGGAAGATATCTTGCTTAACCTATGTCTAATTACTTGGCCCATGTAACGATCGCTATTCGACCGCTCCAGAACCTCCTTAGCTATGGTTATCTCTAGGGGATCCCTACCAGCCACCGCACAGGAGTAATTAGCTGTAATTGTCTTCATCTTGTCAGCCTTATCTAGTTTGAGCCGTTTGCTGAACTTGGTGGTGAAGACCTAATACGATTCTCAAGATTCTCCCACCACTTATTCCTAATGACTCCCTAAGTTAACGCCCGCTGCACTAAGTTAATCAGCTGGGACTGGAAGTCCCGCCTGTCCAGTAAGGACACGTTGAACTTCCAGTAACCAGCCATTCTAGGCCTATTTTCTAAATTTGCCCAGGCACAAACAAGTTTGTGATCCGAGTAGCCTAACCAGTGGAACGTAGGACAATCTAAAAGATCTATGTCGGCTTCACGAACTAACATTCTATCCAAGTAGCTAGCTACCCGGGTAGAAGGCCAACTATTAACCCACGTCCACATTCTTCCACCCTTGTGATCGACCCGGTATCTATCGACGAGCCCGAACTCCTCGATGAGATCAGCCAAGCTACTATCACGTGCCTTTCCGCTAGCTCCCCGCCCTCTATCCAGCTTGAGGTCCAGGATGGCATTCCAGTCCCCCATTAAGACGAGCCGCGTTGAATCCACCAGGAAGGGCTCCAACCGCCGAAAAAACGAGACGCGCTCCTCCCGGTCGTTGGGTGCATAAACCGCAACCAGTCGAAACGCATTGCTTTTCACTGCAATATCGGCCACGATCAGCCGGCCCTCGGCACCGACATGAACAAGATCCACCAGGCTTAACCAGCAAAGAAACTCCTCTGACCAGCCGGTTCCCATATGCTGAATAGACGACAAAGTCCTAAACAGCACACAGGCATCGGCCATGCAAACAAAGTGAGTCGCTTGGATTGCGGCGACATCCTCACCGAAGGACAAGAGGTCCAGAAGCAGGCGGACAGTCTTACTCCGATCCCTCATGCCCTTCGCATTTAAACTGGCTAACTTAATTGACATCTTTTAGACCTGAAAAGAGAAAGAAAAACATACAGGACGGAAATCTATAGCAGTAGGGACGCCGACGGATTGTTCTAGGCTTCTCGTACGTAATATCGGACGTAATTCATCCGTCCAGGACAATGCCGCCAACGTCTGTGGAAAACGTTAGCTTTACAGCCCTATATAATGAGGGGTGGAGGATGATAGGGATCCTCCCAGAACAAAAATGAGAAAGTTTCTGCAGGTATTTGGTCCCTGTTTGGGCCATTTCTATTTTGGGGGAACTCTTCCACTGCTCCCTGGATGAAGTCCCACACCTTAAGATTGCCCCCGGTATTCCTTATTAGTGTCAAAACTCCGGAGTTTTGCAGGAAATTGTTTGGGTCCTCGACCGACTTTCCGTCGATCGAGGTCAACTTAAATAGTGGCCTTTTAGAAGGTTCTTTTCTGAGAGGAGAGGTCCTTCTCTAAGCCCGGCCTGTCGATGCGACAGATGTCTACTTTTTTAAAGGGATTATCCCTTTTCTTTTTCTTTTCTCTATTACTAGGGGAGGGTGTTTCCAATTGGGAGGAGGAGGATTCAGTTTGAGTAGGGGGATTTTCTGGGAGGGAGATGTAGAAGTCAAATAACTTACCTTTCAACATAGTGGTCTTCTTTTGTCTCCCTGTAGGAAGGTGAATATTCGAGAGTGTGAGACTCACCTTCCTGATGTGTCCAACTAGCGTCCAGTTGGCAGACAAAAATAAACAGGGTTGTAACTGAATACATGTCCCTATGTGGCCCAAAGACAAATGGTGGATATTGTGCTCAATATTTATGGAGCTCAATGTACACACTGAAATTATCAGCCAATCACTGCCAATCTGCCCTGGTGGTTTTTTGTCAGTTAGACTCAACTTCTATTCTAGTTGATTACTGGCTGGTTAATCTATAAGATTCTTACAGGAAGTGTGTTGGGAAAAAGGAGTCACTGGTTGCAAGGGGGTGTGGGGGAAGGAGACGATGTAATTCTGACTGTGGAGGCGGACTGTCACCTCCCCTTTATGGCTATAGTTTTTACTGAGGATGCAGGGACGGATTGAGCCTTGGTGGCAACCATGACACGTTCCGCCCTGCCGTGTTCAACTTCGTCCACCTTCCTTTTCTTTTTTTGAATTTTTACCTCCTCCTCCTGCCCTCTTTTAAGCGATGAGGAATGCGAGGGAGGCATTTCATCAATATTCATTTTTTCAGAAAGTTGCTGTTGTTGCTGCTGTTGTTGTTGTTCTTGCTGTCGAGGTTCCTGTTGTTGCTGCTGCTGCTGTGCAGTTATTTTTGCTGTTGTTGCTTCTGTTGTTTTGGATTTTCTTTGACTGGGGACGAAGGCGTCTTCGATTGTGGAGGAGGAGAAGTCAATTTCTTCCCCTTTCTCACCACTTCCGTCCACTCAGTAGTTCCGGCCTTCTCCTCCTCCGTTACTTGTGTTTTTGGTGTTTGGATTTCAGCGTCTTTTTTTGAGGGGCACATTTTGGCCACATAGCCTACCATCCCGCAAAGCCAACAATGCGGCTTTCGCCCCTCCACCGCCACAAAAGTTTCCAGCCTCTACAAATCAAAACGTCCGGCATCCGCAGAAAACTGGGCCTGTCCACAACGACGTGTACCGCAACATCTTCCGTGGGTATGCCTGCTTTGCTGTTAACGCGGGCCACCTCCTCCACTGCTCCGAACTGGGCAAAGTAAGCCCTAATGTGGTCCTCCGAGATTCCAAGCGGCACGCCGTGGGTAATAACTCGGGTCTGCCTGGTGCCCATGTACTCCGTTTGGAGCCTAATTCCTTTGGCAGTCAATGTTGTGCCGGCAAATTTTTTGGCCTCCTCTTCTGTGTTACGAAGAACGTCCCACATGGCACGAGACCGTCGCGCCAGCACTTTTGGGACGATTTTCAGGCATTTCAAGACCTTCTCCATATTCTCCCTGCTGAAGCCCACAAACTTACGTGTTTTTGAGTTCGACATCAGCAGGGATATCGTTTTTACTATAATTACGTTCACAACTTCAGAGATAACGATTAGCTTGTTGCCTGAAATAAAATCTTTGAATCTCTCCTGCAAACCTTGGTAGTAGGTGGCGTCTTTTTTTTTTTTTTTTTTGCAGGAACGTTGTTCCATGCAGACGGCCGGAGAGACGAAGTCATAATTGGACTTGCCACCATCACCCCTCACAACACAAAACAATCTTTTCAAAAAGTCTAGAAATAAACACAAACGAGCAACAAAGACAAATAAACACTGTTAACAAAACGACGTACTCACAGGTAACAAAGATTCCACGTAAAAAATTCCAAGCGCAACTTTTCGTACAAAAAGACAAAAAGGCTACTACTCAGTGACACAAATCCTGGTAACAACTGACTACTCACTGCCCAAAACTTATTTTTATAGGGGCTATTAGCATTGTGTTGCGAACTGGCTATAGTTCCAGTTACGCGATACTAATATAAACTTTTAAACAACAAATATTAACACGCTGCCGTGGCACGCGTAGTGAAAAAAGGACAAGTTACATGGCAATAACAAATAGGCATTTAATAAAACACAAACAAGTAACAATACATCACGAATGTTTAAGTAAGTCCCAAACAAGAAGAATGCTCAAGTTGTCCAAATGGACGAGAATATTTTTAGCAAGACTAGATAAGAAACGACATACCGTTGGGCCAGCAATTGCTCTTCGTGGCTATCCCACTCCAGCCGAGAAGGGAACTGACCCCAGATAAAAAAAAGAGGCAGGTTCATTAACCTGCACTGGAAGTACTACTAAAATGGAATAAAAATATAAACTACACATGCATATCAAAGTAAAAAAATAAAAGAAAAAATGTTCTTGCTATAACATAAAACAGGAATAGTTCCTTTAAAAGTGGAGAATATCCTCCAAAAATAGTTTTACTGCCCAAAACCAGGAAAAATTTACTATTTCGATAAACCAGATCTGGTCACAGTTTCTTTTACTACCTCAGGTACTGATGGTGCCGGAGGTATCACTGATGTGTCCATACCAAGCCAGGTAGTGTCCAAAAAGGCAGGCTCACCACAAAATATTTCAAGTGACTTTCGATGACTTTAAAAGTCCTCTGTAGGATGGCTGCAATGTATGGGACTTAGCCAAGTTCTGCACAAAAACATGTGTGCATGTCTATAGGAGTTTAGGTACATATTTGGACCTGAGCAGAAAACTTATATGTTAAGTTCGCCATTCTTGCAGCAAGCCGATCGACGAATGAGGTCATATTTAAAACTTCTTGTGGGGGTTGCAGAAAAAACTGGCCTGGGAGTCTGAGTGTAGTGCCATACACTATCTCAGCAGATAAACATTTCAGATCATCTTTAACTGCGGTGCGAAGTCCCAGAAGAACCAATGGTAAATGCTCCAGCCAATTTGCCTGATTCGTTGTGGCCCTTAAGGCTGACTTGAGTGTACGATGAAATCTTTCCATTAAGCCATTTGCCTCAGGATGGTAAGCAGTAGTTTTAATTCTCTTACTCCCTAGGATCCTCATCAGCTGGTTGAATAGGTCGGACTCAAATTACCGCCCTCTGTCTGTAGTAATTACAGCGGGGACTCCAAAACGAGACACCCACTCTGACACAAAATTCTTTGCTGTGGTATATGCTGTAATATCTGACATGGGAAGAGCCTCACACCAACGGGAAAAGCGATCAGTACATGTCAACAGATATGTCTGATCCTCACATGAGAGGAGTGGTACTGTGATGTCCACGTGCACATGTGCTAACCTCTCGTCGGGTGATGGAAAGGATCCAGGTGGTGAGGGTATGTTTCCCCACTTTGGCCCTCTGACACGGCACACATGTCTTCGACCATTGCCGAATGTCAGTTTTCATGCATGGCCAAACAAATCTGTCAGTAATTAGCCGTATTGAGGCATTGGCTCCTGGGTGGGACAAATTGTGGATGAAGGAGAATGTCTTCCGCATTGACTCAGGCACGAAGGGGCGCAATCTTCCGGTGCTGGTGTCACATACCACTTCCAATTCTGTGTTTGGAACATGTATCTTCGACAGAGTCAAGGATGTGTGGTTCTCTCGTAGAAGGTGCTGTAGTTGCTGATCCTTTACCTGGGCTTCCACAAATGGTTGGTATTCCAAGCACGGATCCATCACAAAAGCATTGATGCCACGAGACATGGTGTCTGCAGGTATGTTATTGGCTCCCTTGTTAAACGGATATCCGAGGTAAATTGTAGCATATAATCCAAATGTGTGGTTTCACGTGGGGAATCTGTGTCCGAGTTTGACTGGAAGGCTCCCAACAAGGGCTTGTGATCCGTCAGTAAGTAGAAGAGCCGCCCTTCCAACAAATTTCGAAAGTAACGGACGCTGCGAGGGGTTCACGTCCAAATGTGCTGTACCTGGAGTCCGTAGAAGTTAGCTTCTTGGAAAAGAAGGATATTGGTTTCCAGTGGTTACCGATCTTCTGCTGCAGTACTGCACCTATACCAATGAAAGAAGCGTCAACTACCAAACACAACTCGCTACCTAGAACAACATGAGACAATTCAACTGCTCGGGACAATAAAACCTTAATTTGATGGCAGATTGCCAAGGCTGGTTCGGACAAAACTATGTCACAATTTTTGACATCAGTTAAAAAATCAGTCAAAGGTTTTATAACCTGCGCACAGTTTGGCAGGAACCTTCGAACAAAATTCACCATCCCTAAAAACTGCCGCAACTTTCTCATGGTATCTGGCACGGGGAAGTCAGAAATGGCCGCCACTTTAGATAGGGAAGGTGAAATTCTAGCTGAATTAATGCGGTGATCTAGGAAAATTACTTAAGTCTTTCCAAACTCACACTTTACTGGGTTGATAACAACCCCAAATTCCTCAAAACATTAAAAAACGAGCTGTAAATTTTTGATATCTTCTTCCATGGAAGAACTGGCTATCCATGTAGGCAGACAAAATGCAAACCGTGCAAAACATGATCGATAAACCTTTGAAAAGATTGTGCTGCGTTTCTCAGTCCAAACGGCATGCGCAGAAACTCAAACAACCCAAATGGTGTTGTTATGGCAGTCTTTGGAATATGTTCGGGTTCTACCGGAATGTGATGGTAGGCCCTGATAAGGTCTAATTTACTAAATATAGATTTACCCTGAATGATGGCCGTTACATCGCGCATATGCGGAATGGAATAACAGTTAGGTTTAGTGGCAGAGTTGAGTGCCCTATAACCGCCACAAGCGCGCCAGGTACCACCACTTTTAGATACCAGGTGCAAGGGAGATGCCCAGTTACTTTTTGATGGCCGGATAATACCTAGTGCCATCATTTGGTTAAATTCCGCTTTCGCCACACTCAATTTTTCCGGTGCCAGGCGACGAGGACGGCTGTGAACAGGAGGACCACTAGTAGTAATGTGATGTGAGATATTGTGGGGCAGACTATCCTTGTGAAAAGATGGTTTTGTAATTCTCTCAAACATTTTTAAGAGCTTACAAAATATCGAGTTATCTTCTGTGTTAGCCACAGTTGGACATAATGGAATTCCATTATGAATGGCTCCCGGCGATCGCATATTTGTCTTAGGGTCTGTCAGACAACGTCTGTTAACATCAATGAGAAGACCAAATTTGTGTAAGAAATCTGCAAGACCCAATCTGAGAAGACCAAATTTGTGTAAGAAATCTGCACCCAATATGGCCTTCTCTACATCCGCAAGGACAAAAAAATAGGTGAAAACCCGTCTCAGACCCAAATTCAACGTAAGGCACCTCTGACCATAAGTCTGGATGATTGACTTATTTATGGCCTGTAGAGTAAGTTTATGAGGGTCTTTTAACTTGTGTGCTCTAGTGGCAGGAATTAAAGATATGTGCGCACCACTGTCTACAAGAAAACGTATACCAGTAGTGCGATCTGCAACAAATAGTAAGCGACAAATATCAACCACACCGGCGCACCGTGTCGCCAGCTTAGGCTTTTCCCTGTTGTGAATTGAATAAACCGGGGGACTTACAATAATTAGCCCTATCTCCAAATTTTCTGTGCAAGAAACACATTGGTTCCTTGCTAGCCGCTCTTGCACGACCTCTACTTTGGGAGCGGGGCATGCTGATCTTTTGTAAACGTCTCTCTAGGTCTTCCATCCTGGCCTCTAACTTCCGTTGTCCTTCTAAGAGTCTACCCAGCGGATCTGGTTCTTTCGTCTGTACGGCGGAAACAGGAACAGTGCATCCCGAAGTTAGGTCTGCTACGTTATCAGCTATTTTAGCCAGTTTTTCACCCACTGCAGCTAAATCAGCGTGGTACTCAGACGGCAAACGCTGGAGAAAAATATGACGTATAATGACATCCTCGTTACCATCTCCAGCTAAATGTTGCAAACACCGTAAAAATTGCGACGGTTTGTTATCTCCCAATTGTTCTTCGTGTAGAAGTTGGGACAATTTCTTTTGCCGTGACATCGACGTTCTTCGAACAAGTTCCTCTTTTAACTTTTGATATGGCTTGTCTTTCGGCGGAGAGATAATAATTTCTCTCACCTCCTGGACGGCTTTGAGAGGCAACTTGGAGACGGCTAAATTAAATTTTGTTTTCTGAGAGGTAATTCCTCTCAGTTCGCACTCCGATTCTAATTGTGCGAAAAATGAAGCAGGGTCTGCTTTAAAATATGCTAGGCTGACAGTGTTCACCGCCGACGAGGCGGCCATTTTATCCTCCTCCATAATGGGTATTTTCTATGGGAAATGTTGCCACACAGAAATATGCTTCACAATGCGAAGCACAAAGGATAAAACGTATAAAACAAAAAAAAACAAAACAAAAAAAACGAACACAAATATTCAAAACCGAAGGTCAAAAGTAGCTATCACTGCTACCAACCTCCTACTCCCCTAATAGGTGTTGTCAACACAGCAGTAAGTCAAAAATCAATCCGCATCCAAGAAAAGAGGAGCAGTCTAATATTGCTAATAATTCAAATTTGGGATGGGTGAAGGAACAAATGAAGAAGAAGGACGCCATGTTGCCATGTGATACGGTCATCCTTGTAAATGATTTGTGTAGAGATAGAAAAATGTTTTTTTGATACACGAAGTTAACAGTTATTTTGCAATTTGCAAAACTAAACTGACACGTTGATGTCACCACTTATTAGTATTGTGTTGCGAACTGGCGATATTTCCAGTTACGCGATACTAATATAAACTTTTAAACAACAAATATTAACACGCTGCCGTGGCACGCGTAGTGAAAAAAGGACAAGTTACATGGCAATAACAAATAGGCATTTAATAAAACACAAACAAGTAACAATACATCACGAATGTTTAAGTAAGTCCCAAACAAGAAGAATGCTCAAGTTGTCCAAATGGACGAGAATATTTTTAGCAAGACTAGATAAGAAACGACATACCGTTGGGCCAGCAATTGCTCTTCGTGGCTATCCCACTCCAGCCGAGAAAGGAACTGACCCCAGATAAAAAAAAGAGTTCCTCAAAAGGGAAGACAACTGTTGTTCCCCTGAATGGAAGATAACTATTGTCTCCCTACAGGGCTAACACCTAATTTGTATATTTCTAGAACTTTTAGAACTCTCTAGATTTTACTGGAACATTCCACAATTTTCCAAACGTTCTATTTCTAATTTCCTTATTTTTACGACTACTTCATGAATTAAAACTTTTTGGAATAATAAGTAGGACTCAATAGAGCCCCTTACTATAACTTTTTATACATTATTAATGTTATTTTTATATATAAAAGCATCCTCGTAACACACTAATAAGACACTGAGTAATTGGAAAAAATTTCAAAAGATGTTTGAAACTTTAATTAGAAAAGAAAAAACTGATAACAATTCTTATAAAACTTCATTATTTATCGAAATTTTCTCTTCTTCAGAATATGATATCCTAAAATTATATTATTTATAAAATCAATTAAATATTATTTACATTAAAAAATAGCGTAGTCTTAATGCATTGTTGATTTTACTATTCGGAGCAGGTTTTCGGAAAAATGGTCCGATAATTTAAAAAAAAATTACATTATTTAAATTCCCTAAGGAGTCCTGCATTTAACTAATAAAAAAAAATTGGCATAAATAGATTTCTAAAAGTTTTATGCAATTAATTGGAGTGAGAGTAACAGATATAAAATAAAATTATATTTTTACCAAGATTTTCTAAAAATAATAATTGCATAAATAATTTAATTCAGTTGTAAATAAGTCCTGAAAGTTTCATTAAAATCAAACAATTAGTTGATTTTTGCAAGAATTTTCAAATTAATGTTTTTTCAACGCCAAAAACGACTTGCGTTTACGTTTTCCTTAGTAGTCACATTACGTAAACATTACGTAAAAAAGAAATTTTAACTTAAATTTCGAACGTGCTAGAAAGGATTTTTTAAAAAAATAATGACAACAAAATTTGATCTTTGATCAACATTTTGATGGTAAGACTTTGTTTTTATTAAGTTTGACATCATTCTATGCTACTTTTTCGGCAATTCCGTGGAGGTACCTAAGTATAGCGGGTTGTTTATCTATTCCGTTTGTAGTGAAGGGTAGTTGTATACCGTTGCAGGTTAACCGAATTTGGCCTTGCAGTAGATAGCCCACTATAAGTCATAAAATGATTATAAAATCAAGAAAAGCAATTTGAGTATAAAATAACATTTATATATACACATGTCAATTAATGTTTTACAATTAAAGTAATGCTTGAAGGATAGGTCCAACGGAGGTTAAAGTGTTCATGACAAATATTAACGCTGAAAAAGATAATTAGTGCTTAGGAATGTGGAGGCGTCTTGTAGGTAAGGAATGTTCATTTTGAAGTTGCCACTTCTAGGGTCCGTAAGTCAGTTAGTTGGTTTGTGAGGAAACACTCTTTGAAGTAGTCGCTCCTGAGGTCAGTAAGTACTTTTGAGACAGGGAAGAAGTGATGATAGGTGAAGGAAGGCGAATGTAGTATCCGCTCGACTTAAGTCAAGGGGATATTAATTACATTTTTCTCCTTGGTCTCTGCGTCAGTCTGTCTGACGATGCTTTGTGTCTCCGCTTTTCATATCTGCTTTTTGGATCCAAAGCAGCTCGTTTGAGATTTCATACTTGTATTTGATTCTGGGCTTCCCATTGGCTAGTAAATAAAATTCGCGTAGGCTCGCGAAATGGAAATTTGATATTTGATTAATTTTTATTTTTCAACCGGAACATCTGCGCGAATACACCTGCGCAGCAGAGACGATTTTTGTTCAATTGCTTTCTGGTTGTTATAGAGCAAACATCCGGTCCCTCGCTTTTTCTCGGTATCACCATAATAGTAAGCAAATGCATGCCTCCTGGACATGATGTCTAATTGACAACAGGATTCTCTCAATATTTATTGTACAAAGAAGAAATACGGCACGAGGTCGAAAACGGGAATAGGAAGGCTGGTCTTCATCCGTCTTTAAGTACACTTAGCTAGCCGCAATCATTGACCCTAGCATGCTACAATAATCCCTGAACTAAAACGCCACATTCTTACTTACCATTCTTACTACATCCACCATAATACCACAGAGAGTTTATGAAGTCCTAACTAAAAATCCCGTGTGTATAAATTTTCGGCGTGGTGGGGACATAGATAAGAATAACATTTTAAAATTTCTCCAATGAATATATTACTTATAAAAAAAAGTTATACACAAGAAACAAAACAAAATCAGGTTAGTAATAAGATTCCGACAATCCTTAAATTGTGATAGAAAACATCAGTTAACTGGACGAAATTAATGCGGGACTTAGAAATATTTTCAACACTCATTCGATCAAAACACACAATCACTCACACATCCAAGCACAACAACAAAAATGAAAAACATACGGAAAAAAGGAAAAAAAACAAAAGACATCTCGCATCCACCAAAGAACTGACATTTCTGGTTACCTAATTTGGCAGGGGATGGAGAATTAAGCTAAGGAAAAATGGGGACAAAAAGAAAAAGAGGGTTCAGTGAAACATACACCCCCTTGCTAAGTTAACTTTATGTAGAAAAATAAAATAAACCTAAATTAACCTAATTCGGACGGGCTGCCCATGTTCATTCCAGAAACCTAAAATCGTGATAACGAACTGGCATCAAACATCAGCTCTAGGTCAGCACCTTTTACTTGGCAGATACGTGCACAAGTCACCCACCTATTGTCAAATTCTGATGGCGGGAGTTGTTTCCTTTCCGTCCTGATCTCGACTAAATCACAACTCGCATAGTATCTAGTAAGCAAAAGAACTCAACAACGGTACGATATGTATTCAACAAACTTACACAACGGGGCAACAACACTGTAGTGGAAGAAGGCCTGTTCGACGGTTTTTCGCCGACAACCTTCAGCGCACGAATGTTGGAAATCTCTGTAGGCCCGCTGTACAAAATTTTTTGCCTACCAAGAAAGCCTTCCGAATCATCAGCCAGGTGAGTGATATCTCATGTTTAGTGAGACATTTCAACACGGGCACTGAAGGCTATATGGAGCGAGACTGCTACTTCGTCAGACCAAGCTTGCCTATCTGTGCGGCCTCTAACACTCAACGGGACATTGCCTGGACGTCGGCGAGGCTATCCGTCGCCCGCAAGAGGAACTACAGAGCCAACTTCCTTCTAGAAATCGCCATTCTTATCCGATTGCATAAACATCCGGTCTAGGAAAGCGATGCGAAACGTATGTTGACGAATTTCAACGTTAGGTATTCTGAAGGAGGTAACAGAACTCCTGACTTAAAACACCACTAAATAAATCTTGGGCCTAACTAATAAAACAAAATCTTTCAGACAAAATTCGACTTTATTTATCAATATAGTCTTCTAGGGTGATACACCGATTCCAACACTTCTCTAACAATTCGATGCCTTTTTTGTAGAACGATTTATTTGGCCTCGAAATACGCCTCAGTTTCCGATATCACTTCATTTGAGCAAAATCTCTTTCCCTGGGGTATTCTTTTGAGGTCTACAAACAGCCAGTAGTCGCTGGCGGGCAGATCTGAAGGGTGGGTGCGGAAGCAATTCGATGTGCAATTCATGTACAACAATTGCCATCGTTGCGAAGGACTTCTGACATGGTGCGTTGTCGTGATGAAAAATAACTTTTTTCTTCTTCATTTGTAGCCATGTTTTGGCGATTTCTTCCTTCAAACGCACCAGTAATGCTATATAATATTCGCTATTGATGGTTCTTCCTTTCTCAAGGTAATCGATGAACGAAATACCTTGCGCATTCCAAAATACAGACGCTAAAACCTTACCTGCTGATGCTTGCGATTTTGGTCGCTTTGGACGGCTTTCACCTGTTACTGTTTACTCAGCTGACTGCCGATTTAACTCCGGAGTGAAGTGGTGGATCCATGTTTCATCCATTGTCACAAATTTACGCAAAATCTCCTACTTGTTGCGTTAAAACAGTTGAAAACAACGTTCTGAATCGTCGACACGTTGTTGTTTTTGATCGACTGTGAGCAAACGTCGAACCCACTTTGAACACAGCTTTCTCATTGACAAATGTTCATTTAAAATGGTGAAAACACTGCCTTTTGATATATTCAACTCCTCTACTATCTTGCGCAACTTCAATTTACGATCGGCCAAAACGAGTTTGTGGATTTCTTTGGTGTTTTCCGCGACAACTACTGATTTTGGACGACCTGAGCGTTCAACAGCGTTTGTGTCTGTACAAACACGTTTAAAGTCAGTATACCAACTTTTAACTTTTGTTTCCGACGGAGCAGAGTCCAAATAATACTTATTAAGCAATTTCTTTGCTTGAACAGTATTTTCCCATCAGAAAGTAATGCTTTATCAACACACAAAATTCAGATTTTTCCATTTCCAACAGTAGCTTTACATAAATAACTAATTTCTAAACTAATAATCCGAGTAGGCATAAAGTTTGTCACGTGCCATTTGAAGGTTAATACATTATATAAGTCATGGAATTTTTTATTATTAGGCTTGAGACTTATTGGGTGATGTATTACCTTCGGAGCCTTTCTACAAGAAGGGGATCCAGAAATGTACAAAACCCAAATGAGTGGCACATGAAAGTGAAAGTACAGAGAGTCGGTAAAGTCGTATCGGGTAGATGTGCAAAACAGATATTTCTGCCCTCCCCTTCAAGGAACTGTGAACTCAGCCTTCTCCCTCACCTCCGACCAAATTATTTTCAACTGAATATTAGAACTGAACCAGACACCGAGAATTTTGACTGGTCCGTCAGTTCAGAGGAAAAATCAGGGAGGAGAAACTCTCTTTCGGGCACCCAACCGCAAGACAACAGACATTGGAGTTGATCTTAGCCCTTGTTATCCTCTAATAACCTCTAATCTCTTTGCAGACTTCGTCAATCTCGAATCTGCTCGACGTAAGAACCGAAACGTTGTTAGCATAGACGGAGTACCTGGCCGAAATGGTAACACCAGGTAGAGAAATTCCAACCAGAAACGGATTTGCCTTTAAATGGTGAAGGAAAGGCTCCAACGCAAGAACGTAAAGCAAAGGCGAAAGCGCGCAACGACGAATGGAGCGAGACAATATGAAAGACTTCGATCTTTTCCCTTTCATTTTCACCAGCGCACATGGGGACGCATACAGCAGTCGGATCCAGGAGCAAACGTACGGCCCGAAAGCGGTGGCGGAAAGGGTAGACTCCAGAAACAGATGGTCATTTTTATTGTGACAGATAGAGAGTCAAACACATATGCACATTGAAAAGATTCAAAATTTATAGCACCTGAAAAAGGCCGAAACGGTCGAAACGTCATGTTATTCGTTTCTTTCTTTTTAATTTCTATTAAGAATTTTTCTAAACAAAATTTCTATTTCCAGTGTGGCAATATTAAATTGAACGTTGAAGTAAACCAGCGTCATTGTTTACCGGTAGCGAAATTTGATCTAAACCAAAGTTAGGCCGTTATACTTGGGTCATCAGAAAACAATGGAGGTAAACGAAATAATAATTTTTGATAAAAAGGATTTTGGAGTAGATTGAACATCGAGATGTATTTTGTTTACTAATTGTGAAATTTGAGTTGAGTGCCGTTTAATTTGGGACATCAGAGAACGGTGGAATATAAACGAAAATAAATTTTTGCAAGTGAAATCGGAATAGCGCTTAATAAGCAAAAGGACCTTTGGAGGTCACATGATTTTTGGTTGTAGCAACAAACACTCGTGATCACTTGTGTTAAGCACGTGAATAGCCTGGTTTGTGACCCTCCATTTCTTATATAAGTGCGTAGTAATGCTGAAGTTAAGAGGGTCGGTTCAAGACCGTAGAAGCATACGATTGTGTGTCATCGGATTTCCTCGGTGAGGAGGATACTGACAAGAAAGACCAAAACCGTGTGAGCGTACGGGTCATCCCCCCACCCGCTGGAGTAATGTTGCTGACAATTCGGACCAATCAACCACCTAACCGAAGACGTCTTGGGTAAGAAAATGCAGAGTAAAATATATTTTATATTTTATTTGCTATTGGTTCTATTGTTTCAGATGGAGGTTTGTCGCAGATTATATTTGTTGTGCAGTGACGACGAAAAGACAAGGAAGAGGAAGAAGAAGATTATGAAATGATTATATGAAACTGATGTTTAGTGAAGAGGTCGGATTGAGTAGTTCCCGACAAAGAGATTTATGATTAAAAATTGTTGCGGATTGTTGAAATTTAAAAGTCGCCCAAGGACTTTGAGAAATGTCGTCTTCGTAGCGGTCGCAGTGGAAAATCGCTGAGTATATAAAACTTGATGTTCGTCACTAGCTTGGCAATATCAGAATTGCATCATCCGTCGTTTGTGCCAACACCTTTGCAAGACACGTGGTCCCAGCGTTTTATTTGAGAATAATTGACTCTGTCAAAAGAGTTTGGAGAACGTTGTTGAAAAGAGTTATACCTATTCTCTGAGACGATTTAACAAGTGAACCACACACACACACACACACACACACACACACACTCTCTCTCTCTCTCTCTCTCTCTCTCTCTATCTATCTATCTCTGTCTAGACTCGAGTGTGTGAGTTGTTATGCTAAAAAACAGTGCAACTATCGAACAGTTGTTTTTTGTCGGCTTTCTACAGACATTATCTTTTTTCTTTCTATTTCTTTTTGCTGTATTCTAAATGTTTAACACCGCCTCCACCAACCGTGTCTACATCTTCAGTCGACCGTGAACGAGCAACACATTCTGCTTTCTGGATCTAGTAATCACAACGTGAGCAGGAAACAGATTTAAACCAGTGAGCCGGTTGACTGACCTGCGGATGCTCAGGGACTTACGGCCAGCACCTTGATTTCGGTTAAGGCCGAATAGACACTTCAACCTGAAGAGGAAGAGACCGAAGGTTGTGGGGCCAGAATGGAAGAGTTAAGTCTGGTGCATGTTGACCGGAATAGACCTGTATAGTGGAAGTGCTAGGTATACATTTTCTTGAGCAGGATAACTCCTGAGAGACAAAAGAGTTAAATATATGGTGCTGTAATAACCAGTGTTTGACCCGAGGGGCGAGAGTGTTAAAGGTGGCGCCGTGACGACCAGGATTTGACCTGTCGAACTGCCACGACCGTCTGAAAGATGAGAGAACGTTGCATTAGTTTTTGTCTAGTCGGGACCAAGTAAGACCAGAAAGGACTCTAGTCTTCAGACTATATTGGTCTGAAAGGGAGATAAGGAGGAAAAGAAAATACCAGCAAAAAAAAAGGAAGAAAAAGAGACAAAGCATGGAGCAGCAGACTCTGGTAAGTCACTTTTTGATTTTCATTTGTTCGCTCATTGCACTTAGATTTTTTCTTTCGTTCTGTCGTTGGTCTCTCTTCTCGTGGAAAAGTAGTAATTGACAAGACGCTGGGATGAGCGTAGCAGGATCAGACGCCACAGATGGCCCTGTAGACGTGGGAATCCCTGAAATAACAATGGGTTTCCTTTATAAGTAGGTAGCAAGAAGCTACCTACTTATAAAGGAAACCTTCCGGACTTGCACGAATGGATTCTGTCCATTCAAGAGAAGCAAGTGATTTATGGCCGATAGGACCAAGAAATGGTGCTCCTAGCTTACGACGCCTCAGCAGGCAATACACAAGTTAGCGTACGACCATTGAGGCAGTCAGAAAATTATTCCGGCTGTAGCAACAAGAAGGAGAGACTAATGAAGAATTGGGGGAAAGAAACGCGAGGCTAGCGACGTTAGCTTTTCCGGAGTTAGAGACTCGGGACAGTGTCCCTATTCAGGTCTTGTTGATTTGTATGTGGATGTGTATGTGTATGTGGATGCGCGCACTGAATGACAGGGACCTGAGGGGCGATGTTCTGAGGGGAGGGTCGATTACCCTGGCTGCAGCCATAAAGGCGGCTCGGACCAGCAAACAACTCTGGTATAGAATAAGAGAGGGTGTAGGAAGGAACCCCTGAGAGACCAAAGTAGTGATGAAACAGAAGGACCGGGAGCGGATCCAGATACGGGACTCGAAAGAAGAGCTGGAAGAGGATTGGGAGGCTGAGGCAGTTCCCGATAGGAGAGCCTGGGATTTGTGTTATGGATTTTACAAGCCCACATGAAATGGTCTGGTGTGCTGTCCTTGCAAGTATGGTGGTCACCGGGCCCGCGAATTTCCGACAAACTATGGAGGTGACCCAATGTCTCTGGGGCCAAATTGCACAACTTGTGGCAAGTTCGGGCACAAGGCTCGGTGGTGTACAGCAAAGGGACACCGTGAACTGGGGATAAAGCGAGTTAATACGATGGTGCCTCCTACTGAGAAGGAAAAGGGTCCAGGAAACCCCGATGGGTCACCCGTGAAAAAGTAAGAGGCAGAGTGGCCTCAGTGCAAGTAAGACCTCTGAGATGCTGGATGTGTGGTGTGGTCGGGCACTTTTCGGCCATTTGTAAGAAGCGAAAGTGTTGGCACTGTTGAGGAGCAGGTCACCTAAGACGAACCTGTCATCGCAAAAGAAAGATGAACCACACTGAACGGGACAACTCTAACTCGGATGGAGGGGAAAAATGGGTTGCTAGTCCGAGAAAAGAGAGTCATCCGAGCTTTACCCGACCCAGGATGGCCCATAGACAGAAGTTAGTGCCCTTAGAAAAAGGTGAACTCCTGTTGCCTGTTCCCATGTCTCGGTTGTCGAGAAAACGGGAGAAAGGGAGAGAACATACCGGAAGGATAAAGGCACAGGTATACCGTTTGCTGAAGGAAGGGCCAGACTTCACCTGTAATGTGTTGATGGGAGACAAGAAGGTGAAGGCCCTTGTCGATACTAGAGCTTCGGTGTTACGGGTTAGCTCCAAGGTTTTTAGACAGTTGGGACTGAAGACGAAGCTTAGTCTCGTCGATTTACTAATAAGTCAGGCTGATAGTAGAAAGATGAGGTTAGAGGGTATGACGTGGCTACCTATCCAGTTGGCAAGAATCAGAGGTAAACTTAAGGTTTATGTGGCAGCTGACTTGTGTGGTCAGCTGATTTTGGGGAGTGACTGGCTTAGGCAGAATAAGGTACAGATCCGTTTTGACCCCACCACCCTAACATTGGACGGGGTAGGGATACTTTTGGGAGAGGAAAATTATGAACAATTACCAGTGGTGGCCCAGACAGATATAATGCTTCCCCCTAAGACTACTGTATCTGAGAAGAGCAAGATTATAGCAGAAAGAGTGCTGAACAGTGACCTGTACCAAGTGGTCCCTACTGATAGGTATGATAATAGTGAAGGAGAAATAACCGTGTCTGATTCGTTGGTGAAGGGATCAGGGACCGTTCCCTTACTGTTAACCAATGATGTCAATAAAACTATTAATATAAAGCAGAGAGAGAGGAGCTGGCACAGGTGTGCCCTGTGAGAGCAGTCGAACAGGTGAGAGTATGGAATGGGAATAGGCCTGGGAATAAGAGAGGTAGCAATGAAATAAGAGATGAGGATATAACCGCTACTGAGCGTTATAGGAGGAAATTGAGGGGATTGCCGAACGGTAATCGAGAGGCAATAGCCATTACTGATAAGGAACTGGGGCAGACGAAGACAGTTGAAATGAAGATAGATACGGGTAATCACCCACCTATTAAGTTAAGACTATATAGGACCCCAATCCACGAAAGAAAATTAGTAGAGGACGCAGTGAATGAAATGATGGAATCAGGGATAATCGAAAGATCCAAATCTCCCTGGAATTTTCAAACAGTGATTGTTGAAATGAAGGATGGAGGGCATAGGTTTTGTGTCAATTTTCATCAATTAAATGCCTTTACGAAACCGCGGGTAGTGCCCCTCCTCTTGATTGATGATATTCTAGCTCTTTTAGGAAAGTCTAAATGTTTTTCCACCTTAGATTTGAGGTCGGGATATTAGCAGGTAGCACTTAGCAAAAAGGATAAGGAAAAAACCGCTTTTACCTGCCACATGGGTCTCTTTAATTTTAGAGTTATGCCGTTTGGATTAGCAAACACCCCGGGTGTATTTAGTCAGTTAATGTCCATCGTATTGAATGACACAGAGGAATTTGCCATGGCGTATCTAGATGACATCATAGTGTTTTCAAAATCGCCGGAGGAGCATTTTGAACATCTGCAGAAGGTGTTCGATATATGACACGTACCCCCGTCGGTCGTTGATGGCGTCGATACACAGCTAGTCCTCGGGTTGATCTTTCCAACGGTGATTTCCCTTGCCCACGTTGTGAATTTGATCTCAAGAAAGTCACGTTGAATTCTCGCTAGATGTCTCTCCGCCAAGTCAAACCAAACTGGATGCGCGCGCATAATTGGGAAAATGAAAACGGCACCAAAAATCAAATGAATGACGTCTGAATACGCTGTAGAAAGTCTTTATGTAGAAAAGGAAATAAGATAATAAAAGACAATCGTCTTCTTCCCAAGTCCTGTTCCTATCAATCTGGCGACAGCACGGAAGTTTCGAACAAGTAGTAATTTGCGAAGCGTTTTTCTTCCTATTATTAATTAAAGTTTTTGGTTGGCAATATCACTTCACCTCCGGCCGGAGTTTTAAGTTTATGGCTACTCGAACTGACTTCGTTTCACTTCACATCGAAGCTTTAGGAAAACTGCTGAAGAGCTGTCTTTTAGTATGGTGGGTGCTAGCAATTTCAAAACTCTGTCTGTAAAATCATTTCTTGTCTGTTCTTTCACTTCGGTTGGCCATTCAAAACTTTGTCTGCAAGATCACTTCTTGTCTGTCTTTAACTTTGTTTGGCCGTTTCAGAACTTTGTCAGCAAAATCACTTCTTGTAACTCTGGTTGGTTGGTTGTTTGACTTGAACTCTTTTCGGTCGGTTGGCGGCAGGCTTCTTTACGGTTGGCACCTAAAGGCATGGCGTCTATCCTTCTGTTTACATCTTCAGCCAAGAACTCTAGGGGAGGCGGCGGACCCTGCGGTTGGCGCCTAACAGCGTGGCGTCTATCTCTGTTGTTACATCTCTGGGCTGAGAGCCGACTGGAACTGGAATTGACTTTGGTCCCTCGGGGCTCTGTATTTATGCTTGTCCATTTTTACTGGTAGAGGTACGACGGTTACCGAGAGTGTTTATGCAAATCCTATCCTCAATAGTTTTTTGTCTTCATGCATCCAATGAAATCACTCTCTCTCTCTCCCGCTTTGGGCAGGGTTATTGCATGACGTCAGCTCTTTCTATCTTCTATTCAGTTCAGTCAATCAGATATTTTCTCTTTACCTGTTTAGGGCAGAACTTATTACATGACGTCAATTCCTTTCTCAGGGAAACCCGAATTTAGTCATTCTCATAATTAATTAGTTGTCCTTTTCTCTCCCTCAACAAATCAGCTTAACCTTTGCACTTGACTGAATTCCCCAATTCGTAAAATTTCTCTCTTTTTCACTTTGTCTATAGTTTGCAATACATCGAGCCTAACCTTTTTGACCCTCATATCATCCACAGGTGTGTTTTACTTTGCATTTCGCTGGAATAAAAAATAGAATTTTTCGTCTATTGTTTTATGATTTTTCTGCCACTGATTCAGATAGCATTCTGTGGAAACTCATTCAACACTGTCCATTGACACCTTTGACCTTCATTAATGTCAGCTAGCATTTGCCGAAATTTCAGCTGGGAATTCTTTTCTGTTTTGAGAAGAAAGAAAGCAAAATTTCATAATCACTTTCCGTAGCAAAGTGAATTTTAACACTAGCTGTGTCGTTGAGAATTTAGAAAAACAAAAAACTTTCCCAGTCAAGCTTTGCTCGCATATAATACCATTTCTGCCAACAACTTTTTGTCTGACCTCTGTGACCTCGATTAGCTTCACTGTTTTATTCTAAATAAACCAATTTCTGATTCATATTTATTTTTAGTCCCTTCGTAATCTTTCTTTGGAAAAAACAAAAAAAAATATGTATCGTCTTTTTTTCTCTATTCAAATTGGAACAGAATAAATTTTTCCTAGTTGATTCTTTTCTATCTGTTTATTAATAATAATAAAACTAACATAATTTCTCCGTTCACGCTGTGTTAAATATTGTTATAGATAGGTTAAAATACCATGGATTAAAGTTAAAATTATCAAAGTGTCAGTTTATGAAAGAAGAGACAAAATACTTAGGGTTTATCATAAACAAACAAGGAATAAAAACGGATTTAGACAAAGTGGAGGTTATACAAGCCATGCCAGCAGCGAAGACCGCAAGAGAGATTAGGGGATTTATTGGAGCCATCGGTTATTATCGGAGGTTCATACCAGCATTTAGTCGGCTAGCAGGCCCTCTAATAGCTCTAAGAAGCAAGCTAGGTTTAAGTGGACCGATGATTGTCAGCGTGCATTCGAGGCTCTAAAGGACCAGCCGTTGACCTACCCAGACCTGAGTAAGCCCATGGTGCTGTACACTGATGTTAGCAATAAGAGTATCGAGGCGGTTCTTAAACAACCATGACCTGATAAGTATAGATCAATACCGGGTGTGCCTGAGAAAGTTCCGATCTATTTTGTGTCTCATCGGCTCTCTGAGACTCAGTAAAGTTGGCCAGTAATAGAAAAAGAGGCGTTCGCCATTCTGTATGCTGTGCAGAAACTAGATTGGTATTTAAGTGGGGCTGTTTTTACCACTAAAACGGACCACAAACCCCTCAAATATTTGTTAGAGGCGAAGTAGACGAATAAGAAGATGCAACAGTGGGCTTTGAAGTTAAGCAGGTATAACTGCAAAATAGGATACTTGGGAGAGAAAGATAATACCTGTGCCGACCTGTTATTTCGAGGCAATTAGAGACAGAATCTGTCAGGTTGGAGCCGGGTGTGGATGATAAAGCATTCCAAATAAATGTGATCAATTCAAAGACGTTGAAGGAGAGAATTAGTTGGGAAGATCAGGAAACGAGTGAAATGAGGGTTATTGCCGACCCCCACTTGAGAGACATATATTATGAGGCAAGAGGATAGCGAGATAGCAACTATCAGATCCAGGGTAGAGGCAGAGCGTACCTCTAAATATATGGTGCACGATGGAGTGTTGTATTACCTTTCAGGAAGGGATGAGAAAGTAAGTAAAAAAATAGTGATACCTGAGAAGTTGAGAACTGAAATTCTAGACCAGTTTCATAGGAGGTTAGGACACATGGGAATTGATAAGACGTATGGATTAATAATGAGAAATTACTATTGGCTTAAGTTGTTTAATGATGCTGTGAACCATGTAAAAAACTGTGTAACATGCCAAGTACAGAGTCGAAGGAGTAGGGTTGCCCCAGTATTAGAAACGGATGTTCCGAATTATCCATTTCAGAAAGTAAGCATGGATATTTCCGGGCCCTACGGAGAAACACATAGAGGTAATTCGTGAATTTTGTGGACCGGCTGACGAATTGGCCTGAGATATTTGCCATACCGGATAAGAAGGCACTGAACGAAATATTCCCTCGGTATGGGGCCCCTGGACAGTTGGTTACCGATAATAGGTCGGAGAATGTGAATCAGATTATGAGAGAGACGTTGGGAGAATTAAACATACAGTACATAACCACCTTTCCATATCACCCCCAAAGTAACGCTAAGGTAGAGAGATTTCATAAGATCCTCGCTGATGAGTTAACTAAGCCAGCAGAGAATAATAGACAAAATTGGGATCTATTCGTAACCCAAGCGTTAGCAGCTGTGAGATTTTCGATGAACGAGACGATAATTTCCCCTTATTACTTGATATATGGCAAGAATGTAGTCTTACCTATAGACAATCTATTACGACCTAGGAAGAAGTATTGGGAGAGGATCATCACCAAATAGTTTTAGAACAACAGCATAATTTTTTTACGCAGGTGAGGAGGAGGATTCTAAGAACCCAGAAAAGGCGAAAGGACAGGATAAATATAAATAGAGACGTTTTCTTTCAGATAGGTGATCCAGTGTATTATAAAATACACCTGAGGGAAGGTAAATTGGACCAGAGATGAAGTCCATACTATAGGATAGTGGAGCAGATGAGTCCGGTTTCCTTTGTGATATAGAACCAATTGACCGGGAAGGTAAAGAGAGTCATGCGAATGATATAAAACTAGCTGAAATAAGAGTGGAAAGGAGCCGAAACGAAAAATCAACAGAAAAAGATGAGGAAAACTACGTTGGTAGAACCGGAAGGGTTAGAGACTGGGAGTGAAAGTGAAGGGAGTGAGGAGATTGAAATTAGCCCAACTACACTTCGAAGGCTTAGGGAGGTAAATCAGACCCCAGCGGGACATTCTGAGAATGAAGAGATTGAGTCTTATCTTAGGGAATAAGAAGAATTGAGTGAATGGGAAGAAGAGGATGAAATTCCGTTAGCTCTATTGCAGAGTAAATGGCGGGCTGAAAAAGCACCTAGTGTTACTGAGGAATTACCACTAAAATTACGATTAAGGGCGGGGGCGGTGCAGCCCGAACCCAAAGATTAAATAAAACCAGTACAGTGGTTGTGTTGAATGAATTACGGTCTGCTACTAGCAGCGCATTTATCATCGGAGTTGGTAAGTTGTATGGAAGGGCCCCCATGCATGCACTACGCTAATAGTGTGGGACGGTGCTTGACGTATCGCTCTAAGATATAAGCACCCGATAAAAACAATCAGAGAATATTTGAGTAAGACGAACTGTTCTCTCTATCTCCTTGCAGACATGGACGAGAGGAGGCTCGTGGTACTGACGATGCTAATTGTGGTAGCTAATACCTGGGAACACAGTGAGAATACTGTATTTAAGAAGACTAGCGAAGTGATTATAACCAGATCAAAGTGGTTGATAACTTTGGTGATAGACCTACCCCCGTATGAGAAGTTACTGGGTCAGTTGAAGGTCGAAGTGGACAAACTAGATACAGTCAGGACACAAGTCGCCAGAGAATATTTGCAGACCCTGGAATACCACCTTATATTAGACCCCTTAGCTGAAGAATCCCTAATACTTGAGAGACAATGGAAGGATATGAGTTACTATTTCAAAGGAATAAAGACCAGACAAAAGAGGGCAGTATTACCTATAATGGGAAAGGCATTAAGCGTGTTGTTTGGTACAGTTTCCGAAGGCGTAGTCAGAATAATTAAGAGGAAATTAAAAGTGGTAGAACAGAAACAACAAGCAACGGCTCAGTCGGTTAGAGAGAGCATATATATACTCAATGTTACTAGGCTGGAATTGGCTAAGAATAGAGAAAGTATCAATTGGTTGGGTTTGCACCTACAGGTTTTTTAGAAAAGAAGTGATAAATGTAGCCACGTCGGTAACAACCGAATTACAGAAATTAGAGGGGTTTTTGCAAAGGGATTTTCAATTATTAGCTATACTGAGAGAGGTACGTCAAACAAGTCACTCTTTAATGATGTTAGAGCACGTGAGAGCACAATTAGACATGTTGTCAGTGGGACACCTGATAACTCCAGAACGATTGAGGGAAGTACTACTGGATATACAAGCCAAACTACTCTATCGTCTTAGATTGCCTGCAGACCCCAACCAGCAGTTATGGAAGTATTATAGTGCCTTGGGATGTGCTATCTAGTTGGAAGATGATAAACTGCTAGTGCTAGTGTTGGTTCCATTATTGGACAGAGATAGTACCTTTGAAATTTATCAGGTGGTGAATTTTCCCCTTCTCTATCCGAAACTAAAGCCGAAGATAGAAGCGGTGGCTAGGTACAAGGTAGAGACAGAATTTGTTGCCTTAAACCTAGCCAGGACACAGTTTATGCTATTGACAAAGGGAGAAGCAGAAAAATGCAAGGTACCCGGGATCTGTAAGTTCAATTTACGTGACAGGTAGTCATAATCTGTGTGTACTAGACTTATTTAAGAAAAATAAGAAGGGAATTAGAGATCATTGTCAGGTAGAGATATTAGCTAGTGTAATGTTACCCAAAGCAATCAGTGTCTCTGGCGGAATTTGGGCGGTGTCCACACAAGAAGCGATTGAATTGTCTAAGTTGTGTGAAGAGAAGCCCACCACTACGATAAAAATTATTCTCCTGTTTTTTTTTTTTTTTTTTTTTTTTGCGTAGTTCATGGTCCATCTATCTCTTTTCCTCCCTACTAACAAGCAGATGAGAAGTTTGAAGAGAATGAGGCCTTGTTAGGGCTAATAGGAACGAATACCAGTGGATAGACGGGATTGTGGGGACCCATTGTGAAAGAGATTCCTAAGATGTCGCTATAAAAGATGCCGGCGTCGTTAAAGTCAATCGATAAGATTGATCTTGGACATTTGAAGTCGGAGTTAGATTGGATAGGTACACCGAATTTGGCCGGAGGGAGAATTTTATTGGTACAATAACCTGGCCGACCGTTGTGGGAATTATACTAATGATAGTCGTGGCCTTGCTAGTTTGGTGGTGGTTTAAGAGGCGTACGGTGTTGTCAACCGGACAGAAGAAACTGGCAAGGGAGTGCCTGAGTGAAGGAGGGATACCAGTTAGTGCACTTTACCAAAGTAGGTCCGACTAGAGTGCATTGGGACCACTAACTGATATTGAAGAAGAGCCCACGATTGTCGTGGAAGGACCCGAACCAACAAAAAATTCGACAAAGCCTATTGAAATAAATCGAATTGTTTTTTTATATATCATTTTGTATGAGACTGAATTAATTGGTAAGGAGTGTTGCGAGCTCCAGTGAAAAAAAAAAAAGAAAAAAAGAAGAATACTCGAACTAGTGAACTATCTGTAAAGGATCTCTTGCACGGGATCCCCAAAACAGTGAACTTGAATCAGAAGTTGCATGTACAACGTATCGTAAGGACAATGCAAATGTAAATGGGCATAATGAGCCCTAAGAACCTGAGGACTCTACTTTTGCATGCTAGAAGAGAGAAAGTTTTTTGGTTTTTTTTGTATTTTATTTTTATTATTTTATTTTGTTGATATAGAAGCTCGTGTGTCATTTACGAGCAAATGACAGACTGGTAGGGGAGGAATGTAACAGAGAGAGAGAGAGAGAGAGAGAGAGAGAGAGAGAGAGAGAGAGAGAGAGAGTCAAATACAAACACACATTGAAAAGGTTCGACATTCAAAGCACCTGAAGAAGGCCAAAACATCATATTATTCGTTTCTAAACAAAATTTCTACTTCCAGTGTAGCAATATTAAAATGAACACTGAAATAAACCAGCGCAATTGCTACCCGGTAGCGAAATTTGATCTAAACCAAAGTTAGGCCGTTATATTTAGGACATCAGAAAACAATGGAGGTAAACGAAATAACTATTTTTGATAAAAAGGATTTTGGAGTAGATTGAACATCAAGATGTATCTTGTTTACTAATTGTGAAATCTGTGTTGAGTGCCGTTTAATTTGGGTCATCGGAGAACGGTGGAAATGAACGAAAATACATTTTTGCAAGTGAGATCGGAATAGCGCTTGGTAAGCAAAAGGACCTTTGGAGGTCACATGATTTTTGGCTATAGCAACAAACACTCGTGATCACTTATGTTAAGTACTTGAATGGCCTGGTTTGTGATCCACCGTTTCTTATATAAGCACGTAGTAATGCTGAAGTTCACGACCGTAGAAGCATACGATTGTGTGTCATCGGATTTCCCCGGTGAGGAGGATGCTGACAAGAAAGACCAAAACCGTGTGAGCGTACGGGTCAGCCCCCACCCGCTGGAGTAATGTTGCTGACAATTCGGACCAATCAACCACCTAACCGAAGACGTCTTGAGTATGAAAAAGCAGAGTAAAATATATTTTATATTTTATTTGCTATTGGTTCTATTGTTTCAGATGGAGGTTTGTCGCAGATTATATTTGTTGTGCGGTGACGACAAAAAGACAAGGAAGAGGAAGAAGGAGAATATGAAATAATTATATGAAACTGATGCTTAGTGAAGAGGTCGGATTGATTAGTTCCCGACAAGGAGATTTATGATTTGAAAAGTTTAAGCGCCGCCCCGAAATTGTTGCGGATTGTTGAAATTTAAAAGTCGCCCAAGGACTTTGAGAAATGTCGTCTTCGTAGCGGTCGCAGTAGAAAATCGCTGAGTATATGAAACTTGATGTTTGTCACCAGCCTAACAATATCAGAATTGCATCATCCGTCGTTTGTGCCAACACCTTTGCAAGACATGTGGTCCCAGCGTTTTATTTGAGAAGAATTGAATCCGTCAAAAGAGTCTGGAGAACATTGCTGAAAATAGTTATATCTATCTTCTGAGACGATTTAACAAGTGAGCCATACACACACACACACACTCTCTCTCTCAGGACTCGAGTGTGTGAGTTGTTATGCTAAAAAAAACTTTTACGTTCTGTAACCTATTTCTTTTTCTATTCTTTTCTTGTATATAGAAGACATTAACAGTGCAACCATCGAACAGTTGTTTGTTTGGCCTTCTACGGACATTATATTTTTTCTTTCTATTTCTTTTTGTTGTATTCTAAATGTTTAACACCGGCTCTCCCAGCCGTGTCTACATCTTCAGTCGACCGTGAACGAGCAACACGTTCTGCTTTCTGGATCTAATAATCACAACGTAGGCAGGAAACAGATTGAAACCAGTGAGCCGGTTGACTGACCTGCGGATGTTCAGGGACCTAGTAAAAGTGCTAGGTATACGGTCTCCTTGCCAGGTTAACCCCAGAGGGACACAAAGGGTTAAATATATGGTGCCGTGATAACCAGTGTTCAACCCGAGGGGCGAGAGTGTTAAATTATCGAAAGCCTTGATCCAAATTAATTAGCGCGGCTTTTCTGTCAGCTTTCTCGACGGTCAGACGTAGAAAATGAATGTTATTCTGAATAGTCTTACCTTTTACAGCATAAGTCTGATCGGAGTCAATCAGACTAGAGAGGACAGCCTGCAAATGGCGGGCCAAGATCTTGACTAAAATTTTCAAGTCAGTATTCAATATCGTCAAAGGCCAAAAATGACCATCCTTACCGTTGTTATTATTGCAAAGCAAGTTAATCACATCCCTGGTGAAGCGTTGAGGTAAAGACCCCTGCTTCACCCAGTTGTCGTAGATTAGTGCCAGCAAAGGGAGAAAAATGGGCTACTACTTCAAGTACATTTCGTACGGAAGACCATCTAATCCCGGAGTCTTTCCCCGGCCAACCAGTTTCAGCGCTTCCCAGATCTCAGACTCTGTGATGCGACCCTCGTACCCAGTGCCTCGAGGCGGAGATAGTAGGCCAAATGGGCGTCGAACTAAATAGGGCTTAGACCGGAATCACTAGTAAAAATATCCTGAAAGTAATCTTGAAAGGCCTCACATATGCCCGCGTCTGTGGTCACTGTTTGCCAGTCCGGCAATGTGATGCGCCCGATATGTCTATCAGCTGCATTGTGAGCTTGTTCTATACGCAGTTCAACGGCCATATTCGTAGCCGGAATATATATATTTTTTTAACATAGCCCTAACCATCAGAGTCTGATAATTCTTGATAAGCAAAGAAAACAGTTAAGGCTATATCATGGTATTTAATCGACCGATAACCTGCTGCTAAATTAGCTACATTGAGCGGACGAATGTAGCCAGCAACAGACGACTTTAAGGTATCCCACCACTTATTCCAAATCACAGCCCCCGGTTGTTCTCGCTGTAGTGTTGATAACAGCTGGTCCAGGAATATTTTCTCATTAAGCAATGATGCGTTCAAGTTTCAATGACCAGCCAATTTATCTAAGTTTACGCGGACACGTGTAAACTATCGAATGGAAACTTAGAGCACCTAAGAGCCCTTGGTCGGCTCGCTTAACGTGGACTCGGTCGGTGTAGCTTACGCGAACCACGAAGCCGAGCTGCCCTTATTATTCCAAGTTCACATTACCTCCCGAGGGTGCTCATTCCAATACTTATCGACAAGAGCAATCCTATGGATAAAGGACCGAATGGATTCACGTACTCAATCATTGCCCTATACTATCAGAGTCAAGAACAGCATTCCAATCCCCCGCTAAAACTACCCGAGGAGATATCTTCAAATACGCTTCTATCTGTTGAAATTAAACCGTCCGTTCTGCATGGCACATAAACCCCTAATGAAACAAAAAGTCTTATCATTTATTGTCATATCCAGCACGCAATGCCTGCCCGCCAGATCCGCGAAGACAAGCGCACACGCAGCCTCCAAACCTCTAGAGTGTCCATCAAAACATGCTGAATAGAGGTCAAAACTCTTAGACAGTATGTTGAAAAACCGGGTCTCTTGCCAGCAACATACATCGAACCCGAGACTTTGGGGATAATGAGTGAGCCTCACCCTGCAAGACTCCGATCTAAGGCCTCGGGCATTCACACTTGCTAACCAGAGAGCCATTGTCAGTCCTAATTAGGATTCGGATTCTGGCTTGAACATAGATGGGCAAGAATACTAAGAGCCTCTCCCATCGACCTTTGACTCATCTCGTCTTGATAGTACCGTCGCTGGAGAAGCCGCCAACATCCCAGGGATATGTTAGTTTCAGCGCTCTATAGAGGAAGGAGTGAACAAAAACCGAGACCAGCCCTGCACAAAATTGTTTTAATTTTTCGGGTGAGTTGTGTTCATTATGGCGATGGGTTGGGTCATGTTGAATGATTTGATGGCCTCCTTGACCATAACCTATGTCTGCCGTGCCTCGGACTCAGTAATGGTGACCGTAAGTAATTACTTAGTTAGCGTTGGGGAATTTTGAGGGTACTTCTATGTCCTTCTCCCCACATTTTTTCATGGATAAGTGGTATTTTAATTTTTCTATTCTGGTGCCATAGTTCTTGGTGCGTTCTGTCTGAGCCGGAGAAATACGGCAGACATCCTCTCCAGCCTATTTCCTGGCTTCCTTGTCCTCGACAGACGGACTTCTTTGACTTTTAGATGAAGCGGGCATTTGTTTTTGTGTGGTAGGTAGGACTAGGAGACTGACGTGTGATCTTTCGAAAAGGACTGGAGTTTCTACTGAGAGGAGTGTGTTTAAGGGGAGGGGAGGATTGTGTCGAACGACTTTTTGGTGATGACTTTCAAACGGGGGAAATGGGGTAAAAATCGAGAAGCGAGGTAACAGTTTTGTAAACTTGTTTGTTCAATTTTTTTTTTTTAAGAAATTTCATCTTTTCGGTTCCTTCATATCCTAGGTCACAATTTTAGCCAGCTCTTGCGTAGTATTTGGCTTCCAGACCGGGGAATCATCCTTAATGCTGTTGGAGAGAATAGGACTGTCAGTAGCTTTAGGTTTTTGTGGTTTCAAAGGACCGAAGTCCCGCCTTCTGGCAGGCACTTCTCTCTACCCTTGCCAACAACCAACCATTTCCCCTTCTTCATGGCTGCATCAACAGTTGACAAAGGCTTTTCGAGAAATGAGGACTGATTTTTTGTCTCAGTTAGGTGTTTAACCACACCGGTCCCGGCTGCTGAGATGCACATTACAGGCGAGGTGGATGTTAAAGATGCAGCAAGAGGGGGAGTTTGATTTTCTGGATGCCTTCATATCTGAGTAGGAGGAGAGGTGACCACTCTTCCTGCGCTTAGGTTTTTGACCAGAAACAATAAACGACATGTGCGATATGTAAATTTTCGTAACTGCTTTTCTAATTAAACTTTGCAAGGTGGATTTCACAGTACTTTGGCGGGGGATTTTCATGACTTTTTTATAGTTACATAAAAAACCCTTCAGTGAAAGAAAATTATGTTATATCAAGCATGAACATATGGAAAATATGTCTCGAATATTACCCTAAATAATTTAATAAAACGAAAAAAATAATAATGCTTCCGTTTTTTGTTTCCTTTTGTTCTTTTTAGAAATTTCATTGAGACCTGGTACCTAAAACATAAATTTTAGTTCCAAGAAGACATTTAAATTTCTAGAGCAAAAGAAATTTATTTAAAAATTTCATAGCAATATGTTTCAAAATCATTTAGTAAATTTAATTTAAGAATTAACTGGGTTTTGTAAATGTAATGTTTACATTTTACTTAAAACCTGATATGAATAACGTTTATTTACGCACAAACGCATGTGAGTTCAAAAGTTAAAGACAAAAACGGTATTATAGGATATATATCATCCAACAGTTAACTAAAACACATAAAGTAAAATTGCACATCCCCAAAAGTAGATCAAAACGACTAAAAACATTTTGGAAACATCTAGACCAAGGATATTTCAGAAGTCAGTGTGAAAAGAAAAATTCTGGATCCTGATTGGATAAGAAATAGAAAATTCATATATGACGTCAGTCAAATTTTTTTTCTCACCTAGAAGGGAAAATGCTTTTGAGAGCTGGTCACACACTCCGTGACTGGTCAAAATCAGTCCAGCATGGGAGCGGTGAGCTGACGGACCTTGTGGCAATGTAACGAAAGAAATTTCAAGAAGCTGACCAGGACGTAAGGGTGCGTCACAGATAAATTTGAACTTTTCTTCCAATTTTCTTTTTCTTCATTTTCATTCCACGCCGCCAAAGCAAACAGCGACAACAACATGGACACCCTGTCTGCGATAAGTACTATTTGCATTTCTTCTTTCTCACCCTGTCGCCAACCTACCAATAAAACGTGAGAGGAACATAAGACCTTACATTCTACTACTACCAAGCCATGAACTCTAAACTTCTGTGGACATTTTAATTACTTACATTTCTCTTCGAACAATTTTAACTACAAAACTACATGCATTTATTCAATGAACATTTTTCTTCTCGCAAATGTGTTAGTGTTCAGTTAACAAAATTTCACTTATATTTTTCTTCTTACAATTTTGTCATTCTGTTAATAAATCTTCACTTTAATGTACAGACGAAATATTTTATCCTTCCACATTTCAACATCCAACCTTCAACTTTCTATTTAAATTGTGGGGACTTCGGACATGTTTGACACAAGGCCAATTTACCAAGCATCACCGAGGCCCCTACAGTATAATGACCCAGCCACACCAAGACTTAAAAAGCAAGCCAAAAAAAAAAAAAAAATTAAAAAGAAATGCGAGACACCAGCAGTGTAATAATCAAGAAACTGGTATTTATTTTTAAAAATAGGATAACCTTTTCAATAACCTTTTTAACAATAAGTATAAGAAAAATGTCATTGCTTTATTCTATACACTTTTATTAAACTTACTCGAATTAAATAAATTAATTTTTTTCTATATTAGAAGCAGTTATTTTTTTTAAGTTAAATGATACTTTTTTGTTGAGTAATTCATGGTTTTTCTTATTATTTTCTTAGGTATATCATGATATAAAATTATACGCAATGGGAGTTTTTAGAAATTATTCTAAATTTAAAAAAATGCATTAAAACTGAGTTGCTACTCACAGTAATAAAAGAGGGGGCAAAATTGGTAGTGTAAAAACAGTGTAAAAACAGCATAGTATGCATTTTTTTTCAGACTACTACTTATTTCCTGAAAATCTGTTTTAAATTATAAAAAAATGCAACAAAACTATGATATTATTTAATTAGAAAAAGTTTTAATTGCTTTTATAAATAAAGGTTATTAAGGGCACTATTGTCTTGAAAAAAAAAACATTCGTTGAATAATGAATTTCAACAAAAATTGTTTTCATTTTTTAATTTTAATTTAAAACTTGTCAAATTATGCATCTTTTTCATCCAGTTAAGTGAAAACTATATTTACTAATAAAAAATTGAAAACTTAATAAAAATCATTTTGCATCAAAATATTTTAATTTTTTTTAGTGTATAAACATTCTGATTTTTTGTAAGTATGGTAGTTCACACATGACATTATTATTAAAATGTCATATTTTAAGGGTTTTCTTCCCCTTAAAACCAATAAAACAAAGTATTCACAAATTTATAACAATTCTGCTTCACTGTACTTGTTGTCAAATCAATCAACATGTCAGAAAAACAAGTTCCTGTGATTAAGAAATGCTTGTATGGTACGTTTTATGCTATAAATAACTGATATTTGTTTCAAATAAGATTAATTTAACTTTAAATTTGCTAATTTCCTTCAAATAATGTGTCACAAATATATATTTTATTTTTTTCATGATTTTTAAAACTGAAAATTAACTTATGTTTACAAATGTGTCAAAATGTGTGAAAATGATGAGTCTTGAATTATTTTCCTAAATGCAACTACAAAATGAATTCAAATCAATATAATTTCTGTTTGAAATACACCAGAATATTTCCCTCGTGGGATTTAGTACATTTATTGATTTAGCATTCAATTGAAGCTGAAAAGAAAATTTCAAGAATGAATTTTCATTTTTAAAAATTCATTTTAAACTTAAGATATCGAACATTAGTGGAGTTACCTAAAAGGTATTTACGCATTTCAAACTATTAAACATCACAGTAGTTTCTTATCCATGGATTGTTCATCTGCTTTGCTGAAAAAAACTTTCCATGATTATGAAGAGGTAAGCAAGTTTCTAGTGGTCAAACAAAGACACTTAAAATTATAAAAGCTGTGCTCTCACCTCATTCTATTCATTGCCTAAAAAGCCTTAAAGAAAAAGAAAGAGATAGCATACTGTAGAATTGCTGCAACTACTAATAATCACAATGCGTTCACTAAGAGTTATTTCCTGTAATTATTCAGTACTTTGGAAGAAATATGGCTTACATCAAAACTAATTGACTATAAAAACACTTATAACTTATAAAATTGCACCGAAAATTACAACTTTTTTTTGTAAATAAATAAATAATAATAATAATTCATTGTTAATTGTATTACTATTGTGTACTACTTTCTTTCCATGTGTTTTTAATTATGCAAGCAACAATTCTCAAGTCAAGAGAATAATTTTTTTAATTTTAACATTTTATTTAACTACTTTTCGGGACTAATTTTCAATATTTCAGTTCACACATTGCATAATTTTTTAATGAAATAACATATCAAGAATTAAAAAAAAACTTTTCACGAATATCCCACAATTTAAAAAAGTACCCACAATAAAACTTAAAAGTGTGTGAAACAGACTTTCAAAATAATATTGCCACGTTTTTTAATAAAATAACCTATTGTTCAGTAATTCCAATAGTCCTTCAAAACTTCATCCATTATTAAAGTTAAGTTTAATTAAAACATTTTGTTTTGTTCGATTCTCATCAATTTGTTTTTTTCGGAAATTAAAAAAAAACAGTGGGTAGCGATTTTTAGCTTTGGTTTCGGAAAGTAAAGATGATAGTAAATTATCTAACGCGTCATGATATTATTATTATTATTTTAAAAATCTTTCTCTAGCTGGGAGTATTACTTTTATTTTTAAATTCGATAACCTAAACCAGAAATTATCCTTTCACGAGAGAAAGCGAAACAGAATTTTAGAATAAACTACCGAATATCGTTTTACGTAACAATTTGATTGGCTGATACTAATTGCTTTATCCAATAAGCGTTAAGGTTAGTGGCTCGTTAAACAAACAATAATTTATTCACGTAATGTGTTATTTGCTTTGGTAAGTTTCAGAACAAAAATAAGAAGCTTGATGTTTGCTTAGCAAGTAAAAAAAAAAAATCTATTTGACATATTTTGATGTTTATCATGATTAAAAAAAGAATAGCCGAAAAGCACTGAAAAACGGAAGCCTGTACATAAAAGAACAAGGCAAAACTACCGTGCACTTGATACGTTAGAGTATTGTTGTTGCTATCACCACCACTAGTCTACATTACAAAACAAACGAAAGTAATAAAAAGGCGAATAAAATTACGTAAGTGAAATATTTTGATATTGTAAGAAAGAAATATCTAGAACAACTGACTATTGCAATTCTTGATGAATTGGATTTAAGCCAAAATTACTAGGCGAAAAGAACGCACCTGAAACCTGCAAGAAAGGTATGTGTTAAAATTCAATATGGCTGCCGCGTGGCCTTACTCATGGTTAGCTGTTTCGTCTCTTTTTCATTTTATAACAATTATTTTAAAGAATTGAGAAAGCAGAGGTTGTCGATGTTAGCGGCTGGATACTTTGTAAGGTAGCATGTATCTGTTCTTAGTTTTTTTTTTCATTTTTATAAACATTGGCACATGTAATAATGCAAGAATATTGTAAAAAATGAATGTAGAGAACATTGGGGTATGTTTCAACTTAATTTTTCATTATGTAAGTTTTTATGTTACGATTTAAAAGCGTGTAATAATGTGATAACTTAAATTCTAATGAATAATTTTCTTTAAATAACTAAAAAATGTTTGAAGCTTAAATTTATTAAGATATTCACTCACATTTTTTTAAGTGCATCATTTCGAAGTGGTAAAAAAATCATTCTTAACCATTTATCATTTTTTAAAAATCGGTTACAAAAATCATCTGAAAAAAAATCATGCTGATCACGTGATCATACTGAAGAAGGCGAATAAAAGCTCTGTCTCAAGAGATTTAAAAAAAAATTTTTTAATTAGATTTTCCATAATTATAAAATGTCTTTTTGCTTATAAATTTAACTAGCCTTTAAAACTTGCATGATTTTACCAAGTTTTAGTGGTTCAATTGGTTGGGGTCTGTTAACATTTCATGATGGCATGAAAATAAAAAAAACAAAACAATGCCATTAAATGATTACTCCTTTTTCTTAAAGAGACACGTAAATCCTAAATTTGTGTATATTTTAATCCCTTCTGTTACAAACGAAGATTTAGCTTCATTTATTGAAATGAAAAGTAAAACCTACGATTCTTAAAGTATAATTTGTCTCACTTTATAACTTTATTTTCAAATTTTTTATACTAATTAATTTTTTTTCGTATTGATTTGTAAAGTATTGACTCTCCTAACTGAGAAGTGATCAACATCACTTTTGTTTTTTTTTTTTTGTTTTTTTTTCAGCATATACTTTTTTGCTTAAATAAAATAAATAAAAAAAACAAATTATGTTACCGCAAGCGAAACTTAAATATTTTGGGGTATTTTAAGTAGTTGAAAATATTTACTTATTAAACAGAAAATGAATTTTGTTGTTACAATTCAATCGATTTTTACAACAGCTTTGGATAAAATTAACAATGTTATTTTTAACCAAAACTGTTGTAAAATCGAACGAAAAAAAAAAACGCTCATAAAAAAAAAATCAAACTTTATTTTTTTTTACTTCAATTTCTGATGTCATTTCATAGAAATGAAGAAACTTAGCAATTCCTGTATTCATTAAATTTGTGATTTTTCAATTAGTTCATTACTTTTTTCATTTTTTTGTCTGTTCATCAATCGATAAACGCAATTTACTTCTCGCTGTCATGTGTTTTCGCTGGGTTTTTTTCTTTTAAAGTACGTTTCTTGTTTCGTGTAATATTGGGAGTATCCCCCCATTTAAAAGTTCAATCTTTTTTCACACAAAATTGAATTACGCCCCTTAGATTGTTGCGCATAGCTTATTTTTCTTAAAAAAAAACTTAAATAAATTCAACTTCTGTAATTAATAAAATGTAGAATTTGGAAACTTTACGTAACCTCGTATTTGAGTATAATTGTAGAGAAACCGGATTATTAAAATATTAGATATTAAAAAACTTGTATACTCGGAATATGAGGCAAGGTAAAAAAAAATATATAAGGGAGGTAATAGAGTATTTGAAATCTTGAAAAAAAAAGAAAAACTTTCCAACATTAAAATGGCAGTTGCTCAATTTTTAACCGGCTGAAAAAAAGCATTGGTTGTTGCTTTAATGATCGTTTCATAAACAAAAAACATATCCATTGTTTCTGTTCCCCAAGCTGTCATATCTTTTATACCATGGCAACCGGTCTACCGCAGAAAATAATGGCAACATGCGACGGGATAATCTGCCCACTCAGACATAATTGCCCAAGCGTGTATCAAATGGCACTTTGACTGACTGAACTGTTGAAAAATGTAGCATCATTCTCGCTTCTGTCTGTCTCTGTGTGTTTTTAACCTTTAGAAGAGAATAACTTTGATCCATATTTCATATTATAACTAATTTGTTAGTAATAATGTTAATAAAAGTAATCTTTAAAAATTGTAGGAAGGTCAAAGAATATTGAACAAAACGTAGCATTAAAAGCAAAGAGTGATCTTTGAAAAATTAGTCTCTGAAACTGAAGTCATATCGTTGAATTTCTGAAACATTGCTTCTTCCACTATCAGACGTTACCCTATCGATCAATTGTCCATGCCGAGTCAAGTGAGACTGATGGCCACAGGAACAATGAGTGGTCAATTTTCTTATGTCCTTCTTATTTAAACTAAAAGCAACAAGCTTATCAAATAAAATGTCATAGTTTTATTGCATTTTTATTTTACTATTCATTAAAAAAGGTTTAAATAAATAAATAACGTGAGTTATATTCCTCAATGAGCCCTGCGTTTAACAAATTAATCAGTTTTTCCTACAGAATTTAATCTTAAAAGTTCATACGTAAAGGGGAAGTAACAGATGTAAAAAAAAAATACCAATTTTTTATTAAAAATAAGGATTTTTAATTTCATTCATTTGTGAATGAGTCCTGTCTGAAAGTATTAAAATTCGACAATCATTTGATTTTTTTTTTTTCCAAAAAATTTGCTTATTAATGTTTGTCACAAGAAAAAAATTGAATTATTACGTTTTCCATTGTAAACCCTCGTTTGACTACCCGTCAACTAAAATCAAAACAAGATTATTTAATTTACTTACCAAAATTTCGAACATGTTAGAAAGGATTAAAAAATTCTAAAATTAAAAAATACTTTGATCTCTCCTCTTAAACATTTTGATGTAAAAATTAATTTTTAAGTTTGGGACCTTTTTTCTTCATACTATGCTGTTTTCTCAGCAATTTAGTGGAGGTACCTTACCGCCAGTCATTTTTCTATACCTGAATTTAAATTGAAATTTTTAAAATAAGTTATCTTCAAGCTTTAAAATTAGCTTTAATTGAAAGCAAAGGGGTGAAATTTAGTAATTCCAGTAAGCAAAATACCCTGGTGTATTTTAAACTGAAATTATATTGATCGGAATCAAACATTTTCTAAATTAAAAACAAAAATATTTTTAAATTTCAAATTTTTCGCCATTTTTCATCGATTGTAAACAGCAGCCCAATTCTCGGTTTTAAAAAATCTTACAAAAATAAAATACACCTTACTGACATTATTTTCTTCAAATTGCCGAATTTAAACTTACTTTAAGTTGACTTGAAACAAGAATTACTTGCTTACTGCTTGAAAAATGTTTCAAAAAGCATTTATGGTAGCCTTGTTATTACAGCTGTCGACACCTTATCAGCAGCCGACAACTGATGATTTACAGTATCCAGTCAAAAATATGGAAGACTAATTTGGTATAAATCTTATCGTTTTTTTTTTTTTAAACTTTTAAAATTTAACAGTTTTCACCACTTATCCATTATTTTATTGAATTTTAGTTAGTTTAGCTTTGTAGGCTTACGTTTTGAAGATGTTTTATCAAAAAAAAAAAATTACAATTTAATAACAATGAAAATAACAGCAGAGATAATGAAATGTTACGGCATTTATTAATTTTTTTAAATTCCTCTGAAGAAGAAAAAAACCTGATTAATAATGAAATTTTAAAAAGATTTTTTTTTTTTTTATAATTTCAAAAATATTTTTAAAATACTTCAAAGACTTGTAGATGTTAGTTATTAAGTGAAGACTATTTACTAGTTAAAAAGTTTAAGCTCTTGTATTTTTAAATTAATTAAAAATTCTTTTGTGGATTTGAAGTTGGTAATTTCTATTTGTACATTGGAAGGTCGCATTTTTCAGGGTTTTTTTTTCATTAGTAAAAATAAAATTTCTATAATTATGACACTTGTGATTGCCATACACTTATCTCACATCTGGGTGGAAGGAGTTCTGAAAGTTCAATTGTGTTTAAGAAATATTTTTATTCTAAATTTCATGTGATAAATAAGTAGTAATACTTGTGTAAATCAGATTAATTTAACATTATTTTTGGAAAATTAGCAAATTTAATGTACCAAAGATGTATATATATTGCAAGATTTTAAAACTGAAAATTAACTTTTGTTTTACAAATGTGTTGATAGAGCCAAAATTACTGAAAAATTGAAAAAATAATCTCAAATTTTAGATTCTGATCAATAAAATTTCAGTTTGAAATACACCCAAGTATTTCGCTTACCGGAAATAGTAAATTTAATCATTTAGCTTTCAATTAAAACTAAAAAAAAAGTTTTGAGGAAACTTATTTTAAAAAATTGAAGTTATCAAAAATGAGTGGTGGTACCTATCAGTCAGTTAAGTGCCATACGTGATACACGCTTGGGTGATCATGTCTCGAAAGAGACATGACTGACTGGGCAGAACATTATCCCACAGTAGGTTGCCATTGCTTTCTGCGGTAGACTGGTTGCCGACCAAGGCTATAGAACCCAATCTCTCCTGCTATTTAACCCATAACTGGAAGGAAGAGACGGACTAATACCTTTCCCAAGGGTATTTGCATGTAAGTGAATGCAATGGATTCAACTGGAATTTGAACTCGGCTCCCTGGTTTCTTGTTATGATTCCCAAAACAAGATATACTATTTTTTTTAAAAAAAAAAAAGCAGTTTCCTAAAAAAAAAAAAATTCCTTTTTTTTTTTTTTTATATATATTATTATATATACCTCCCACTCATTTGCTAAAAAAATTGTATAGCATCACATGTAAATGCTCTACACATAATAGCAAAATTTTTATCAATATTTCTAAAAATAGGAAAGACCAAAGGATTTTTTAATTTGTTTTTAGATCACTTTTAAGAGCGTTCAAAATTTTGGTTAAAGATTTTACATGTGTTAGCCCACACCCACCTACTTAATTTTATGAAATTTTGTCCAGCTTAATGTTTATCTATAACCAGAACTTGGAGTTAAATCATTAATTTTTTTGTAAAACAGGACCTCCAGTTACTGAAAACCTGCCCTGAACTGTAAAATAAAAATGGAATAAAGCTAAAAGACTTTATTTAAAGCTTTTAATTGTTCTTATCTCTAAAATACCTTGTTGGTAGGCGGGGGGCACTCTTATCTCTAAGATGCTTTGGCTTAAGAAAAAAAAAAATTAATGAATTTTTCATTTTTTTTTTTTTATTTATTTATATTAATTTATGAAGTTTTACAAATTTTTAAATTTCTGTATTACTCTGATATAATTAGGTGATGTTAAGTAAAAACTATATTTACTAATCATAAATTAAAAAAGCTTAGTACAAATCATCAACCAATACTTTTAAAAGAATTTTGAATCTTTTGCATGCCTATTGTTCATACATGACTATCAAAAAAATAAAACATTAGATTATAGGGAATATTTTCCTAAATTTTTATGATTACTGAGTAATTAAAAAAGTATATAAAAAAGTGCTCATGTTAAATTATTTTTTACAGTTAGCCATTATAGAAAAACATGAGATATGCAGCCATTATAAAAAAGATGATTGTATGATACATTTATAGGACTGATAGGAAAATAAAAATTGCAAGTTAAGTCTGTTTTCGAAATTGTCATTTATTTGCAGTTGTAAAAATAAATTATTCAAATTGATTCCTTCACCCCCAATTTCCTTTTTAACACACTATAATGTATTTGTGTATACCCCTGAGATGAGGTAGTATTTACAATGTAACAGTTATCCAGGGTACATGACAGCAGCACCAACAAACATAGAAGGAAAGGTGCATGAGAATAACAAATCTGAGAAAATACAAAGGATCTATGGTCCATATAACATCAGGATAACCTTCAGAAGTGGTTCTGCACTTCGCATGTACCTATCTCGAGTAAGATCCTCAACAGAGGAGGATGTGACTAAGGACTTTGTGTATGCCATTCCATGTAACTGTGAAAAGAAATATAAAGGAGAAACTTGCCACTCTCTTAAGGTAAGGCTACAAGAACATAGCAAGGCCATAACATGAGGGAAGATAGAAAAATCTGGCATAGCTGATCACATTTGGAAGGAGGATGGAGATCACCACCCCTTATGGGACGAAGTTGAAGTAGAGAATGCCACTGGAAAATACATAAACTTAAGGAATCCACTGGGCCATGTGTTCCAGTGACTTGAGTTGTGAGTTCAATATCAGTCTCCAGCAGTGGTGAACAAATAACTTAGGAAGTTAAAGGGACATAATTACATGACTACCATAAGTGTTATTGCACATGGAATGAAAAAGATGTACCTCAGTGATTTGTAATAAAGGGTTTGGTTCATAATTTGTAGTACCTGAAGGAGGACAGCGTACAACAGCTGATGTCATAATAATGGGAATAAAGATGGGGACAGTAATTTGAACAATATAGTGCAAATACTACCTCATCTCAAAAGTATAGGCAAATTTTATTCTTTTTTAGTCTTTTATGAGATTTTAAATTTTGCTCACTTTTTTTTTTTTTTTTTTTTTTTTTTTTTTTAGGCACATACATGATAAAAAATTCCCCAAATTTAATAAAGTTTTATCATGAAAATCTTCAATTAAATCTAAAATAAAAGCTTTTCAATTTTTTAAATTCTTTTTTTTTTTTTTTTTTTTTTTTTTTTTTAACCTTAGGTATCACAAATTAGTGGAGGTATCTACATTTGCAATTAATTTAAAAGATCAGGAATTAAAATAAATTTATAAAGGAATGAATTGCAAAGGCTACTGAATTTTGAAACACCATTCTTAAAATAAAATGAATAACATTTCTACACACAAAAATGTAATTATTTTAAAAATGTTAGTGTAAAGATTTGTATTAAGCTTTCCAATTTTTGATTAGTAAATATAGTCTTTCCATAAATTTGAAGAATTTAAAAAATTTTTGAAATTTAATAAATTATAATTATTAAAAAAAAATTCTTGTAAAAATTCATTTTTCATTTTTTTTATAACGTTATTTAGTTAGATAAGCTTTTATATAGTGTCATAGTTTTATTGTATTTTTTAATTTACAAAGCAAACTTTTTGGTTGGGGTAGGGAATAAAAAAAAATGATTTACATTTCTCAAGGAGTACTTCATTTAACTAATAAAAGATTTGTGATTACTATTTAATTTTTAGAAATTTCATGAAAATACAAAAAAGGGGACAACAGGTGTAGTAAAAAAAAAATTTTTTTTTCTATAAAAAAAAATACGAACAAATTTGTTAAATTTATTATGTGAGTAAGTCATGAGTTTCATTAAAATCTGACAATTGACTTTTTGTAAGAATTTCCAAATTGTGTTTTTCACAAGAAACAAAGGAGTTCACTATGATTAGTGTGTGTGTGTGTGTATAATCATAGTAAACTCCTTTGTTTCCAGCAGTAAAAATCTGGCCCACTGCTGATGAAGAAAAAAAAATTTGAATATATTGGAAAAAATTAAAAAAAACTTTCAAAATATTTAGGTGGTTGAGCTTAAACTTTTTGATAGAAAAACTTAAGTTTGGGGGCTTTTTTTTCTTCATGCATTGGAAGTACCTACATTTTGTAATTAATTTTTTAAAAATCCTGACTTAAAAAAAAGTAGGTACCTTCACAGAAACAGGATACCAAAAGTTTAAACAGCTACTGCAGTGTTAAAAATGATTTTTCTGCATTATTTTAAACTATATCATAGTTGTTGTAAATCCAATTAATATTCCACAAATAAAATTTCAAAATATCTTATTTTTGGAAGATATTTTTATTTTTGAATTATTTCTGTAATTTTTTTATTTTATAAAATAAGATAGTTATATTATGATGAATCATGGCTCAAAATGATGCTGAATTTTTTTTTCTCCAGGGAATTTAAATTAGTTTTGAAATAGAGTAAAATTTTCTTATTAGAAATATTAAGTTTAATTAGCTTGAAATTAAAACTAAAATAAAACTGAAATCTGTGGGGTTACCTACTTTACATTATTAAAAAAAACCCAAAAAACTGTCCAAAACTTAAAACCAAGTTTTATCAAAATTGGTTTAAGAGGAAAGATCAAAAATTTTTGTAAGATTTTTTTTTGTTTTTTCTTTTTAGAACTTTTGAAATTTGCTTAAAATGGTACTATTTGTATGGGTAATTTGAGTGTCTTTTTGCAATGAAAAACATTGATTTAGAAATTCTTGCAAAATCAAATAATTGTCAGATTTTGAAACTTTCAGGACTTATTCACATTAACAAAACTAGTACAATCTAACCTGAAGAAGGAAATAAACAGTTAAGTTGTAAATTCCAATCACCTGAAGAAGGCTGCAGCATGCAACGGCTCAAACATCATGAATATAGCAACAAAGATGACAACAATCCATAGAATGTAAATAGTATAAATACCTAATGTCAGAAATATAGATAAATATATCAGAAGTCTTTGATGAAATAATCTTCTATGTAGATGAAAGTTTAAAGTTTTTAAAAATTCTAAAAATCGAATCTCTATACTCTTATATTTCATGAGAGGTTTTCACTTCAAAAGCCAACCACTGAAGAAAAGAGGGAAAGTTTGTGTAAGCATGTCAAGGTGAGCCTTCAAAAAATGTTATGTTGAAGGGGCAAATAAACATTGAGATGTGGCAGAATCAACCATGTGTTTGTTTATTATTTGTATTAACTAATTATTAACAACCCTACCAAAAGGCACAGCATGTTTATTAAATCTCGATTACCTAGTCTCGTAGATGTTGGTTACATTGTTTAATAAAAAAAAATAGGATATCTACCAAATATAACTTCATATTAATCTTACTCTAATTAAGCATGTCTCTCCTTTAGTTTCTTAGTATGTATATTACACCCTGCAAATAATTCATACACAAGAGACTGTCGTTTTGATCGTGTGGAAAGAAATATCACAGACACTACTTGGTTTCAGGGAATAAATGTTAAGAAGAGAAGATAAGTGTTGTTTCGGTGAAATGGAAAAGTTGCCAATTTAAAATCTGTTCATTTGTACCCCATGATTGTTATTGAAATATTTTGTTAAAGTTAAGCTCAAATATTTAATGGATAAAAGACAACACTTCAGTCAGAATATGAAAAAAAGAATAAAGAGAAATAAGTCTTTTAAGTAAGAATTCAATTACAATAAATAAAATTGTCTGAATTACCTTTTAGAGAAATATTCATCTGCTAGAAAGAAACAAAGGAACAAATACTTAACTTCCTCTGCCAATATCTTATAAATAATGAACTACTCCAAAAAAAAAAAATGAAATAGAATAATTCTACTCCATACTGGACAATGCCAGGGCTCAGTGCAAAAGCCAAGAAATTAGGATCATAATGGGGGACTTGAATGCCATGGTAGGTAAAGAGATGGAAGGAGACACGACCGGCAACTTGAGATTAGGAGTTCACAACGAACGAGGAGAAAAATGGTTCCAGTGGTGCACAGCAAATGACCAGGTAATAACTAACACCTGGTTTCAAAAAAGCCCATGTCGTCTATGGACATGAAGAAGCCAAGGAGGTGACACAAAAAACCAAATAGTCTACATAACCATAAACAAGACATTCAGGAACGCAGTGGTTCAATACAAAACCTATTTAGGCACCGACTGTGGAAGTGACCATGTCCCAGTCACCTGCAGGCCAAGGATAAAACTCCAGACTGAAATACAACACACTCGTGAATGACCTCAACCTGCAGAAAGAATACACTAACAGCGTGAGAAACAAATACAAAGAACAAATTGGAAAAGGACACTCAAAATGGGACTCACTAAAGGAAGTGATAGACATCAGCATTCTTGACATGATGTAAAGGAGACAAAAAATAATGCCAAGACATGGAAGGGAATACAGGAAACTTCACAGGGAAATAAGGAACAAATGCAAACAGGCTAAAGAGGAATGGCTCGACAACAAAGTCGTAGAGGTAGAGAGACTGAGCAGGACCAATAAAGCAGACATGCATAAGAGATAAGAGAACTGACAGGACAAAAAAACCTGCTCCTCAACAGGATGCATAAAATCCAAGGATGGAACGATAATATTGGAGAAAGAGATGGAAAGAATATATATAAAAGATTTTTTTTCCGTGACAAGAAAGCAACTGAGAATACACAAGGATGGGGACGGACCGGAAATATTAAAGTCTAAAGTGGAAGCTGCAATGACCAAACTGAACAGAAACAAAGCAGCTGGTCCAGACGGCATTGTAATAGAGCTGCTGATAGCCCTGGAAGAATTTGGCATAGAAAAAATTACAGAAATAATAAATGAAATTTATAATAGTGGAATAATACCAAATGACCTATGCAAGTTGATTTTTATAGTACTACCTAAGAAGCCAGGTACAAATGAGTGCAAACTACACCAAACTATCAGCTTAATGAATCACATTACAAAACTGATAGTCCGAATCCTGATGAATAGACCAAAAAGCAGAATCGGGCCAGAGATAGGACAGGAACAGTGTTGGTTTGTCAAAGACACTGGAACAAGGAACGCCATATTTATGATTAGGATGTTCTCTGAAAGAGCAATACAAATGAAGGACTTGTACATATTTTTTAATGATTAATCAAAGGCATTTGATAAAATACTCCACAAAGAATTGATGTAGATGCTCAGCGGCCTCAACATTTTTGGGAAAGACAGTAATTAAGAATCTCTACTGGCAGCAAACTGCCTGCATATGGACAGGTAGCGGGTTCAGCAGATTTACAAAGATAGAAAGACAAGGATGTGTCTTTTTACCAGATCTGTTCAACTTGTACAGCCAAAATATTTTGGGGACCCTAAATGCTATGCCAGGATTTATTGGAGGCCAGAATTTGAACAACATGAGATACGCAGATGATACAGTGCTGATTGCAGACACGGAAAGTAAACTACAAGACCTCCTACAGAAGGTACCTGAAGAGAGGGACAAAAAAGGACTACAAATAAACTGCAAGAAAACTGAACGCATGGTCATCACCAAAAAGAGTAACCCAAAATGCCAAATACAGGTGAGGGATACTAAAATCAAGCAAGTACAAAAATTTAAATACCTAGGTAGTGTTCTAACAGGAGATGGAAAGTGCGACACAGATCCGAAGGCGAATTGGCATGGTGAAGGACATGTTCCAGAAGCTAAGCAAAGTACTAAGACACAGGAAACTTTCACTAGAAACAAATAAGAAGGTACTACTAGATTGCTATGTGATGTCAGTTCTTCAATATGGCAGTGAATGTTGAAAAATATCATCGAAGATGAAGGAAAAACTTGAAGCAGCGGAAATGTTCTACAGAAGGATGCTGCGGATATCATGGACCGAGCAATGATGAGGTGTTGAAAAGAATGGCAATGAAAAGAAAATTAATAGTGAGCATCAGGAAGAGACAACTGAAGTTCCTGGGACATGCAATGAGGTAAGAGGGCTTGGAAAACCTGATATTGACAGGCCTGATAGAGGGGAAAAAAAGACAGAGCAAGGCAGTGGATAACATATTTGAAGGACCTGAGCAAGTGGATGACAAAATGGGGGTTGCATGGTGTAACAGGAGAAAGTGTGCTAAGAGCCACCAGGGATAGGGAGACGTGGAAAGCCATGATCACCTGTGTCCTGAAAGGACAGGGTACGTAGAAGACACACAATGGAATGGAGTCATTCCACACTGGGCACTGACCTTAAATGACTTAACTGCAGTTGCTAACATAAGCCAACCTCCTACGCTCACCTAATGTACCTTTCAAGAAAAAAATATTGACTTATCTCTTTTCTCACCAAAAAGGCCTTGTGATGGACATACACACATGGTACATGGCTCTTATTATAGTATAGATTATTATAATTTTTTTTTTTTTTTTTTTTTGCTAACCAAATTTAAATTGATTGGATTTTCTTATGTTTATGAATGTTTGCTTGTTTTTTTGGTTTTTTTTATACAAGAATTGTTTTCATTTTTATTATTTTATTTTTTTAAAGTAGAATAATTTATAAATTTTTCAATCTTAAAATTCTGTATTTGTAGCAGTCAAATGATATTAAATAAAAATTATATATTTATTAATCATGAATAGAAAAGTTAAGTGACACCCAGTATTATTATTTTTTTATTTTTTTATTTTTTGCATAAACATGTTTAATGTTGTAAATAAGGCATTAATATGCATCATTTATAAGATAACTGGATAGTTAAAAAGAAACAAAAAAAACAAACAATAAATGTTTACATATTCATGTAATTTTTTTCGATTATGTACTCTTTATTTAAATTTGCCAAATATGGGCTGTTGATATATCACTTATCATAGAAAAAAATAACATATTTTTTTTTTTTTCTTTCTAACACATTTGAAATTTTGGAAAACATTTTTTCTTCAGTTCATGGCCAAATTTTTTTTAGATTACTATGAATCTAGAATATTACAAAACTCTGATTTGTTTTCTGGTGAAAAACATTAATTTGGAAATTCTTGTAAAAAGCAAATTGTCAGATTTTAATGAAACTTTCAGAACTTATTCACAAATAAAATTATTTTTAGAAAACCTTGGTTAAAAAAAAATTATGCACATCTTTTATGCCTATAATTTTATGAAATTTCAAGGAATTAAATTTTGTTTTATTAGTTAAACACAGGACCACTTGGGAATGTATTTTTTTTTTTTTTTTTTTCAAACGGCTTTATCTGAAAATTTGCTCAAAATAGTGAAATATATGTGTATAGTCTGTAAAAACTATTTTTGATGAATAATGAATTTTTGCAAGAATTGTTTTCAATTTTTTTTTTTTTTTTTTTTTTATCCAGAAAACTGCTATTTTTGTATACCTCTTATAAGTTTGAATAATTTGTTTAGCATTTTCATTTGAAATGGCTCTTAGCTTTCACACCAATTCTAATTTCAAATTACTTGCAGAAGTTCATTTTTCACTTAATGGTATTATTTAAATTTGTTGATCAGCAATTTCAAACTTGACACTTGTAAATAAAAACAAAGTACTGATAATGCTTAAAAAAAAGTTAGGTTTTTTAAAATTTTTATGTATCAATTTGGAAGGTCTTGTTCATAATAGTGTTGAACTGTATATCTTGAACTGGACTTTAAAGCAAAGATATCCCTAGAACAAGAACACTGTTTTAGGTTTTGCTTCAAAATTCCTGGAAAGTGACTCAGATTGACAGATACTTGAAGAAGGCTAGAGAGAAAAATGGACAAAATGTTTTGATAACAAAGATTACGTTTGTCTGACTAAATCAAAATAACTCCTCTTGGAAATTCAGATAGAAAAAAGTTCCCTATTATACAGGGTTTCCCAGAATTAACTATTTTTACTGAAATCTGACAAAACAAACTGACACAGTTAAAATACAAAAGAAAGATTTATAAATCTTACACATCAAGACTTCATTGAAAATTTTCAACATGTGCTCCATCTGTATGTATCCCCGCAAATTTCAAATCTATCCTTAGCATTACAAAACAAGTTTTGAAACATTTCAGGAGTTATCCCTTGCATTGCTAGCTTAATGTGTTTTTTCTAAGATAAACTATTGATCTTTTGATAAACTTTTTTTATGAAACCCCATGCAAAGAAATCTGGGGAAGAGGTAAACAATAATGTATTCATTATTAAGAGGGTCCTGAAAAGCAGTGAAAATAAAATTAACAAAAGTAATTTGCCAAGTTTTGCACAATAATGAAGATATTAAGTATTTTTGTGGGAGGTGGGAAACAGATTCAGAGATGTCACCAAAGCAGAAAATGTGAATAAAAAAAAAGTTTGGCTTTTACACAAATGTGTTTACTGATTGGCAAATACCTCTCTAACTTAGTTTGTTGTGTTCCCAGTGGGTGAAATGTGGTTATGTAAAGAAATGAAAGGATAATTCTTAACAAAACTTGATTAATTGAATTACAAGTTGAATAGTGAGTGAAGCCGCTGGATGGATAATGATAAAAATGTGGGCCTTGAAAAACTGTCTACTCACCTTGGTGTCATGGCTGAAACTTTCTGTATCCAGAATACCCTGTTTCTAAACAGATGGAACAAAAACCTTATTTTTAATCACTCCTGTCAAAGGGGGATAACTTTTGTTAGGGCCAACTGTGCCCTAACACCTCGTTATTTAAGTATTTAGTCATATTGTGCACATTTAGAATAAGTTTGAAGGTATCTCACCCTCGTGTGATTGCACTTTTACCTGTGACTGTGAGGTCTCTCATCCTCATTTTGATGTTCCTGAATGAGGGTGGTGAAGGAGATGGCAATTCAAGTGTTCAGCAGTAAATTGAATGGAAGAGTTAGACTGTTGCTAACTGGGACGTATTTGTTGTGCCCAGAGTTGATTTCCAAATTGTACATCATAGATGTATTGTCCTTTTCTTGTGGGTCATTCCATGTCAAAACACCAGCAAAAAGTTGAAACTGCACCCACCGACACCAAATTACTTGAAATTTGGCACAAATATTCCCTTTCATGAGTTAGGAAAAAGTGCCAAATTATTTTGTGCTAGACCTTACCATGCTGATTTTGTTGGGGGTGTAAAATTTTCATATTTTGCTTCTAAATTAAGGCCACAAAATGTCACAGAATTTCAGCGCTTTTTTTTTTTTTTTTTTTTTTAATTAAAAAAAATACTTCCACATATTCAATATTTCTGAAATTTGGTAGGAAGGACAAATATGGACTGCAGAATCCAAATATTTAATTATTTTAACCCTATACCTGATAGAAAATATAATTTTGCTCACTCAAAAGCATGCCTCCCATATCATCAATTTTTTTACCTATGTAGATTCCGGCCAGTCTGTAGAAAATGTGTCCTCTTTAATTTTCATATTTTTTTCCTAGCATCTACTATGACTGCTTAAGTTCTCCAAAGAACTTTTTTGAGGGTTTCAAGTCTACTTTAAAAGATATGACCCTGCCAAATTTTTTTTTTTTTTCCTATGTACATATAGTAATTCAGTGAAAGATTGATAAATGATTAATGCTCAAGGACTTCTCAAATGTTCATATTGTGCTAAGTGAGTTCTCAAGCTATAAAATAAGATTGTCTTTATTAATTTAAAAAGAAAATGATTTAAATATATTTTGCAGATATTGCGTTTTGTATAGTACGGACAGATTGTCTTTAACAAGTGATAAACATTGACGCATGCATGATGATCAACACTGGATAGAATATTTGTAGATGGCATTAAACATGAAATTAAAAGAAAATTTTTGAAAAATTTTATTTTGCATTATTTTCGTGAAACAAAATAGATTTTTTTTTTTTCTTTTTTTTCAAAAAAGAATGTGATTTTTTAAAACCTAGAATATTTGTAGTTGGCACTAAACATATATATATATATATAGAGATAGATAGATAGATAGGAAATGCTTTCAATTTCATCACTTTTAAAAAAATATTTATATTTTTTTACAATTTTTCAAAGTTATTTTCATTTTTTTTTTTTTTTTTTTTTTTTTTTTTTAATCATATCACCCCAAGCAAGGCGGTAACGCCACTGATGCGCAGGGGGCTACGTAAGGGTAAAAAGAATGGAAAAGAGAAAGCCGGAAACCACATCCTAAACAGGAAACAAGGGATGAGCCTCTTCACCCGTTCAATAGATGTGGGTGGAGTGTGAACCGGGCGATAGTTTAGTCTATCTACTCCAATTGAAAAAAAAAAATAAAGGAAAAGAGTGAAAAGATTGGAAAGGAGAAAACCGGAAACCGCATCCTAAACAGGAAACAAGGGATGAGCCTCTTCACCCGTTCAATAGATGTGGGTGGAGTGTGAACCGGGCGATAGTTTAGTCTATCTACTCCAATTGAAAAAAAAGAAACAAAAACTTGTTTATCATTAAGAAGAAAGTGATAATAAAAATGTATATATGAATAGTCATAAAACACCACATTGAAAACTACACTCTGCACTAAATTTTTTGTAGGCTCTGTGATAGGCCATAAATGTAATAAATTTGTAATCAGGCCAACCTGGGAACTCTGAATGACCCATATATAACCAGGACTTGAACCTGTCTGACTGGTCCTGAAACATCAATCATTTAGTATCCAAAGAGAAAGGTGGCATTTTCTTACTTGGAGTTTTTTACTAGCACACAGGATAATTGAAGTATCCTAGTCATTTTTCATTTAAAGATGAATTGTTCTATTTGTACTGAGCTAGCAGTTGAAACAAGTCATAATCTATGCCATGATAAACAGGTTGGATTAATTTCAGTTGATCATTTGGCTGCAATGGATGTAAAGCTTATTGCTTATAGAACAGGACTTGATGAGGATAAAATACAGACTATCTGTTACCATCACAAGCAGACCTTGTTGACTAAGTATGAGTGGCTTGAAAAGAACTGTTGCAATCCATTTAAAAATCATAAGCAAATCAAAGGTGGTTTAAAAGCAATTTCATTGGAGTTGGCAGACAGCAAAGTTTAAGTTGGTATTAATCCCAGGCAAGAAACTTTGCCTTAATTGCCGAATACGAATCAGCAAACTTTTTTCTGATGAGGAAATACAAGAGCTTAACACAAGTACTTCTATGGAAACAGAGAAGACAAATATCAATGAATGTTTCTCTGCTATTGGGATTTCTCCACTGAAAACAAAAGGGTTTCATTACTCTGGAAAAGCTCATTTAGGTAAGAGAAAACTTTCTTCTGCAATGCAAAGTATTACGACCAAAACATTGATTCTGTGCTGTTGAATGATGGACCTTTAAAATTCAAAAATGAGAGTTTAGATAAAGCTAAGTGCTTTGATAAAATGATAGAGGTTCTTGCAGCAAAAGTGAAGACTGTGGAATCAACTAAAATGAAAATACAAATCTTGACACTTGCCCCTATCGATTGGTCACACAAAAAAGTAATGGATGTATTTGATGCTTCAGAACACATTGTATGCAAGGCTCGCAAATTGTGTTTGGAAAAAGTTAGTTTAGCTGTGCCAGAACAAAAAAAGAGGCAAGTCTTTGCCTGCTGATATTGTACAGTTAGTGCAAGCATTTTACCAAGATGATAAATATACTTGATTGATGCTGGCATGAGGAAAGACTACGTTAGTTTTAAACATAATATACATCAGCAGAAGAGACTCATATTGTGCAACCTAAATGAGCTCTTCAGAGCATTCAAGGAAAAGAAACCAACAGTATCCTTGGGTTTTTCAAAATTTTGTAGTCTAAAGCCAAAATGGTGTGTCCTTGCTGGTAGTGCAGGTACACATGCTGTATGTATATGCACTATCCACCAAAACATCAAACTATTACTGGAACCACTGAATGTACTCTATCAAGATCTCTTGAAATATATTATCTGCAATACCAGTAATAGACTGTGTATGATTCATAGTTGCCCAAATCGTACAAAATCATGAGAGAAGTTGGAAAAATTTCTTTGACACTCTTGAAGAATCTATTGATAATGAAAAATCTATTGAGTTCTCCCAATGGACAACAACTGACAGGTCAACTTTAATAACACACAGGGAATCCTGTCAAGCTTATGTGGATTTAGTTATTTTGCAATTGAATAAATTAGCACCTCATTCTTACTTGGCTAAATCACAATCCAGATATTTAAGGCAAAAAAAAAGAAAAAAGGAAGATATCAGTGATAGCAAAGTTTTATTTCTTGGGGATTTTGCCGAAAATTACAAGTTTGTTGTTTAAGATGAGATCCAGAGTTTTCATTGGAGTACCTCTCATCTAGTGGTACTCTATTTTAAGCTTGAAAACACAATGCAAAGTCAATGTTTTTGCATTATTTCGAGTGACAACTCACATGATGTGGCATTTGTTTATATGATACAGAAAGCGATTATTGAAGTGATTAAGAGTAATTTGCCAAATGTAAAAAGTATTGAATATTTTATTGATGGTTGTGCAGCACAAAACAAGAATTATAAGAACTTTGCCAATTTGTACAATCGTCAAAAAGACTTTGGACTTGATGCAAAGTGGAACTTCTTTGCAACTAGTCATGGCAAACAACCATGTTATGCCATAGGTGGGACAGTGAAAAGGATAGTATCAAAAGAAAGTCTACAAAACCAACTTCCAAACAAATCCTTTCCACAGAAACTGTTTGAATACTGCAAATGTGCAAATAAAGGAATCAAATTCAAAAGAAGGAAGTTGAGGAAGCAAGAAACCTCACTATAAGATTTGAAAATCGATCCACAGTTCCAGGAACAAGAAGTTCTTATCAATTTATTCCACTTGAAAGAGATAAAATAGCCATGAAACAATGTAGTGAAGATGAAAACTATGATCTAATACATAACTTGTCTATTGGGGTTGAAGAAAAACTAGTGAAATTTGTTGTTTCAGGATATTTTTTTTGCAGGTATGACAATAACATTTGGATTGGCATGGTCTTAGAAATTGATATGGAGAATAAGGACTTGCTGATTAATTCCTGGGTGTTCTGAATGTAATTGTTTCATTGTCTGAGCTTAGTGGTATTAGGGGACCATGAATACTGAAAAAAACTTAATATTTTGTATGATTGAGTCTTGTTGTATTTCTCGTTTTATGTCAGCACTTGTCATGAGAACTGTTCTGATGCAACCAGTGAGTGTGCATTTGAAATAGTCAACGCTGATGGCAGCAATGATGGTATTTTGATGCCGTTTGTGCATTAATGAGGCATCAGCTTGACCAAATTCTATTGTTTTGTGCTATTGGATGTTAAAATTGTACCCCAATAATATGGTTGCTCACCGTTGTAATTGGCTAGCTGAATATACAGGGATACCTTTTTTGGGCAAAATATAGAAAGTAATGGCTTGTTGTATTGTCAGAAGCGTGAAAGTGTCCAAATAGCATCTTATAGAACTTCTTCGCTGCAAAAATTAGTGCAAGAGCTTCCTTTTCTATTTGGTTGTAGTTACATTCAGTAGCTGTTAGGGATCTAGCTGCATGCGTGATGGCTTTCTCCGTTCTCGCTGCAAATATGTGAGAGATCACTTCTCCCACACCATGACTTGAAGCATCAGTTGTCCCCACAATCTTTTGTGTTGGGTTGAAATGTTGTGCCTTGAGATGGTCTTGATACCACATTGCACACAGAATTGAGTGGCATGTCCAGAAAACTTGGTGACTCAAGGTTGTGACTAGTCTTGAATGTAAATAATTCGAGACACTGTTTTTTCCTTGAGTATGATAAATGATGGTAATTTGCCCATGATATGGATGCACTTTGTGGTACCTGACTGTTTGGTATTAGTGAAGGCTCCCTATTGTTTGAGATGTGAATGTTATATTGGAGGCTGTCTCAATTTGTAAGCAAATGGGACAGTCATTCAGTTTTAACACTACGTATTTTCAGTTTGACAATGTTTGGGAGAAAATTTGCAACTAGTCTGTTGGTCTGCGTTTTCTTATGTTAACTGTACTTATGTGGCTGTTGTGTGGTGTGTTGGTTTGCGCATGGTGGGGTGCATAATCCCTTTGTATCCCATTCATTTACATTCCCAACAATGATGTAATTTGAATAGACAGTACCAAACAAAATGCCACAGTTCCAGCAAGCAGATGGAGGTTTCTTGTCTGTTGAACCTGGTGGTGTAGTACTGCATTATCCTTGAATAGTGTTTGTGTCCTGTGTTGAAGGTACTGACTGTTGTGTCAGTCAAAGCATGTTTAAGATTCACCAGTCATTGACACTCCACTGCGACTTGCTGCAGAGTAATACAAGGTTTTTGTTCAATTTTGGATGAAATCCTTGTATGACTTCAAACCACAATCAAAAATTAAAATGCTTAAACTGTCGGTGTTTGAGGTGATTTCAAATCTTTAACATTCTTTCCTCACGATACCAGCATACATAGCAAAATTGACTGAGTCACACTCTTTAATATTAAGGCAATTAAACTGCATATTAAAAAGAAGTTTGCTCATCGAATATCTGGCGTAGACTCTCAACTGTTTTGGTAAAATGTAGTTTGTGTAATGGTCATGTTCCAAGGTTCAATGTTTATCAGTTAGGTCATAGTCAAACACCATGATTGAACAGGCCACCACCTCTGATGTGGATATTTTAGTTTCTAAAGACGTTGATGTAGATGCAGAAAATCTCTCAAAATAATTCCATCAAGCTGAATTGTTAAATCCATCCTTGTGTGTGTCTGTGTTGTTCAGATGTACTTCGTTCCCAATTTTGTTGTTCCCAGGTGGTGAAAATGAGGTTATGTGAAGAGTTTTTTTTTTTTTATAATCATATCTCTCTAAGCAAGGCATTTTACTGCTACTGTTTTACAGGGGTTACAAAGGAGAAAAGTTATGAGAAAGTGACAGGTTATAGGCGGTGTCAGGAAGTGGGTAAGAGAAGGATGAGAATTACTGATGAGAGTGGAGTGGACGGAGAAAGGAGTATGAGAGAGAGGATGCAGATTAGTGAGATAGATGATCATTTGACTTTACATTTAAATGCATGAAGATTGTAGCTGTTGGGAAAGCAAGTAAATGGAAGAGAATTCAGCAGGTGGAAAGTGTGAGAAAAGAAGCTGATGGAGTAGAATTTGCATTTACATTTTATTGGTTTCACAGTAAAAGGGTGGGACCTAGTTGCTAATCTTGTGGCTTGAGTAAATTCATATATAGGGGACCCCAGTGAGCTAAATTCTTCGGAGCAGAAGCCGTGAAAATATTTGTAGAAGAGACACAGGGAATCCATGTTGCACCAGTGAGAAAGTGACTGTATCCGAGCTGCTAAGTCAGGATCGATCACATTACAGATTTAACTATTTACAAAAGTTTATTAATTACAAGTTGAATGGTGAGTGAAGCCGCTGGATGTGTAATGATAATATGGGCCTTGAAAAACTGTCCCACTTATTGTCATGGCCAAAACTCCCTCTACCCAGAATGCCCCGCTGGGACAAAAAAACGTTATTTTCATCCATCCGGTTAAATGGGAATAACTTTTCTTGAATATTTTTTTTTAGAGCCAGCTTGTTGAAGGATCTGAAGACACTCAGTGCTTGATGCACAAAATTTAATAGGAATTTTGGTTGTGCATGTTGTTGACTTCCTCTGGCTAAAGATGAAGTGCTTTTACAAAACGGTTCTTATAGAAAATTCTCAATGTGAGTGTAGAATCTTGTGATCCTTTTGAATATTTAGTTGTTTGTCACAGGATGGTGATGGTATCACTTTAAACCAGGTCTATACACATTAAAATTTCACAAGAGATGTCACCTATCATACAGAGAAAACTTCAGTTAAAAGTTAGACAGTTACTCTGGCTTGCTAAGCAAACCTAACCTGATATTGTTTTTAATGTAGCTACTATTGTACCTTGGATACCTTTGAAAAAAAATGCTTGAGGGTTTTATGACTAAATAAGATATCTTCAGTTTAAACTGAAAATAAATTATCAAGATCTTGGAAATCAAGTAGAATTTGTTTTACTTTTATGAACCTCCCAAATGAAGACAGGGAGGTTTTTAATTTTTTTTTTTTTGTCTTGGCAATTGAGTGGAGTTACCTAAATTCGTAGTTTCTTTCTTCTGTTTAATGACAACCTCCATCTCCCAGATGATAAAAAATAAATCTGATTTTTCTCAATATTCTATAAAAAAATTATTTGTATAATTTGTTTTTCGATGCATTGCTGAAAGAAATATGCATATATATATATATTTTTTTTTTCAAATGTTTGTTTTTCACTTTTCCTAAGTGGGGAGGAAATATAGATGTTGAGTCAAGGATAATATTTTCCCAAACGAGTTTCTAAAAATCTGTGAGCGTCTTTAATCTGAGTGACAGAAACATTCTGGATCCACTTTGGAAGCGTTGATTAAATGAATGTTTACACTGATCAGGACAATAAAAGCGAGACAGGAGCTTGTCAATCTAAATTCCATTTGTCAGATCTTGCTTTGATGATTGCAGGATGTCACTGTCTTTTGTTTAACCACACATTTCAATGTAAATCAGGTGCCATGCATAAGAGCAAAAAGGTTCAATAATGTCATTGCAGGTCATTCTAAGTAACTAACATGGCATGCTTTTGGGTTGTAAAAGGAATCATATTTCCTTTTTCTATATTTGAAGGGAGATGTTTCATTGTGAGTAAAGCAATAAACTTTGATCGGGCGAGTGAAATCTCAAAGGCTGAATGTATGTGTTTATATATATATATATATATATATATATACACACACACATACTGCTCAAAAAAATTAGAAGAACACTTTGAAAACACATCAGATTTAAAGTGGGGGAAAAATGATCTTGAATATCTTTCCTGATAAGTAGGTGATGTATTAGTAACAAAATGATGCTACATAATTTGATAGAAATGAAAATGATCACCTTATAGACGAGAGAAATCAGACACCCCAAAAATAAAAGTGAAAAAGTGATGCAGCAAACTGGTCCATTTTGCCAAAATGTCATTTAGAAATGTCAGTGCATGCTCTGAGTGAGGCAACAGATGGTGTCCTGCCCTTCTCCCGGATCTGAACCAGGGCATCACTAAGCTCCTGGACAGTCTGAGGGACAACCTGGCAGTACCGGATGGACCTAAACATAATGTTCCAGAGGTGTTCTATTGGGTTTAGGTCATTTGAACATGGGGGCCAGTCAATAGTATCAATTCCTTCATCCTCCAGGAACTGCCTGCATTCTCTAGCCACATGAGGACGGGCATTGTCGTGGACCAGGAGGAACCCAGGTCCCATTGCACCAGCCTAGGTTTTGACAACAGCAAACCTTCTTGCAATGGCACATATTGATGTGCCATCCTGGAAGAGTTGCACTACTTGTGCCACCTCTGTAGCATCCAGGTTACGCACCATGCTATCAACAAAGATGTTGATCCAAAACAAATGCAAAACTACAGCAGTAGAAAGTAAAAAATCAGCCAAAACAGATAAGGGATAAGTATCAGTGGCCTCAACCATTCCTGTTTTGGTGGGTGTCTCATTGTTGCCCCTCTGAAGCACCTGTTGTTCATTTCATTAACAACAAAGCAGCTGAAACTGATTAACAACCCCCTCTGCTACTTAACTGACCAGATCAGTATTTCAAAAGTTTGACTGATAGGTTGCTATAATCTGATTAAGTGTTCCTTTAATATTTTTTGAGCTTTGTATATACTAGCTGTAACTAGCCATGTGTTGCTGTGGCTCAGTTTGGTTAAATGGAAAAAAAAAAAAGAGAAAGTGCACATTTAATTTCCCAGTACTTGTGGGTACACAATATTTTGAGTTGTTTCACTGTCTGTGCAGGTATAGAGATTGTCTGGTTTGCAGAGAGTCGTGTTTGACGTTGATCTGCTGTTTCTCGTTGACGTATTTCAGCCACTCTCAGCCTGCTGTGTTCATTCTGTTGAGAACGAAGCAGATCGGAAGTTGCAGAACGTGATTGTCATGCTTGCAATTGTGCATCCTTAAGTCTGGCTGCACGTCACTCTACTGCTTCCTCGGCACGTATCTGAACCATTCTTTGTCTTTGCTCGCTCGCTGATGCCTGTTCTTCTTCACTTTGATTTGCAATCACTCAAAATTAATTGAAGCAGATTTTTTTCACTGAGATTAGGAATCTGAAAAAAAATTGGCCAAAATTGCCATTTCAAAATTTTAAATCACCCCCTCTTCATTTTTTACTATATAGGAAAGTCAAAAAGAAGTTTATATTTTTCTTTTTCTGTTTATTTTACTAAAGTATTTCTGAAAAAAGCCAAAGCAACAAAAAAGGGGACTTAACCCTTGATGTTTACCAAAAAATTGAGGATTGATTCCACTATGAAAGTGGGCACCCCACCAAAAAATCTGTGTTGCATTAGAAAAATAAAAAATGAAGAAAATTCAGTTTTATGGCCATGGTCCTTATGTGAATATTAATCAGCATTAAAATAGCTTTACAAAGATTTTCAACTTGACCATATTGTGAAATATCAAAATGTTATCTGAAATAGATACTACATTCCACCATTTTGAATTTTGCCCAGTTCTATAAAACCCTTGTAGCAACAATTCTAGTGGAATACCCATCATGAAATTTGAAATATATATACTGTCATAATATAGACAAATCTTTTGTCAAGATTTAAAAAAAATTAAAATGTTTTTGAGATATCAGGTCAAGGTCAACTTTTTATTTGACCTCTAAAATAAAATCCCCAGATAAAATTGTAGATCTATCCAAGTACTTTAGAATTATATATGAATAAACTTTGTAGGTCCATAAACAACTGAGATATCCTCTTTTAAAGTTGGTCACTATTCACGTTTTCAACATTTTTCGTAGAAAGGTCAGAAGTCATATCTCAGGAACCCCTTGACTTTGAGATGTGTAACAGGTGCCATTCAATTAATTTCATGGAGATCTATAAGTGTAGTGAATTTGAAAAGATCCGTGTTGAAGATGGTATTTGCGTCCCCAAAATTTGTTGATTTGGCACGGAATGAGCCTTATATGAATAAATTTTTTTAAATTTATTTTTTTTTACATGAAAATTTAGTGTGTTATCGATAATAATTCGTTGAATGAAAATTAAAACAAAACTTTTTAAAGTGTCTGTCTTTTAGGCCCGACAAATAAGAATAAAAAATGGTTTAGGTTAAAAAACAAAAAGAAATTTATTTACTAAACCAATGAAATAAATGTGATATCGATAATAATTCGTTGAAAGAAAGTGAATAGAAAACTTTATTTTTTAAAAGAGGAAGGTATTTCTGTTTACGCTTGCCAAAATAGAAATAAAAAAAAAAGGCTTAGGTTTACCTTAAATGTGGAGTTTTTCTGTGTTTTCTATGAAATAACAAAGTTGTCTGTAAAGACGTCCATATTGAAAATGAAAGTTTTTTTTGGTTTGGCTCTAACCGACTTTGCAAAATATATATTTTTTAATATTGTAATATTTTTTAATTTAAGGTATATAAAAACACACTTGTATTTGATTAAAATGCCGTAGTAAAATTTCAAAACAACTGGTGCAGCCATTTCCTAGATTAACGGATAGTTTCAAACACACAAGTGCACCTTTATTTTTTATATATATATATATATATATATATATATAAAACTGATTTTTAATCATTAGTTTGGATTATGCACATTTCGCCACTCTTGTGTTTTTGGCGCGGCTCTTCAGATCCAAAATTTTGGATCTGAAGAGCTGCGGTGAAATGTGCATAATCCAAACTAATAATTAAAAATCCGTTATATAAGAGAATGCTCTGTTAAATAAATGAATTTAACATTGAGTTCTCTCGAGTTTGTCTCCTTTGGAATTTACCTGGATTACATACCAAGTGTACTACACTATATATATATATATATATATATAAGAATTAATAGATATACATTAAAAGGGTCGTTTTTATATATATATATATATATATATAAAAACACAACCTTTTTAACGTATGTCTATTACTTTATCTCTGCTCCTACTTGTCTTTTTTTCATACTCGCCTACAAGAACTAATACACGTATGTATGAAAACAGTAAGCTTGTATACACATACATGCCTACTCTTCACCCCCTGCAAACAAGCTGGTATGTTCCACATTTCACACATCATAACAAACATTACATGTATATGCTGGCATATATCATTTGGATTTTGATATTGACTTGTACATATACGAGTAAACTGATCAATACATGAGGGTATAATTAGTTCAGTAGGGTACAATCGACTACATCCTTAATCCAAGATTAACACAACTTACATATAATCATGTGCTCCCATATACATGAAAAACATATACATAATTAGGTGCACTCTTATACATGAAATATAATTAGATGCATCCATGTACATCGACTATACATACAGTAATCATACAGGTAACCATAATTATACTTGGGAACATGCACATAATTAGGTGTCACCCATATACTAAAAAAAAAAACTTTTTTTTTTTGTGTGTGTATATGGCATTACAGCTAGGTGCCCTCTTATACATTTGAAATACAATCACACAGTGCAAGATAGAACATTTTTAACTTCATACATCAATAATATAGATTCGTTGCATACATATACTGACATGTCTATCATTTTATATATATATATATATATATATATATATATATATAAAAATAAACTGGGATCATACCCCAATATAATTTGGAGCATAGTAAAAAAAAAAAAAAAAATAGCCAAATGTTACGACGGTAATAAAATATGCAGATTATGTCAGGAGGAAAAATTGGCTATTATGTTGTTCTCAAACAAAAATAAATTACTAAATGAAAGAACATAATTTATGTTCAAGTGTAATCATACCAATAAATACCTACTAGGATCATACAATTGTGGATGAAAGTGTTCCCTTAAGTAACTTCTAATTTTGGAAACTGCGCATTAATAAAAGATACCTGTTATGTAAGCATTTGAAAAACACTAAAATCAGTTATTTTAAATTGCTTGAAGACACCAAAATGTAGAAACCTAGGTTGTAAAATAACTTTTTTTCAAATGAAATACATATGTGCTTTGAAATCTATACTGGTCTGCAAGCCAGGCCAGTATCCACTATAGATTTTAAAGCAGGTTGATTTTCTTTGCTCATTATTCTTATCAGTGGAAATGATTTGACATTTTTTTAAAAAATTTTTATTGCCTTTTCACTATATATTTTGAGCCTTTTCTATTCTTTAATATTTTTTTCATTGCATATGTGTGCATTTATTTTATACAGAAGTAAATTGTTTTCTACCATTTTGTTTTGAGTATAATAATACCTCCCCTTCCCACTCTTTTTCCTTCATTTCAATCTTTTATTTACAGGTATTTCTTCTCTTGCAGTTGTCTAAATCTGCTTGCTTGTTCTTGTATCCTGTGTAAATTTGTGTTTGCTGTTTTTCAATGATAGTTCTTATTTTGGTAAGTGACAGTGCTTCTAATTTTTTTTCATTTTTGTTTATTTGAAATGATAATACTTCAATTGAAAATTGCCTGTGTATTTTTAGTTTCATTTCAGTTATTATTCAGAATATGTAGCTATATTAAATAACAGCATATTAAAATAACTATAAACTTTTTTTTCTTTTCAAGATAATCCTCTTGCTCATCAATGCAATTAATTCATTGCTTCCTTATTGATCATATACTAAATGGGTAAATTGTTGTTATTTTATATTAATTTTGCGCATGCATGTTTTTTATTTTGTTAACTGCACAGTATACAAGGATCAGTTGGGCACTGTGAGAAAAAGAGCACCATGGTGCAATTCACTCTACTAGAAACTTGGAAACAGGATACTGTACATCTTGCCATTTGTACCAGAAGCTCCAATATAAACATTTCAGTGTTTGGGTATCAATCTGAAGACAGTGCAGAATACTCCAAAAGAGATGAGTCTAATGGTGATTACGAAGATACAGCAGCTTAGAAAACTCACTCTGATCTTTTTTAATCAGAAAAGAACTCCTGAATTTGTTGATGGTCTCCATATTGAGTCTGAGGCTTAAGTTCCTTGAAGAGGTAGTGCTGCCTTGGGTCAAGAGGATATCTGCTGATAGATGTCAGAATTTTTATGAAAATCTCTCTTTTTCCAAATCATAAAAAGATTATTACAATAAAAATAATTAACAGGCTGCAAGTTTCAGACATTTCTAGACATGTTACCTTGTTTTGAAATGTGTGTAGTGGTACTTGATATTTTGTGCTCACTATAGATCAAGTATTACAAAATATCATTTTCTTGTATATCATGAACTAACTTTTCATTTAGAGTTTCACCATAATTCACTATCATTAATATAGGATCAGTCTTTTAGTCCCTAGTAATATGCTAGGGATATTTTCGAAGGTGATTGTAACCAAACCAACATGTTTTATTCTAATTTCCTATTTTTATTTTATTTTTTATTTTAAATATTATCTTTGACCAGACAATATAAAAGCAGAAATATAGGAAAACACACAACAAAAAATTAGTTTGAATTGGCAATTCAATAACTGTATTGGAAATTGATATAAATTTAATTTCTCATATCAAAACAGAGAAATGGACAACAAAGTGGAAAAATTCTGATAATACATTTGTCCTCTAAAAAGTCCTAGAGAGGAGAAAATGTTTCACAATTTTTTCCACTATTATTCAATTGCCTCATCTGAAGCTAAAATATGTAACAAGATTCAGTATATGAGCAATCTATGAAAATTTATGTGAAAATGCAAACATTTGCACTGAAAGAAGAAATAAAAGGTATGGTAAAAGTACCTGCCCCACATACACGTCTTTTTTTTTTTTTTTTCATCAAGTGGAGGTGGATAAAACAACATTGAACAGTTGAGTGGCTATTATGATCATCAGATTTTCTTATGGGGTTTACAAGCTCAAATTAAAAACAATTTCTGGATAATTTTCAGAAAGTAATGTAGAAAGGTATCAATGGTTTATAGATGTGTTGCTGACATGGACCAGCATTGCATTAAACATGAAAAGAAGAATTTTGAAAATGTTAAATAGTTTATAATAAACAAATTTTATGTGACACTACTTTTCTTAAACTATTGTAATTTATTTTTGGCTAATAAATGTTAAATAAAAACAGGCGTAACTTTTACCACACTCTATAATTCTATTGAACATTTGTTACATTCTCAGTGGAAAAAAAAATTAAACTGAATTCATTACTTTCTTAATGCTTCAATTTATTACAAAATATTTTAAATTTTACCAATTTGAATTTTTAAAAATGAATTTAACTAAAGAAAAAGGTGAGATTTATAGAAATTATTTACACTTCAAATAAAATAACTAAAGTTTTGTCACTTGATTGCCTTGCTTGGAGTAAAATGATTAAAAATAAATAAAAATATTAGCAAAAAATCTTATGTATACAACTATTCTGACTTATATATAGTGTACTGTTAAAAATTACTATGAATGTTTGAAAGTTATCAATAATTCCATAAATTTGTAAACATTAAAAGGTTATAAATTTATAAACATATTAATGCTAAAATAAAAATTAGCTAATTTTATTCTATAGATATGTCTTGAGGTTTTGTTTTTCATGATCAAATGGTATTAAGTTGAGTATCTTCAATCAAGTCTTTGAACCAAACACGGGGTTGCTTTTAGTACAAAATGCATTGGCATAGATAAGCTATCATTCCAGCATAGCTTGTTTAGAAGAAATGTAGGTTTATTAGAAATGAAGATAGCAAAAGAGGCACTTAATTTAAGTGTGTGTGTGTGTGTGTTATGCTCTATCCCTGATATTGAGCACTTTAGCCTGTAAATATAGCATACCTACAAACTATATTTCATAATGTCTTATATGCAATACATAAATAACCTTTTTATTTCAATCATAAGTTTTACTTCTATTAATAACAATACTTCTGTTCATATTAGTGGCTTGCAAATAAAAAAATAAAAAAATTGCTGGACTTATGAAGAGCCTTGTGTATGTGTGTGTATATATATATATATATATATATATACACTCTGTGACAGTCATTAGCATATTGGCTGTGGACCTGGCAAAGCGGAAGCCATACTGGCTGAGAATAGTTTATGGACAGTAAGATGTTGAACTATTTCAGCATTAATAATAGCCTCTAACACTTTCCTGAAAATCGGTAGGAGCCTGTTAGGGCAATAGTTGAATGGGTTTCTCCGAGTTCTTAAATACATGAACTACAGAAGCGGACTTCCAGCATTCAAGAAAACAGAAAGCAAAAAGACAGTAATTATAGAGTTTCAAGAGGACTGAGGAGAGTTCAGGGGCACATTTCTTAAGGACAATGACTGGGATTCCAACACTTCTGCTCGCCTTAAGGGGGTCAAGTTTTCATATTACCATAGATACCAGTGATGGGACAGTGTAAACATCATTCAGTAAAGCCTTAGTTCTAGGGAATAGGGAAGTGAGGTGCAGGTACTCCAGATGAGTCAAATGTGGAGTTGGATAAGAATCTGTGAGTAAAGCACTCGGCCTTGTCTGCTGATGCTGTGAGGACCTCTAATTCATTAAGGAAAGGATGGAGGATTTGCTGCTGTTCAGCACATGTTTGCATAGCCGCAAATAGTCCTTGGAGCTGAACTTGCGCTCAGCTATGCGCTGTCTCATTATCTCAGCAAACAACCACTTAGCATCATTCAGGATCCTCTTGCACTCATTACGAGCAGAGGTAAATAGGCCTATTGTGGTCAGATGCATGTCTCCGAAATAGTCGGAAGTAGTGGTTCCTGTCGGCAATGATGGGCAGGAGAGAAGCAGTGGAAAGAATGAGATTTCAGACAAAACTTTCTGGTTGGTATGAAGGCATCAATGCCAGGTTTGACCCAGGAAGAAATCTCAGAGGCGCAGTCATCAATTGGAAAATCGAACACTTTTCTCCAAGAGACATCACATAGGAAATCATGAAACACATCCCAGTCAGCTCTTTAGTAGCAGTAGGATATCCTGTAGGTAGGAGGCATCTGGGAGGCGGAGTGGTGAGAAATATTGAGAGAGAGAACTGCATGATCGGAGTTGCCAAGAGGGCAAAGCTGCGAGACTTGGCAGGACTCAGGTACAGAGGTGAAACATAGATTTCATAGTGAGGCGTGTAAGTGGAAAGATTATATTGAATCATTTGATAGGTCTGCTGTTAAGAAAGTTAGTTTACTGATGTGCTAGACAATTTTTCTCACTAGAATCATTTTAGTACATTTATAAGTCTACTAAATCTCTGCATCAGCCATTTTCCCACTGGTGTAATGTGGTTTTCTGTGCCTTTTTCTATGTGTTTTTTTTTTTTTTTTCTCCATGTTAATTGTTCTGATTAGCTTTTCTCTATGGTACCTGTGGATTTTATGAATTTAATAGATTAAATGGCTAGATGTAATCATATGTTCTATGCTAACAGTTTCTTCTTTCACATTTCTCACTTTTAGTGCCCTTCCAACTCCTTGCTTTCAAATCAACTTGGTCTTCAAAAAATTTAAATTATGTAGGAAGAAAGTGTCAATACCAACATGTGTTGTTGAACACAGATCTCCAAGCAACAAATGTAACTGTTGAATGAATTGTGCTACTGGAATCACACGACCATAAATATTTAGTATACAAAGCATTCAGACAGAAGTCTGTATGTCTGATGTTGTGCATCATTGAAGAGATTGTTTCTGAGTGAATTACTCAAATTATTCCAAGAGCATTGTGTATTATTCAAAGGATTCATTCAGTATGTTCACTTTACATGAAGATACTGAAATATACCTCGCTAATAGTGAGTTACCAAAAATTCCCTTTCAGTATAACGTCATGAAAAACTAATATAAAAGTGGTGATGAACACCTCTTTTTGAACTTTCACAAGGACAATGTAAAAATACATATCCTACTCTTAGTAATCAATTACTAAGTGTAGGATACATTTTTTTTTTCTTCAGCGGGATACAAGGACAATTGATGAACTGAAATCAATTATTCTTCAAATGTTGGTATTGCAACAGCAAGAAATACAGTTACAACAACAAAAAGACCAATGTGAATGGCTATTTCAGTTACAAAGACAACAAATGTTTTTCAAGAAAATAGTGGAAGAAAAAATTGTTTGACTCATTCACTCCAGATGCCATTGCGAATGCTATTAGTGAGTTTGTATACAATCTGGATGATGGCATGACTTTTTAAATGTTGTACAGAAGATAAGAAGAGATCTTTAAAAAGGATTGTTTGCATTGCAATGACAAAAACATTATTATTGACAAAATTGTCACCTGTTGAACATGAAAAATACATAAATTTTATTTTGCTGAAACACCCAGCTGGATAGATTTTAAGGAAACTGTAGGGATATTCTCAAAAATTCTTGGAGATAGAACCTCATATTTAATGCTCATTGGAATTGTCTTAACCTAGTAGAGTAATGATTATGATTTTGTCACCTATGCAGGAGTTGTCAGTTGAAAGTGTGAGAAATTTAAGTTAAATGAGTTAACTTCAACTCATTTAAATATCTGATATTCGTTCAGGGCTTAACTTCAAATAATAATATGGAAATATGATCATGTTTATGACTAAAAGTGAATTCAAAATTAACTCTCCAAAAAATAGCTGAAAAGTGTCAGCATATGGTGAATTTAATACTTGATACTGCAAGGATTGAGGAGAGGGATATTTTAAAAATACATAGTGTCTGACCATCTAAGAGAAAAAAAAAATAGATGACTTTCAAGTCCTAGTGAAACAGTAAAAGAATACAATAAACTGCCTTTAATACCTTTGGTTGTGGTGGTAAGCATTTTAAGTGATTGTTTCTTTACAAACAAAATGTTACTAATGTGGAAGATAGGACATAAAAGTACTTTTTTGTAAATCTAAAAAATGGAAGGGAAACAAAAAGTATGTCAAAGTAAATACACTGGGTAAACTTGACAAGTTGAAAGAAAAAATTAGCAAGATTTTGAACAAAACTTCTCCAAAGAGAGAATTTGTTTTTGTCACAACAATATAAAAATAAAATTACAATTGGATACTGGGTTCAATATTACTATAGTTAATGAAAACCTAGACCTAGTTTGACTTAGAAAAGTTGCTTGTGTTGTTTCAGAGAAGAAACTTTTTTTATTTCACCTGGAATATTTCTTCGTTGGGAAAATAAAAAAAGCTGTGGTATCCAGGTTAAAAAAAAAAATACAAATTTATTTAATAGATGACATTGCCTTTTTAATCTTTGAGACCTGCCAATCAATTTGTTCTGCAACCAAGTTAATATTGCCACCACAAGTACTATGACAACAGAAAACTTTAAAACTGAATTAAGATAAAGTTCCCAGCAAATTTTGAAGTTGCATATTGGTTAAAATTGTAACCAATATGCAGCACCAATATTCAGACAAAAAAGGAGTATACCTTTTGTGGCATTAGATCCAATCAATAAGGAATTAAAAAGGCTAGAAAAAAATAAGTCATTTCCAAAGTAGACTACTCTGAATGGGCATCACTGACTATTTACGAGAAGAAAAAGAATAATAAAATCTGTGTTTGTGCTTGTTTCTCAATGGGGCTTAATGAAAGCTTACAAAATTAGAATTACCAGTTACCAAGTCTGGAAGAAATTTTGCCAAAATTTTTATGGGGTTGGGGATAATTTTTTTTTTCTAATTTGAACTTGTTGGATGCCTACCTACAAATACTGGTAGAAGAGTGTTCAAAATTACTACCAACAGTCATAAAGGTCTATATAAATTCAACCAACTTCTTTTCAGGATAAAGGTAGCTCTGAGCTATTTTTTTTTTTTTTTCCAAATGGATACAATGCTTGCTAGGTTAGATTGCACCAAGCATATCTGGATGACATACTGATTGAAATTAAAATCGAACACTAATGGAAGATGTAAAAATTGTATTCAAAAGGATCAAAGAATATGGGATCAAAATTAGTGAAACAAAATGTGAGCTATTTATGTCCAGAATAAAATATCTGTGGCAAATTATTGATAAAAAGGGTTGATGACCATATCCAAGCACAAGTAGATTTGCCTGCCCCAATCAATTTTGCAAAATTGCAAGCCTTTTTAGAGTTTCAAACTACTATATGTGTATATATGCATGAGTTAACAGCTTCTTTTAAATGCTTTGTTAAAGAAAGACGTTAAATGGATTTGGACAGAGAAATGCCAAAGGGCGTTTAAAAAGATAAAAAAAATTCTCTGACTTATCACTAATGCATTTTGATCCCAAATTAAACCTTGTTGTTGCATCAGATACAAGTGATTCAGGAATTGAAGCAGTAAAATTACATAGATATGGCAATGGATCAACTCTGCTGATAGTGCCAGCTTTGAGGTCATTAATATCTGCTGAGAAAAACTACAGCCAGATTGAGCAAGAAAGTTTGGTTATAGTTTTTACCATGAAAAAATTCTATAAACTCCTACACGGCAGAGAATTTCTATTACTAACCAACCATTGTCCATTAGTGTCTATATATGTTTAAAAAAAAAGTGTGTTCCCACACATATTGAAGAAATTAAGTGATGATGGACTGTCTCACTTAATTCTGAAATTCAGAGAACCATTTTGAAGATACAGTGATTGTAGCAATAAGGGCTGAAAATGAAATTACAAATGTCTTGCATAATACTGTAAGAGAGTTGCCTATAACTCTGGAAGAAAAGACTTAAGTTGTGGAATGGCAATTTCATATTAAAAATGGAGGATAAGTTAACAGGCAAAAGTTTGTTGCTGGAATTGAATTAAGAGGATTACATTTTTCTTTAAAGCAATTTCTACTATTTGCCTTTACATTAACTTAAGTTTGTTTTTTAAGATACTGAAGTGTGTTTATTTTATTTGAACTTGTATATTTTATCTTTTTAAAGAAACTTTTCAATGAAAAATCCACAAGTGTCATTAAGAATTTTGTTTTATGAATTTTTTTTTTTTTTTCAAGAACCAGCACTAAAAGTTTTGAAATTAATTTTATTTAAAAAATAAAAATGTTCATACAATTCTCCTGAAGACTACATAATCAATATTAATTCCCCCCCCCCCCCCCCCCAATGTTCATGAAGCTGCATTAAAGCACACATCCATTCAGAGAAATATTTACAAGATTTTTGTTTTTAGATATGTTGGTTAACTCCCCAAAGTATCCTGTTAATTTTGTGTTCTTCATATAAATTAACACTGTATACTGGTAATATCTATTATTGTATCATTGCAAAATAAGTATTTTCATCTTCTGAGCAACTCGTACATGTAACAAAAATCATATTTTATAAAGATTATCAATTGTTCCTCTGAAAATTTTTTTTTTTTTTCCAGACTTTTTGGCACATACTTTTTGCTTTCTGATTGTATTATACAATGATTTTCTGTAATTAATTGGTATAAACAAATAAACTCATTATTTTTGCAATTTCATCTAAAAAAAAAATAATTCATTTATAGTGAATAAAGTGATTTTTGTCCATTTAGTTATTTTATGATGGAGGAAATTTTTGTTCTTTGTACATTTGCCTTTATGAAAAGAATTCAGTAATTGTCAGCCATTTCCTAATATTATATACTAATTAGTTAATGTATATTATTGATGAGTTCCTTGCTAAAAATGTTCCCATTCATTGTTATTTCGTAGTAAATTACATCTCAATATGTAAGACCCACCTCACCCAGTTATGGATCACAGTTGCATGGTTGCCAGGTCTTGGTTAAAGATTGCTTTTGTTTTGATGGCTCACAACACATAATACCTGTAGATTTATCAAGGTTTAACTGCTATAAAATATTAAGTATACCAAATTTGAGAAATACTGTTTGTATTCTTAATTTACTTTTGAAAATAATTCTTATCTAATAGAAAATAGAACTTAATATTTGAGGTATCATAATTGTTGAAACTGTATTATAATATATGCAATGAAATGTATAAATAATGGTACTAGACACACACACTAATTGATTTCATTTGTAAATTCCCTAAAGGTTACTTGTTTTAACTTTCAGGGAATTTAAAACTGATCCCTTTATTTAATCTATGGGGGATAGTTCGCATTCCACTTACCGTAATCAAAGCAATTATTCCCTATGCCAAAAAGCTTAAAAATTGTATTTTTATAATATGGATGGCTTGCACAAATCAGTACTGTTCAAAAGTCAATTTGAGTGGGTAAGATATCTGACCAACATCAACAAATTTCTGTTGACAGCTCTAGACCATTTTAAATCTATTTGTAAATATAGTTTTTAATAAAAATCAATACTTATTTTTGTAAACTAGTTATTTTCTGTAACTTTTTTCTTATTCATATAATTATTTTTTTATTTATTTATTTTTTTAACAGAACAATCATAATTCTGGAATATTATATATCATGACATGTTGATGGCAAAGAAACTCTGGTGCATTTAATATCATAATTCATCAAAAATACTTTAATTTTGCTGAGTATGCTTATATATATATATATATATATATATATATGTATAATTTTCTATTTTTTAAATGAGTTATTATGCGACCTAGGTTTCTACCATGAGTGGTGTCTTCAGGTGATTTTAATAACTGATTTTACCGTTTACCATTTTTCTTTTTAAGAATGCTCTTATAACAGTGTTTTATTTGAACGCTCAAGTGGCAGGGAATTTTTGAACATAAAATTTTTATATTAAAACAAATTATGGTGTTTTTATTCATGGTTGTAGGAACCTAAGAGGTATTTCTTAGTATGGATACACTTCTTTCATTCAACAGTTCGTTTTTGTTTGGGAAAAACATAATCTCTAACTTTTCTTCTTGGCACAGTCTACATATTTTGCCATCGTTGTAAGGCTTGGCTGTTTTTACAATGCTCCACGTTATGTCTGGGTCTTTTCCATATTTTGATTTTAATTTCCACACATGGCTAGCCAATTTTGTACAGTTTTTTAAGTTTACTATTTTGAATGTAGATTTGTGATTGAACCACCTGGTCTAAAAGGTGTCTTTGCTTGAGCCCAAATATATTTTATTTTGGCCAAAATTGCATGTTCAAAAATTCCCTGCCATGTGAGTGTTCAAATAAAACACCGTTACAAGAGCATTCTTTAAAAGAAAAATGGTAAACAGTAAAATCAGTTGTTAAAAATTGCCTGAAGATACACTCATGGTAGAAACCTAGGTCGTGTAATAACTCATTTAAAAATGGAAAATATTCAGAAGTTCTACAATATAATTGTATTGAACACCTTTTTAATGCAAATGTGTACTGGTCTAACCCTATTATGACCAAAAACTAAGTATTAACCAACCAATATCTATATATATATATATATATATATATATCTGTTTTCTTTTAAGAAAAACTTTAAACACCGGTCATATTTCCGTAATAAATTTATTTCAGTCAATAATTGTTGTTGCCAACAATCACCGACTTCATCAGACGGAAGGCCCTATTCGACTTGTTTCATGTCGTATTACTACGGAATGAAAGTTCAGTCAAGGCCAGGCGGAGGGGGAGGCAACATAGGATAGCCCACTATAATAAGTATTTCCGTTTCCATTTGTCGGGATATAGTGGGAGGAGAAGTTTAATACAAACAAAACAACACGTGACTAATGTCACCAGCAAATTTATACATCAATTCATAATTCAAATTTCTAAGCCAAAATTTTATTTTTATTTTTATTTTCCTAGCTCTGTGATAAGTTAAATTAGATTAAGTTAAGGCTATTATTTCTTTTCTTTACTCAATTGTTGATAAGATAATTCCATTCTATTTGTTGCAAGACTAGATTAATTTTCTGTGAAAATGTAAATAATTTTAGTAAATGCTTTTATTTTCAAAATAGAAAACTCCTATATGGAAACAATTAGGAAAAGGTTTTACATGGAAGACAAATGAAAAATAATTAAGTGATTTGCATCCTGCAATGAGAAATTAATGCACTGTCTACTATATTATTTAATCTTAAAAAAATAAAAATCCTTATCTAAATAATCAATTCCTGTGTAACATTCTGAAATTGTGTGCTCTGTATCTTTCATGAACTAGTGCATTTTATAATAATTATATAAAAGAATTAGATTTGTTCCTTAAACTGCATATTTCATTCATAGAATTTGTGTGTGTGTGTGTGATATATTCCTGCCTACAATATTAACTTGTAATATTTCTGGTATTGTAATTGTTTACTGAATTTACATTGTTTGGATAATTGTCTTCCTTTTTAATGCAGTCAAGGCCTGCTAAGTACAAAAATTAAATAGAATCAAAGATCAGGTGATGTACAAGGTTCATTTCTCCCCTACCTCTCAAGTGAAGGCAGTCTGAGGAGTCAATACTGAACAAGGATTGCAACTCTGCAGCAACCATCAGGTGGATACCATACTTGGACATCATTTCCTGAATTGAAGAAATAGCTTTTGACCATTTTTCAGGGTTGAGTGGGTGGACAGTCCAAGATAGAAAGTAAGACAAATACTGGAAAAAGCCGAAGCTACCCAAATCAAACATCACAAAACAGGAGAGGCTGGCAATGAAAAATCTAGAGAGGAATGGCAACTGATATTGATCCAGTAATCTCCCTTTTAACTCAGTTTATCAGTCTTTGTGCACCTTTGCTGTAGCCAGGTGAGTCAAGTCACTGGATTTAACAAAAGCTTTTATCCAGTGGGCAATGTGTCCTTTATACAGCAGTGATTAATTTTTAGGACTTATAAACTTTTTTTTAATTTTTTTTTTATTTTTTATTACAAAGTGGTGGGGAATCTCTTTTTTCCTACATGTGTTGTCAGCTATACCTGATTTTTCTTGTGTTATGGATTTTTTGGTGTTCCTGCAATCTGAGCTTAAGGAATGTTTCTTCTTTATATTTCTTACCACAGCAGCATGGGATGGCGTATACAGCCCTTAATCTTGTCCTTTTCTATGGGATGTCTTAATCAGAAACAGTTTCTATTAAGTGTTGAACCACTTTTAAAGGTTGTCCTGATGATAAATGGATCGCAAATCTCTTGTATTTTTTTATTTTTTATTTATTTATTTATTTTTTTGATAATCTCTTCACATCTAAAACAATCATGGTCTGCCTATCCTAGCTGTTTTCTGAGTGTTATCTTCCTGCACCCTTCTATCCAAGTTTATACTAACCATTTCATGTGTGTCTGGGTCTCCACTTATGACTTTTGTTTAATGTTGTAGACAGTGGCCAATCCCTTTCTTTACACTGTAACCATGCTCTGTTTGAGATCCAGGAATGCTAGTTTGGTCTTATCTCTCTCCATTGTGAACTGTGTCAATGATCTTATAGAGTAGTAGCTGGACCTCTCCTGGTGTGGCTAGTTTATGAAGGCATTATCTAAATATTTCAGCCATAGAGCTGGCTTTTAGTGATGTGGAATATGACATTTCCATAAAGTATTCCATGTATAGGTAATTATGGTGAACCCATTGCTAAATCTTCATCCTGCCAATATATGTATGGTCCCATTTGAAAGTATATGTATACAGAAGTCAGCATCTCCATTAGGTTATGTATTGGTATACTGGTAGCTAGGGATGAGTCTGAGGCCAATCTGTCCCTGACTATTGATAGTGCTTTCTTGGTGAACAAACCCACCGTGCACATGTACATCATCTGATTGAATTGGATGGGAGCAACTTTGTGGAAGTAATCAATGTAGGTAGTGTATCAGACATGATGCTCAATTTTCAATGGGCCAATTATATCCACAAGAAAGTAACTCAGAGGTCTTAGGGGAGAAATGGTGTTTGTTCTTGATTAGGATCTGTGACAGTTTTCATTCCATTTTCATTGTTGGCTTTTTCTTTACTTCAGCTACCATTTCTAATGAGGGCTTCCATTTTTCTGCTTGGTTCATCACTATAATTGAATTGGATTTTCCAGCTGGTAGTATGATCATTGACTCGCCTAGCTACAGCAAAGTGCCCAAAACTTTTGGCAGTTGAGTTAAAAGGGAAATAACTGATATTGATCTAGAAGAGGTGTGTAGAATAAAACAATCTACTCTAAAATAAAGGGTTTAATATTTTAAGTTAACCCATTTGTGATTTCTTGACAGTGTACTGAAAAATCTTAAAATGAAAAGCAAGCATAATTTTTTTTTTTTCCTTCAGCAAATTTAGATGAAATCAAATAACTTGAGAGAATCCATTTCAAACTATATTAGTGAAGATCAATCAAGTGCCATATGTGATACACGCTTGGGCGATCATGTCTTCAAAGTGACATGACTGACTGGGCAGAAGATTATCCCGCAGTAGGTTGCCATTACTTTCTGTGGTAGACTGGTTGCCAGCCAAAGCTACAGAACCTAATCTGTCCTGTTGTTTAACCCATAACTAGAAAGAAGAGATAGATTAATGCCTTTCCCAAGGGTATTTGCACATAAGTGAATGCAAGGAATTCAACTGGAATTTAAACTTAGCTCCCTGATTTGTTCTGAACTGGGCCATTCCATGTCAAAACATTGAAATCTGCACCCACCAACACCGAATTACTTGAAATTTGGCACAAATGTTTCCCTTCATGAATTAAGAAAGTGTGCTAAATTATTTTGTGCTAGACTTCACCGTTCCAATTTTAAGGGGGGTATATAATTTTCTTATTTTGCCTCTAAATTAAGGCTGCATAACATTGCCGAATCTAGGTGTTTATTGAAAATTAAAGAAAAATACTTCCATACCTTCAATATTTCTGAAACTTGGTATGTAGGGCAAATAAGAAATGTAGAATCCAAATATTTAACTATTTCAAGTCTACATTTGATAGAAAATTTTATTTTAGTCACCCAAATACATGATCCCCAAAATCAACAACCTATGTAGCTTACAGTCAGTCTATCGAAAATACATCCTTTTCAATTTTCATAATATTTTTTACCTAACATCTACAATGTCTGCTCAGATTATAATTAGAGACAATCATCCTAATGCTCCAGGACTTCTAAAATGTTGATATTGTGCTAAGTAACTTCTTAAACTATTCAATAAAATTGTTTTTATTAATTTAAAAAAAAAATTAAATATATTTTGCAGATATTACTTTTTGTACAGATAGATTGTCTTTAAAAAGCGGTAAACATTGCCTCATGTATGATAATCAACAGTGCATAGAAAATTTGTAAATGGCTGTTAACAAATGAAGTGAAAAGAAATTCTTTGTGTTTCTTTCAATTTTATTTTGGTAAATCATTTTCATGAAACAAAAAACATTTTTTTTTCATTCTCAAAAAGTCATATGATAAATGTGAATCTTTAAAACAATTATTGTAGTTGGCATTTAATATATTTATATAGTTGAAACAAATGCTTTCATTACTTTTTAAAATTTTTATTTTTTAAATAATTTTTCAAAATTATTTTTATGAAATAAAAATATTTGATTTTGTTTTAATCAGAAGAAAGTCATAATAAAAATGAATATATAGTCTTTAAAAGATTACATTTTAAACTACACTATGCACTAAATTTTGTTGTGCATTAGACTAAATTGTTTTGGATATGATTTTTTGTAAAGATAATTTATCCATCTTGGACAAATGATAAACTCTACTATTTGCTGTTGTAGGAACATCAACAGTGCACAGAATATACATTAATGGTACAAAACATATATCCTTAAAATCTTCTTTCCAGTAAAATGAACGTTATGGAAGAGCTGGGTGCATGAACTTAATCAGCAAATCCTTATCTCCATATAAATTTCCAGGACCATGCCAGTCCAAATTTTATTGTTGCACTTGCAACAAACATACATATCCTGAAACAAAAACATTTATTGGTTTTTCTTCAGCCCAAATACAAAAGTCATATATTAGGTCATAGTTTTCATCTTCGCTACATTGTTTCATAATTATTTTGTCTCTGGTGAGTAGGATAAATTGATGAAAGCTTTTTGTTCCTGGGATTGTGGATGCATTTTCAAATCTCATGGTGAGACTCCTCCTCACTTCCTCAACTTCTTCGTTTTCAACCAGAATGAATTTGATACCTTCAATTGCAGATTTACAATATTCAAACAGATTTTGTGGAAAGGGTTTGTTTGATAGTTGGTCTTTGGAGACTTTCTTTTGGTACTATCCTTTTCACTGTCCCATCTATGCCATCACATGGTTGTTTACCATGACTTGTTGCAAAGAAATTCCATTTTGCATTGAGCCTAAAATCTTTCTGATTGTTGCACAAATTGGCGAAGTTCTTATAATTCTTGTATTGCATGCACAACCATCAGTAAAATACTCAATATTTTTTATGTTTGGCAAGGTAGCTTTGATTACCTCAATTTTTTTTTTCTATACCATATAAACAAATGCTACATTATGTGAATTGTCACTTTTCATAATGCAGAAACATTCACTTCTCATTGCATTTTCAAGCTTAAAGTAGGGTATCACTAGATGTAAAGCACATTGTGAACTATTCCAATGATAACACTGGATCTCATCTTGAACTATAAATTTGTAGTTCTCAGCAAAATCTTTCAGGAACAAAATTTCACTGTCACTAATTTCTTCTTTTCTTTGCCTTGTGATTGTGATTTAGCCAAGGAAGCCAATTCAATTGCAAACATCTAAATCAAGGTAAGCTTGACAGGATTCCTTTTGTGTTAGTCGATCAGTCAGTTGTTGTCCATTGGGAGAACTCTATTGATTCAGCATTATCAATATATCCTTCCATGGTGTCATAAAGAAACTTTTCAAGCTGCTCTGATGATTTAAGACAATTTGGGCACCTATGAATCATACACTCTGCTACTGGTATTACAATATATTTCCAGTGATCTTTATATGATATATTCAGTGGTTCCGGTTATAATTTCATATTTTAGTGGAGAGTGCATAAACATACAACATGCATACCTGCACTGCCAACAAGCACACACCATTTTTGCCTTAGACTACAAAATTTTGAAAATCCTAAAAGTACTGTTGGGTTCTGTTCCTTGAATGCTTTGAAGAGCTCATTTAGGTTGCACAAGATGAGTCTTTTCTGCTGATGAATATCACATTTAATACTAACGTAATTTTTCCTGCCTGGCATTAGTTGAGTATATTAATCTTGGTAAAATGCTTCCATTAAATGTGCAATATCAGCAGGCAAAGACTTGCCTTTTTTTGGTTCTGGCACAGCTAAAATACTTTTTTCCAAACACAATTTGCGAGCTTTGCATACAATGTGTTCTGAAACACTAAACACATTCATGACTTTTTTGTGTGACCAGTCAGTAGAGGCAAGTGTCAAGATCTGTATTTTGAATTTAGTTGATTCCACTGTCATCACTTTTGCCACAAGAAGCTCTGTCATTTTATCAAAGCAATTAGCTTTACTAAAATTTCCTTTTTGATTTTTAAAGCCTCATCATTCAACAGGTCATAGTCAATGTTTAATGACTTGGCTACTTTGGTCTTTACACATTGCATTGCAGAATAAATTTTTCTCTTACCTAAAGTAGCTTTTTGTGAGTAATCAAGCCCTTTGTTTTCAGTGGAGAAATTCCAGTAGCAGAGAAACATTGATTAATATTTCTCTTCTCTGTTTCTGCAGAAGTATTTGTATCAAGCTCTTTCATTTCCTCATTTAATACACATCTTAGTTCTTCATTATTACTACTTTTTTCTGATTATGGAGAAGTATCTGCTTCAAGTTCTTGTATTTTCTCATCTGATACATGTCTTGGTTCTTCATCATTGGGAAGTAGTTTGTGGATTTGTATTCGACAATTAGGGCAATGTTTCCTGCCTGGGATTAATGCCAAACCACCTTTGATTTGCTTTTTATGATTTCTAAATGGATTACATCTGTTTTCAAGCCATTCATAGATAATCAACAAGGTCTGCTTGTGATGCTAACAGTTTGTATTTTATCATCATCAAGTCATATTCTATCGGCAGTAAGCTTTGCATCCAACTGATCAACTGAAATCACTCCAACCTGCTTATCATTGAATAAACCATGACATGTTTCAACTGTTAGCTCAGTACAAATAGAACAATTCATCTTTAACTGAAAAAAGAAACTACTGTACTTCGAATCCAGTGTGCAAGTAAAAAATCCAAGTAATTAGGAAAAATACCACCTTTCTTCTTGGATACTGGGTGTTAAGTGACAGATGTTTCAGGACCAGACAGACTGGTACCACCTCTGGTCAAAGGAGGGTCATTCAAAGTTCCCCATTTGACTTGATTTCATCTTCCTCACATTTATGGCCTAGGTACCATAGATCTTACCTCTACCAAAATTGGTCAAAGGCTGTTAAGGGACGAGATAAAAATTGAAAACACTTAGATACAGTTTTAAGGAATTGTTTTAATCATATTCATCATTTGTTTTTGTATTTTTTTTTTATCTACAAATTTGAATTAATGCAAGATTCTTTCATTTTTTTTTTATGTAGAATATTGTATATTTCATCCTTCTATAGATTATATTTTATGAGAACTTCAATAATATTTTAAAAAAAAAATCTATTCTGTAATAAAGCACATTCATCTGTGTGGTTTTATGCCAAAGTAGGCTTTACCTTGGTTGTTAATGTCTAACATTGCTTTGTATTTTAACACAGTTGTTACTCGTTTTATGTAGTGTAGTTTTTGCATTCTAATATTTCTAAGATGGTGGCTAGCTAATGTCTGTTGTATTGCATTTACCCTGTGCTACGTGAACAAGACAATTGTCTTCTGTGGCAGGAAAAAAATGTGGAAGTACTTTTTGTTTAACTTCACATTGAAACAGTTAAAGATGGCTTCTTGTACAAAACAGCCACTAATTTTGCAGTGTGATGATCTGTATCGAGAAGGAAAATAAGATGTATAGATTTAGGCTGGGATGTATATCACTGACTTCTTGGTACATTATGAATTTCTTTGCTGAACATTACAGAAAATCTTATCAAGATTTCAGGCTTTTTTTTTTTTCTGATTGCAGCAAATATATGGAAAAATGAAAAGCTTGCAGGAGCCATGTGCCCAACCTTTAGCTATCAGGTTCTGAAAGATTATTGTATTAGTTTTGCTGATATTTCAGCATCTGAGTGCTTTTATTTTTGACAGTAGTAAAATTGATAAAATCACCCCAATGTTGTCATCACAAAAGCTTGATCAGGTAATCACTAACCACAGAAGCTCTTGCACTTTGTGAAGCAACTTTGTTACAGGAAATATTTTAACTGACCAGATTACTTGATGTGCATTGCAAGACTGACAATGCATCTCTGGTAGAGAGATTAAATCTAACAAACCTTATTAGTGATCGTTGACTGAAAGTTGATATGGCAAGAGACAAGATGTTCAATGTGGAAATCCAAATTGAGTGGATTAGGAATTGCAAGCAGATCGCAAACTGTCACACAAATGCAGAAGTTTTCTCAGATTCTGAAAGAATCTAATATGCAATAACTATTTTAATATTTGTGCCTAATATCTAAAGAGATTATCAATGTTAATGTTGAGTTGTCTAACATTATTTTGTATTTATGCACAGTTGCGTGTGTTTGTGTCCTCCCTCTTTTATGAAGCATAGTTTTCCTGATCTAATAATAAAGATGGTGAGTATCTAATGTATTGCTTTTATACTGAGATGAGTGAACAAGACTATAATCAAAGGGATCTGGTGTAGAGCTGACATGAAGTAACCCCCAGCTAGCAGGGAGAAGATTTGTGCTTCATCTGTTGTCTGCTGTAACATTGAGGTGAAATCCTGTGGGCAAGGCTCTCTCTTATCTGTGCATACATGAGGAAGAAAAAAAGCTTGATAGAGCAGTTGTTTATATATCCATCTAAGGCCAATTGCAAACCGAAGATAAAGTTCACATATCAGACTGAGGCCACTTTAACACTAGCCAAGTGTAATTGACAATGTCAGGAGGTCTATAAAATGTAATGTTAAACAATGATTCAAGTCTTGTGTTATTTAAACTGCACATACACTTTGTTATATGTAGTCTATTTCTGTCAGCTTGACCTCTGCACGAGGTCATTCCTCTCCTCTGAGGCCACTTGTTTCCTGTGGGTGCAGTATGTATCCTGGGTGAATAAGAGGTCATGTAAACTGCAACAATTCACTTTAGTCCTTACCTGGTCATTTAGAGAGGCCTACTTCAGTCATCCTGATGAACATATTGAACTTCAAATTAGACACTTATCACAATCCTAAACTAGCACTAACAAAGTTTGAAATCACCACACAAAACTTGCAATCTGGTTTAGATGATGATGACTAGAGTAAATCATGATGAAAATTAAAGGACATAGTGTGGTTTTTATTCTCAGGAGGAATCTATTTTTAGGTAATGATCACTGGAACCATGGGTACTCATGGTCTTTTTCACAAATGAGTATATCAGCTGTGTATGTAGTCCTAAAATGAGGCAAATGGGCTTCCATTTCATCATGCCTGCATATGGTTCTCTGAGGTGGGTGGAAAACACAGCTAATGAACAATTTTTCCTAAAATTGTTCTTGTTATATAAAACATTATATATCATTTTCACTTAAGCAGTCATCTAAAAAGAAAATGAGAAAAAAGTCAAACAATTTCCAACATTTGTTGTAGAATTTTCAGAAAACTGACTGACTACAGAAGTGTCTCTATTCCTAATAGAAAAGATACTATCAAACAATATGTTCTCTAAAATATTTAAAAAAAAAAAATACAAAAAGTAGTTGAGGTGAGAAATAGAAAGGTCACAGAAACCATCCTTAGGCTGAGGCAAGTCTGTGACACTAAAGGCTACCCATACACCAATTTCTAAACTCCTTTTAATGATTAACTAAATGTCCAGAACTTTCTCTGTGCTCAACAGAGGAATTAAAAAAAATAAAAATTAAATTCATAAAAAAAGGGTATAAAAGACATGAATAGAATTCAAATAGAAAAAATAAAACAACCAAACAATATAAACCAACACCTACAATGTATTCAACAGCCTTACACCATAAACAGAACTAAAAATAGGATAGACAATAGCCAATGTTGAAAACTACATCCTCAACTCCAAAAATGACACAATTACCATCTCAAAACAATTCACAAGGACACCAATATATGGAAAATGTAGGGGAACATAAGCAAGCCATGAAGAACCACATTGCACAAAAGATCTGAAATGTCCAAATTGCCAAAAAGACCACACTCCAGAATCCAAAGTAAATGGAAAAAAGAGCCAATTATAAAAATTATTCAAAACATTCCTTACTCAGAAGCTGTTGTGATGATTTCGTCCGATGATGTCACCACAAAAGCTGGTTTACAGGACGTCTCTTGCAACAACGTGCCACTGTCCTACCTTGTGAATTGATTCCAGAGGTCGCGTTGTCCAATTTTAGTAGTCGCCTTTTAGAGCCAGTCCGGACACTGGTGCACACTTGTGGTTAAAAAAAAATAAATACGGCACCAAAAGAAAACTAATAAAATAAATGAACAAGGTCGAACATGCCTGGTGATTTACAAAGAATGACTTTTTATATATATATATATATATATATATATATATGTTTTTCTTTTCACAGGAGCAGATAATACAGTTGTCAAAAATAACAATATATTTGTTGGAATGCTGGTTTCAACGGAGAGAAAGTTCGCTATAAATATCAGAACTTCCAATCCTTAGACAAGACATTTTTATTTAAGTTTCATTAAAGTGAACAGAGCTTCAAATTTTCACTAAAGTCTTTTCACATATTCTCTATAATCAGTGCTGTCAATTTTCTTTCTTCTTTTTTTTTTTTTTTTTTTTTAAATAATATCACCCTGAGCAAGGCAGTAATGCCACTGATGTGCAGGGGGGTACATAAGTTAAAAAGATTAATTAGAAGAGAGTGAAGAGGAAGACAAACCAGTTAGAAAGGAGCAGTAGAAAGATGAGAATGCAGGTGTGATGACAGTTTCAAAGGTGGTGTGAAAGGAAAGGATATGCGGGGTGGGGAAAGAACTAGGGTCAACTGGTTAATAGATGAGTATTGACATTGCATTTAAATTCTTGGAGGTTGTAGCCATCAGAAAAGCAAGAATATGGGAGCGAGTGCCACAGGCAGGAACTGCGAGAGAAGAAGCTGCAGGAGTAGAATTGTTGTCTGTGAATGGGCTGTACTCGAGCCGCCAAGTCAGTACCCATCACATTACTGATTCTCCTTTGGAGCCTGTTGAGAACACTGAGATGAACAGCAGGGGCACCTGACCATGTATGGCCGCAGTATTCCATGCACAGACGAATGGTTGATTTGTATATATGCAGGATGGATTCAGGCGGAAAAAACATCCTGGCCCGACACAGTGACCCAACCTTCTTAGCAGTGGATTTAGCTATGTAGTGGTTCCATTTGAGATCAGAAGAGAGGGTAAGGCCGAGGAGGTGCAGTGTTTTGCTCTCAGGGAGAATTGCTTGGTCCATGTTTATGGGAGGCAGGAGAGGTTGCCTGTGATGATTGACAGACAACAGCTTAGTCTTAGACGCATTGAAAATGACAAGTCACTTCTTGCTCCAATTCACTACAGAGTGTAGATCCCATTCAAGGTCAGCAGTGAGATTGTTTGTCTGCCACGACGAGTTTCTTACTGATGCGGGAGTAAATAGTGATGTCATCTGCGTAGATGCCTACTTGGCACTTGATCTCATCTGAGAGGTCATTGATGAAAATCAGGAAGAGTGTCCGGCCCAGGATAGAGCCCTGTGAGACACCAGCATTTGTGCTGTAGGATGAAGAGGCATACCCATTCAAAATGACCTTCATTTTGCATTTATTTAAAAAAGATTTAATTAGATCAAGCAAGCATCTGGTAATACCGTAACCCCGTAGCTTGCATAGAAGGCCAGAGTGCCAAACCCTGTCAAAAGCCTTGGAGATGTCCAGAGCAACAGCATGAGCCTCGCCTGATTCATCAAGGGCCTGGAGTATGTACTCCTTAACGGTTGTTAGCATGCCGGCCGTGGACCTGGCAAAGCAGAAGCCATACTGCCTGTCAAAGTAGAGTTTGTGAGCAGTAAGATGTTGAACTATTTCAGCATTAATTATGGCCTCGAACACTTTTCCGAAAATTGGCAGAAGACTGATAGGGCAATAGTTGGATGGGTCCCAGGGTTCACCACAGTTCTTAAATACAGGAATGGCTGAAGAGAATTTCTAAAATAGCAAAGTCCTTTCGGTTCCTTATCAGAGTTTACCGAAGTAGAGCGAACGAAGAATCAGAATTTTCGATTTTCCCGTGATTAAAAAAAAAAACAATAATGTTCTTTTGAGATTCATATCGAAGGTGCATTATTCCAAATTAACTCCTCAAGTTAATCTGCAGTAGACTTCATTCAAAATTAACTCTTTAGTCATAAGTTCTATGGTGGGTGACCAGCTGTGGGTCATGGCTCCCTGCTTGGGAACCTTTTCCCACAGTCATTACATTTTGACTGATAGCTACTCATCTAACTCAAAAACAAACTGAAAAGCAGCTGAGAAAACTGAATAACTGATTTTTCTCGCCAAGTTCGGATTTTTATAACCCTTTTCAATCTTCTCAGGGGATTTAGCATGCTTGAAGCCCTCGGCCAATGAAATTGTTTTCTGCCCACTTGATCTGTCGAGGGGGTAAGCTTCAATGAATAAGATATCACCAGCTCATGTCGTAACCAATTTCCCACAGATTTCTGTTCCTAGAAAAATCTGTTGAGGGACTTTAACCCCACCTGATCCCATCAAATAATTCTGACACCTTGTTTCGGCTACTAAAATTTTTAGCTTTACCAAAAAGTATCCGCTTCTAACACGAAAGAAGAAAAATTATATTTTTCTCTTTTCTTTCCCCAAAAATAGCTAAATTTTATATCCCCTGGATTTTAGAAGTTCATGATAGTATTAAAATAGTTAATTTTTCTATTCCCCATATTTTACAAGTATTTATAGTATTAAAATTATTTTATTTTATTTTTTTTATATAAGCTTACATCGCATATTACAAATAAAGCACAACTAATAATATTACTAATATCAATTTCTCTCTCTCTGCTGTATTAAACCAAGCAAGGGAAAGTATCCCTGTGGGAGATAGTCACACAACATCATGACACTCTTCCTTCTTTTTGCCTTTCATTTTCTGTAATTCTTTCTTGGATATGGAGTTTCACAAGGACTTCTTCCAGTGCTTTCACTTGTGAAGCAGATGTGTATTCAGTAGTGGCTGCTTTGTTTGGAGCTTTGTCTTGGGAAGGTAGGCTAACTCACTCTTGGAAGAGTGAAGTCAAAAACTGCTGCAGTTGTTGAGATCTTTTCCTCTTTTTTACGTTTTAGTTGATTCTCTTGTACCAGTTTTTTTTATTGTTATGATAAATACTTTTTCACTGTAATTGGATGACAGAGATTGGTTTATCCACATGAACAACTTACTGAATTTGAGGTTATTCTTCGTTATGTAATGCTGGAGCTGAAGAACTGCTTCATTGGCCAACTCATTTGCTGCTTTGACAGTTTAAGAATCTGGAAATAAAAATGTGCATTCTTGTATCACAAAAGTAGGTTCCTCCACTAAATTGCTGGCAAAACAGAATAGTATGAAGAAAAAAGTTCCCAAACTTAATAAAAATGAAGTTTTTTCATCAAACTGCTTATGTTATTATTAAGAGGAAAAATCAGAGTTTTTCTTTTTTAATTATTTTTAAGACATTTTAATCCTTTCTAATATGTTCAAAATTTTAATAAAAAATTTCTGTTTGGATTTTTGTAACCAAATCATTACAAGATTTTACAATGGATAACAATATTACGTAACTCCTTTTTATTTTCCAATGAAAAATACATTAATTTGGAAATTCTTGCAAAAATCAAATAATTGTTGGATTTGAATGAAACATTCAAGATTTTTTTTACAAATGAATGAAATTATTTTTGAAATTATTATTTTTTAAAAATCTTGATAAAATTTTTTTTTTTTTTTTTTTTTTTTTACATCTGTTACTTCCCCATTTCAAGAAATTAAATTTTGTAGCAAAAATTAGCTTAATTAGTGCAGGACTTTTTAAATCTCAAAATTTTAGATTCCAATCAGTATAATTTCTGTTTAAAATGCTCCAGAGTATTTTGCTTATTGGAAATAGTAAATTTAATCATTCAGCTTTCAGTTAAAACTAAACTAAAAATTTTGAAAACTTTTTTATTTTTAAAAATTCATTTTAAGTTAGGTGTCAAAAATGAGTGGCTGTACCTTATACAAAAGAAACAGGAAAAAGATTTTGAGAATATCTTTTTCCTAACATTGACAGATTTTGTGAAATAACATTTTCTGTTTGATTCTCCAAGAGACAATGTGCCTTTACAATGAGAGCAATGAAAAGAAAAGGGTAAATCACAATATTACATAATAAAGGTGAAATTTATGCAAATTAAGCTTTAATAAAAGCCTAAGAAGGATTCTCAATTTCACTTAATTTCTTAGTTATGTTCACATTGCTGTTAAAAGTTACTGTTATTAAAAAAGTGTCCAAAGTTGTAAATCTTGATATGTGGGGATTTTTTTTTTTTTTTTTTTTTTTGTTCACTTTTACTTGCGGGACTCCTTGAGTTATGAGCGTAATAATATAACACCAACAGATTATTAAAGAAGAGATATTTATTTACAAAATATTGTCATTTTCAGGATTTTTTAAAGTTGAATTTCTTCGGTGTTTCATTGACTAAAATTTTCAACTGATTTTTTTTTTTTGTGAAAGACAATTTAAAACACTGTTAAGCACACCACATTGATGAGTGACCCTTTTACTTTAAAATGGGACTTTTTTTTTATATGTGCAGAGACACAATATCGCACTCACAAAATTTGAAAAACAACTTTGTTTCACATACAAAATGAAGTGGCTGTCACCAAAAATAGTGATCTAACTTGAAGTAGCCTGCTGAAAAAACATTAATAACACAAGAGAAAGAATCTTTTTATAAAGAAAGAAGATTAAATTTTGTTTACATCAAAATTTTATCAAAATAACCGTAAAAGTAAATTGAAGGGAATTTCAATATACCAGTTTTCGTACTCTAAACTAGGCTGGTTTCAGTTTGTGATACCTACTAAAATAGATACCTTCACTCATTTTTGATACTTTTAAATTGAATTTTTGAAAATAAAAAAAGTTTTCTTGAAACTTTTATTTTAGTTTTAATTGAAAGTAAATGATTAAATTTACTATTTCCAGTAAGTAAAATACTCTGGTATATTTTTAAAAGAAAATTATACTGATTGGGATCTAAAATTTTGAGATTTTCTAAATTTTCAGCCATTTTTGAGTGGTTGACACCCCTTTCTCTCTCTCTCTCTAAATCATTTCACCCTAAGCAAGGTAGAATTGCCACTGGTGTGCAGGGGATTGCATAAGACTGATGAGAAAGAGGATCAAGTTACAGAGGGTGTCAGAAAATGGATAAGAGAAGGATGAGAACACTGGTGTGAAGAGGGCTGCATGAGATAGTTGAAAGGAAGAAGAATGTGATACAAGGGTTGTCAGAAAGGATGCGAGTCAAGGAGATAAGAGATGGCAGTTGGCATTGCAAGTTCTTAAAGATTGTAGCTGTCAGGGAAGCAAATATAAGGATGACAGTTTCACAGCTAGGAAGTGTGAGCAAAGAATCTATTAGAGTAGAAGTTGCTGTTACATTTGATCAGTTTCACTGTAAAAGGATGGAACCTAGTCGCTAGTCTAGTAGCTTGAGTAAATTCCTGTAGAGGGGGCACCAGGGAGCTAAGCTCATTAGAGCAGAAACTGTGAAAATATTTGTAGAAGAGATAGCGGGAAGCCTCATTATGTTGTGAGAAAGTGACTGGAATTGAGCTACAAGGTCAGGATCAATTACATTGCAGATTCTCTGTTGAATTTTGTCAAGAACCCTGAGATGCAGGGGCATCCAACCAGATGTGACAGTAGTATTCAATGCATGGGTGGATGGTAAATTTATCCATGTGTAAGATGGATTCAGACAAGAAAAATTTCCTGGCAATACACCTTCCTAGCAGCAGATTTAGCTATGGATTCAATGTAGTCATTCCACTTGAGTTTGGCTGATAGAGTTAGGCCAAGGAGGCACAGTGTTTTACTTTCAAGGAGACTAGCCTGATGATCCATGCTGATGGTGGGTTGGAATGGTTGTCTATGGTAGTTAAAGAATAGAAGCTTCGTTTTGTAAGCATTAAAATTTACAAGCCAGCAGTGAAGTTTGCTTTGTCAAATTCAGCAGATTTCTTATCGAGGTAGGAATAAATGGTTGTATCGTCAGCATAGATGCCTACTTGGGATCTGATTACATCAGAGAGATTGTTAATGAAGATCAGAAAATGTATTGGACCTAGAATAGAGCCATGAGGGATATTTGCGTTCATATGGTAGTATCTAGAAGCATGCCCATTCAATACTACCTTCATTACGCGTTTTGAAAGGAATGACTGGATTAGGTCAAACAAGCATCCAGTTATACCATAGCCCTGTAACTTATGTAGAAGGCTAGCATGCCAGACACTGTCAAATATTTTGGAGATATCTAGTGCAACAGCTAGAGCTTCACTGTTCTTATCGAGAGCCCAGAATATATATATATATATATATATATATATATATATATATACTCAGTGATGGTTGTTAGCATATCAGCAGTAGAACTGGTGAAGTGGAAACCATACTGTTTATTGAAGAAGAGGTTGTGGACTATGAGATGTTGAACAACTTCAGCATTGATAATAGCCACAAATATTTGCCAAAAATCAGTAGGAGGCTGATAGGGTGATAATTAGAGGGGTCTGAGGGTTTTTCAGCATACTTAAATACAGGAGCCACAGAGGAGAACATCCAGCAGGCAGGGAAGCAAGAAGCAGAGAGCAGTAGTTGTAGAGTTTGGAGAGGACAGAGGAGAGTTTGGAGCACATTTCTTCAGGACAATGATTGAGATTCTGTCACCTCCACTTGCCTGATGGGGCATGCTTTAAAATTATGTTAGAGGCCAGCAATGGGGTAATGTGAATGTCACCCAGTTGAGACTCAGTTCTAGGTGGGAGGTTGGGTATGGATACACCAGACAAATACTGAGTAAGTGGAGAATCTGCAAGCAAATCATTTAATCTTGTCCACTGAAGATATGAGGACCTCAAATTCATTGATTAAAGTGGGGGTTTGAGGACTTGCTGTTATATGACACATTTTTACAGAGCCACTAGTCGTCTTTGGAGCTGAACTGGGATAATATATATTGCTTCTTTCTTTCATCAAACAACAGCTTAGCATCATTTAGGATTCTCTTGCACTCATTATGAGCAGAGGCAAAAATGTGCCTATTATGGTCAGGCTTTGATAAAGCCGGAAGACGTGATTCCTGTGGGCAATAGTGGCCAAGCAAGCAGGGGAACAAATGTGGTTTAAGTTGTAACTTCCTGGTTGGGATGAAAGCATCGATACCAGCTTTAACCCAAGAGGAGGCCTCGAATACACAAACAGGAAGACTGAAAACTTTGTTCCAAGAGAAGTTACATAGGAAATTGCTAATTCTCTTATTTCTTTATACATGTCTGCTTTATTAGTTCTGCTCAATCTCTCTACCCCTGCGCATTTGTTGTTGAGCCATTCCTCTTTAGCCTGTCTGCATTTGTTCCTTATTTTCTTGTGTAGTTTTTTGTATTCCATTCCATGTTTTGGCATCATTTTCTGTCTCCTTTGCATCATGTAAAGAATCTCTTCAGTCATCCACTTTGTGTCTGATTTCCTTTGGGGCCATGTTGTTTGCTGATGTCACTATCGCTTCCTTTAGTGAGTCCCATTTCGAATGTCCTTTTCCAATTTGTTCTTCATATTTTTTTTTCATGCTGTCAGTGTATTCTTTCTGCAGGTTGAGTTCAGTTTTGGTGCCGTACTAAGCTTCTTAATTATCCGGAGTTTCACCCTTAGTTTGCAGATGACTGGGATGTGATCGCTTAACCACACTTGGTGCCTGGATAGGCTTTGCATTGTACCACTGCATTTCTGAATCTCCTGTTTATGATGATCTAGTCTATCTGGTTTTTTGTTTTGCCTCCTGGGCTTCTCCATGTCCACAGACATTGTGGGTGTTTTTGAAACCAGGTGTTAGTTATTACCTGGTCATTTGCTGTGCACTATTGAACCCATTTTTCTCCTCATTCATTGCGGATTCCTAATCAAAGGTTGCCAGTCATCTCTTCTTCACTCTCTTTACCTACCTTGGCATTCAAGTCACCCATTATGATTATAATTTCTTGGCTTTTGCACTGAGCTTTGACATTGTCCAGTATGGAGTAGAATGATTCTATTTTTCTTCAGTGCTTAGTTTGACATTGTCCAGTATGGAGTAGAATGATTCTATTTTTCTTCAGTGCTTAGTGTCCTGACATTCCATGTTTTGAGGGTAATTCTTTGTTGCGCACAGTTGCAGGGTAACGGTCCAGAGACACTTGTTGCTCATGTTGTTCCTTCCCGGGCGAGGGACAAATTTTGGAAAAAAGTGTTCCATTGATACTAACAGTCGCTGGATACTGCAATAGATAGGCAATATATTAAAAAAAGTTTCTATTTATTTACATACATATACCCTATGTCATTCAGTAGCTTTTTTAAGATAATGGTAAAAAAATTTAAAATGAAAAGATTAAAAAATATACAGGCAATCATTTTATTTAATAAACAGATTCTTTTTTTTTCCCCCTTCAGGATATAGGTAATCATGGGTCTCCATAACTTTTTATTTCTTAATCAGTCCAGATATTACTTGGATGACTCTCTTTGAATGTTACTGTTCTTTACTCAAATAGACTATTTCAGGCCATAGCCGTTCCATCATTAAGAATGCTGCAGAGGTGTCAGCCACTCTATAGCACCTCCTCCTGAAATGTTATGTCTCTCAAATGATATATTTCCTTCTTTTTGGGTCTATTTCTATTGTAACTGTTGATCTTCTTTTATGCTTTCTTGTGTGATTTTGTTGCACTGATTGAGGCATTAGTACATCAAACATGTCATAGATCATCAACATGGGTTCTTTCTTCCAATGTTTTACGATGGGCGTATACCATTTTTTTAATTTGGTTAATATGCTTCTTAATTACCCATATTGGTTGTTTGATTAGGTACAACACATGACCGACCTTTTTGTCAATGGTATCTTTCTCTCATGACAATTTTCTGACTTTGTAAATTTTGAAATAAATTTTGTTGCCTGGGTTGAAGTGTTTAACATCAAATTTTGTTCTGTCATTCATTTTTTTCTCTTGTTTGTCTCAGTTGATCAAAAACTGATCTGATTTTTCTCGCAAGCATTAGTTCTGCTGGAGACATACCCAAACTTTTGTTTATGTTTGGCATTATTCCCTATACAGACAAAAAAAATTGCAGTTCTTCATTCATGGTTTGTATTGCTGTTTTGAATACATCAATAAACCTTTCTACCTGTTCATTTGATCTTGGGTGGTTGGGCAAGGATGTTAGCTGAGTAACTGTATGAAGTTTACAGAAATCTGTAAATTCTTTTGATTAAAATTGAGTCCTTTTATCAGACACAATAATGTTTGGTTTTTCAAATCTTGCAAATAACATGCACCTGAAAACTTCAGGCCACTTTGAGAAATTGTCCACCACAATAAAGTAGTAAATTCTTTTTTATTGGTCCAGCATAGTCAGCATGAAGTCTTAACCATGGTTTGTCAATTTTAGGCCAGGGATTAAATTTCACAGGTAGTGCTTTTGCAGCCAACATACAATTTTTGCATGTTTTAACCAGATTTTCTATATCTTTATCCATACAATTTCTCATGAGCGCTTTCATATACGAGATATCTGCTGTCTAGCATGAAAAGTTCTCAATGTTTATTTTGATAAAACCGCTGTGATGACTACCTGGTCTCCGTATAATAGTATGCCATTGCATATTGAAAAAATGTTATTTACTTTATTTTTCCTTAGGTTCTATTAACTCTTTCTTTTTCTCCATAATAAATTTGTGAAATGTAGCTTTGGACTTGATTTCATCCAATGTAACATGTCCTTTACTGTATGCATGTGTTTCAGTTTCAGTTCGCAATTCAATGAAGCAATCACTATCTCTCTGGTTTGCTTAGTCATTCCACTTGAGGTCTGCTGAGAGAATTAGGCCAATGAGGCGCAGTGTTTTGCTTTCAGGGAGACTAGCCTGATCCATGCTAATTGGGGGATAGCAACGATTGTCTGTAGTGGTTAACAGATAGCAGCTTCATTTTGGAAGTATTAAAATTCACAAGCCATTTCTTACCCCAGTCCACCACAGATTGGAGGTCCTTTTCAAGCTCAGCAGCAAGGTTCACTTTGTCAGCCTCAGCAGATTTCTGATCGAAGAGAGAATAAATGGTTGTGTCATCAGCGTAGATACCTACTTGGGATCTGATTACATTAAGGAGATCGTTGATGGAGATCAGAAACAGTGGAGGACCTAGAATAGAGCCTTGAGGAACACTCACATTCGTATGATATTACTGGAAGGCATGTCTGTTCAATAATACCTTCATTATGCGATTTGAAAGGAATGACTGGATTAGATCAAACATTTGTTCAGTTATACCATAGCCCATAGCTTGCATAGAAGGCCAGCATGCTAGATTCTGTCAAATGGTTTGGATATATCCAGGGCAACAGTTCAAGCTTCACCGTTCTTATCGAGAGCCTGATGTATATACTCAGTGATGGTCTTTGCATATCAGCAGTAGAGCTGAAGTGTAAACCATACTGTTTTTCAGAGAAGAGACTGTGGGCTGTGAGATGTTGAACCACCTCTGTGTTGACAATGGCCTTGAACACTTGGCCAAAAATCAGTAGGAGGCTGACAGGGCAATAATTAGAGGGATTCGAGGATTCTCCAGAATTCTTAAATACAGGAACCATAGAAGAGGACTTCCAGCAGGCAGAAAACCAAGAAACAGAGAGGAGTAGTTATAGTTTGAAGACTGCAGAATAGAGTTCAGGGGGTACATTTCTTAAGCTTTAAAGGGATTATTTGTTTTAAAATTATAAACATATTTTTTTGGAAGACAATCCAAATTCTTTTTCTTACAAAATCATATTTCCACTTTTTATCCATTACAATTTATGAAATGAAAAATGTTTTAATTTACAAGTATCTTGTTTATATAAACGGTACAGAAATAAATTGTTTACTTGGAACATGCTGAACTAGAATTATATGGTTTGGAGCTTTTGAATATTGTAGTTTGGGTCTTTAAGCTAAACATGTACACAAACATTTAGAAAATAATAATGATTTTTTAAAAATTTATTTAAATAATGGCAAAAATTAAATTGCAATGAATATTATAAATAACCAATGCAGTGGTTGAATGTATTCTTAAGTCCGACATTGAGTGAATCTAGGTAGCTTTCAAGCTTCACTACTAATTCAGTTCTCAACCAAATTTCAAACAATTTACAGAGTTAGATAGGACACCACCTTAGCTACATATTGAAAAAAAGCTTTTGAATTTTGGTTTAGTAGAAAGCGTTAAGGGAGATTAACTACATAAGTACATAAGTGAGTAACACTTAATAATAAATCTTATTCTTTATAACTTTTTTTCTGTTTAATATTTTTTTACATGTGGTTTTCAGCATTTAAATTCTGATGATATCACTGTAGTCAATCAAACTTTGCTTCTCACTTATCATTTTATCAGAATTGATTATTAGAATTATAAATAATCAATTTTTTTGTTTTTTTTTTTTAATCAATTGCATATAAATTTTAAGTAAGAAATTTTTAATTTTTTTACTTCACTAGAATATCTTCTTTACTTTTCCAGGTTTAATAAAAGAACATTACTTTTCATGCACACATTTTTCCATGTAATTATAAATATTAATATTGTTCATTATGAAGTTGTACATTACTAATGTTATTTTGATATAATACACAGGCAATGTTGGGTAGCCCTGCTAGTTTTGAATAAAGCATAAAACCTTTTTTTTTTCCCTAAGAATTTATGAAGAATTATTTTCATTAACCAAGTGCATGAAAATCTGAAAATATGATGTACTTTGGGCATTTATGATGAATTAAACTGTTCATTAATTTAATGGACTTTGCCTTTTAAACTCTTTGACATTTATGAATGATTTTTTTTTTTTATCAAGTTTCATTGTTGTGTTGTTTGTATTGAATTTCATAATTTAAAAGTAATTCTTGTGCTAAATTTGTATTTGATTTTTTTTCTCTTTTTCTCCTGCCCAGATATTCTAGGTATATCTATCATGAGAGCTTCCAATGGTGATAATTCAGGTATGTTTCAATGACATGTTTATTATTGAAGTTTCTCTTTTGTTTTTTTGTTTTTGTTTAGAATCTGTTATTGTCTGTTTTGCAGATTTTATCTTGCTCTTTATTGTTATTTGGCATCAAATATCATCATGTTCAAGGATATAATTTCATAATTAGCTTCTTAGAATGTTTTTTATAGAAAATTTTAATAGACTCAATTCTGCTATATTTAAACTGAAGCTTATTGTATAATCTTTGTGTCTCGTTACTATTTTACTATTTATTAAAATTAATATACACTTTATAACATTAAGAACAATAACTCAGGAGGTTTACAATTTAATGTTCTGAGATCAGCCTTTATTCTTTAGCAATTAAGGATTTTAGCTGGGTCTATAAAACATATCAATTGTTGGTGCTACACATTTTTTTTCAATAATTTACAGGGTTAAATACTTATATACGAAGAAAGTACTATGAAAATGACTGATGTAAAGGAAGCTTAATTGAAACAAAAGAATAGTTAGCAGTTAGATATCCTAAAACTGTAATATTTGAAATAGTATAATTCAATTTATAAATTAGATCTCTAAGTGAGGCTAATAAAACAAATAATGATCATATGAAATTTTAAAATTTGAAAGAGAGATGCTTAGACTGTGAAAGATCAAGACTGATTAATGTAAGACAATCACAATCATAATTTTATTGTGGATATGTAAGCCAAATAAACAGATGAAATTGATGATCATTAGTTTTACTTTTATATTTAGCATTTTTTAAGCAATTTTCATACACTTTTGATTTTATTCATTGTTGGTAGCAAAATCATTTCAGTGATCATAAGACTGATTTTTCTTGGTTTTTAATTATCTGCTGCAGATAAAGAATTCTGTAAATATGCTTCCATCTTCTGACAAAGCTAATAGTTTTACTTACAATTTCTTTTATTTGCTATACTTAACTTTTTTAATCATTTTTTTTTTTTTAGTTATTTTTATCATATAGGATTTTTAAAGTTTTCTGTATATACTTCTTGAATTCTTTATAAATTTTAATTTGTCATATTTGGCTTAGACTTAATCCTATCCTAGGTGCAGTTGGGTGTGTCTTTTTTACTTACACACAATTCTCAATTGATACTTCTTTTTGTGTTTGTAGTATTGATTTGAATCTTCCAATATCTAACTAAAAATAGAGTATCATGAAAAAAATTCAGTGTTATTCTAAAGGTAATTGTGAACATATGAATACTAACATAACCATATTTTTATAGGTACGGAGATTTTAGTGATTTTAGAAAATTAATTTAACCTTATGTTAGCCTTCCAATTCAGATATGATTGGCTTCAGTACATTAATATTTCAAAATACATTCAGCATGAATTCTTTGCATTGTAAATGAATATGTTGCATAGAAATCTTTGGTTTATTAACTTTTCAAAATCTCACATTTGATGACATCATTAGTCTCGGGCTCAGTCATAAAAGATATAGAAGTATACTTGCCCATCATCTGGTTGACACTTCTCTCTGGTTTTTTGGACAGGAGTAGAAGTTTATCTCTTGTTTCCTCTTTAGGACTAGGTTTCCAGTTCCATCTAAAGTCTAATTTAACTCTACTTCTAACATCTCTGCCTGAACTTAGTGTTTTGTTTTTTTTTTTGTTTTTTTTTACTCAATAGAAGTTAGTAGGTTTGCCTATCGCCCAATTCACACTCCTGTCCAGGACTATAAACCTGGGTAGAATTTTATCCATTGTTTCCTGTTTAGGATTAGGCTTCCAGTTTCTTCTAAAGCCTTTTTTATTCTCTTTTACTCCCATCACTCCATTGCATCTTACTGGCAGTATTGCCTTGCTTGGGGTGAGTGAATTGATTTAAAAAAGTAATCCTGCAAAGTTCCAAACAATTTAAGCCATTATTTAGAGCTCTGTCATTTTGAAATTGTCAGGCAAAAAACACCCCTCCTACTTTTCATAAATCCAAAAGTGCTCTGTCATTAAATTTTTCAGATCTACTAGAATTGATTTTTATTTAGCTAACATAATTGCACTTTAAATAATGCATTTATAGTTTTTTATAATAAATACACACACACATATATATAAAATAACATTTTTGTTTTATTTACAAATTCATAGTGCTGTTTAATTAGTTATTTTTAAAAATCTTTGACTGTTCTTTTTTTTTTTAATCTTGAGATTTATTCTTTTTGAATTTTTTAAAAGAAATGCCTCAGTTTATTGATTGCCTAAACGAATTTAATTCTTTTATTTATTAGGCTATTAGCATCTTTAAATTCTATAATTATTAGTTTCTCTATGGATTGTAATTTTTTCCTGTTTCTCTTGTTTTTTTAACTATATTCTATTTTATTAATATATATTTGTAAATATATTATTTTTATATCTTTTGTATTTGAATGATAGTATATTCTGCAATGTAGAATCTTTTCTTTTGGGACAGTTGTCAGATATCCTTGCCCTTTGTGAAACTAATTTAAATTCATTCATTGCTACCAGGCCATCTTCCCCTTTGCCAAAAAGATTCCAGCATTCACATGCTTGGTGTTTACATCTGGGATAATCTTTGATGGTCAGGAAATTGTCTCTCAAGACCCTAAACAACTCTTTCATATGCTTCTGTCTTTCATGACTAAACTCTTGTTTCCTGTTTTCTTGTTTGTTAGCTATCTCTTTTCTCAGTATTACTCTCTCTCTCTTCTCAGGACTGCAGTATATTAGACATAATGGCTGACAGTATAGAAAAGGAACTTTCTCTTTATCCACCTGCAAACATCTTTGTCTTTGGTGACTTTACTGCTCACCATGATACATCGTTTAAATATTCTAAAGGTACTGATATGCCTGTATTCAGAGATTAAGTTTTTCCATTGCCCAATCTCTTACTCAAATTGTGGACTTTCTACTTGTTTTTCTATCAAAATCTATTGACTGGCTTATCTACTTGATTTATTTCTTACCTCTTCTCCTTGCTATTGTTGAGCATCGCAACACTGCCCTCTTGTTAACTCAGATCACTCAGTAGTATCTATTGATATTTCATTCCAATCATCTATTAAACAGGAACCCTTTTTTCATAAGACCTCTTTCCATTATCAGCATGATAATTGGGACTCACTTCATGATTTTCTTCATGATACCTCTTGGACTGGCATCTTTAACATCTCAATTGAGAATTGTGCCACTAAGTATTTCTTCTTGGATCAAAGCCAGCATGGACATTTAGGTGAAACCGCAGTCCTTTCCATAATTCACACCAGCATGCTTGGCTGCAATAACAGACAAGAACCATTATTTTTGGCAATACCAGCATGGCAGTTTTCATCAGAATGGGTACTTATTAAAAACAATAAATGTGAATGTATCCTTGAAGAATCTAAGTCCTTGTTTGTCCAGAGAAAGAGGCACAGCATAGCATCTAACAACTTTGGCTCATGTGATTACTGGCGGCTCTGTAATAGGGCATTAAATAAGTGTAAGATCTCTTCAATCAATTTGAGGTGTTAATATTCTCTGTTGATAAAACTGCATGCTTTACCTGAAAATTCTCCATAAACTTTACTTTTGATTCATCTGGCATATCCCTGCCTAACTTCCCACTTAAAACTAGGCACCTCCAATCATTTTTTAGATACCTAAATTTAAATTGAAAATTTTAAAATAAATAAGTTATCTTCAAGCTTTAAAATTAGGTCTATTTGAAAGCCAAGGGATTAAAGTTAGTAATTCCAATAATCAAAATACAGTGGTGTGTTTTAAAACTGAAATTATATCGATTGGAATCAGAAATTTTTTGAAAAAAAAAAATTCAAATTTTGCGTCATTTTTGATTGATTGACACATTTCGTAAACAGTAGCCAACTTTCTGTTTAAAAAATCTTGCAAAAATAAAATATACCTTGCAGACACGTTTTTTAAGTCAATTGTTTAAATTGAAACTTACCTTAATCTGATTTTAAACAATAGTACTTCCTTACTGTATGAAATTTACGACAGAAGCTTATCTTAAATACAGCAGTCCTGTTATCAGTGTAATATGAGGTGGCAATTGATTTATTATGACAGCTTCTGTCTGTCAGTAACCCAAGTATGGTGACCAGACATGCCAAATTTTTTTGTTTCTAAAAAAATGGATTTTTGCTTTTTAACTGCATAGTAAACCATAACATAATATTTTCATCAATTACATAATATTTTATAGAATTTTCATTTAGCTTTATAGCCGGATGCTTGAATTTGCTTTCTGAATAAATAAAAATAAAAATTTCTTTTAAAATAATTTTACAATTAATAAGAAAAATTGAAATTAAAATAACCCAGCTAAGTTATGAAATATGCTAACTATTAATATTTTTATTATACATTTTTCATATTAATAAGTTATTAAGATTATAACAAGGTAAAAATATCTAATTTAATTTTTATATAACTCTAGAATCACGTGATCTTTTAAAGATATATATTGCGTATGGCCACCCGTACAAACAAAAAACGGGTAATCAACATGCAGAAAATTAAAATGTTTTAATTATTTAACAGAAAATGAGCACCTTTTTTTAAATTAACTGTTTAGAGTTTTTGATTAATAAATATATTTGCCACACGTTAATTAAAAAAAATGAGAGACCTATGAGGAGGAAATTTTAAAAGATTTATGAAACTTTTTAAAAATTACTTAATAAAAAATAAAATAATAAAAATAAAAACAATTCTTGTAAAAATTCATTACTAACGGAAAATTTTTTTTTTCTATTTAGACTATATCATTTTAATTTATGTTTATAAAAACAATTAAAAGTTTGGATAAAAAATGACATAGTTCTATTGCATTTTTGTTATCGCACTTCAGAGCAGATTTTCTTATAATGGGAAGGTTTTTTTAAAAAAAAAGACAGTTGATTAGCATTCCCCAATGACTCCTGAATTTAATTAAAATTACCTATATATTGAGACCTGGTCACATTTTTCGACATTTCTGGAAATGAATTGGTGGTAGGATAACATATTTAAAAATACAAGTGTTACCAATATTTTCTAAAAATAATTTCAAAACGGATTTCAGTCAATTATGAATAAGTCCTCTGATTTTCATCAAAATCAGATGATTATTTGATTTTTGCAAGAATTTCCAAATTAATGTGTCTTTCACAGTCAAAAAATGTCTTCGCGTAATATTACGTTTTTGACGTAATAAACTCTAGCGTCAATTTATCCCTCTCACAAGAGAAAAAAAGATTTTCTACCACTAAATGAGCCTGTTAGAACCTGTTAGAACAATTAAAAAAAATTGTAAAAATAATTAAAAAATACTATGATCTATCCTCTTGATGATAGCATAAACATTTTGCTGAGAAAACTTTGTTTTTATTTAGTTTTGAGGCCTTTTCTGTCAGACTATACTGCTTTTTTCAGCGAAAATTTGGAGGTACCTACTTAAAACTGAGTCTCTGTTGTGAGATGTACATATAACTCCTTTATTGTTTCTGCTACCATCTCTAACATCAATCCATATAAAGCATGTGAACCTGATGGTATCCCTGGCTCCTGTTCTCTCTAGACTGTATAATAAATACCTCATTGTCTCTAGCTTTCCTGCTTGCTGAAAGTCATCATATGTTGTTCCAGTTAAAGAATTTGATGGACTGTCCAACCCTTACAACTACTGGCCTTCTATCTTTTTGGGGGAAATCCCTAGAGGCCCTAATCAGTGCTGAATTGGTTCATCTCTCATTGCAGGATTTTTTTTTTATGACAAGCAATGTGGCTTTCATTTCTCCAGTTCAACTGCTGGTGTTAATTGTAGAAAGAGATAAGATGCTGATATGGTGGATTAAACCAATTTAGAATTATTTGGGTTTAAAATCAATTTAAAATTATTTTTCTGTCTCTATTTTCAGTAGATATTCTAGTTTGATTTTGAATTCACTTATTTAATGTTATTTCATATTCTTTTACTTTAATGTTTTTTTCATTATGAGTTATCTGTAATTCTACTTATTAAAGATGGAGGATGTTTTTTTTTGTTTTTTTACACCATGTAAAAACTAATTTTGGAATGAGGAATTAAATAAAAGTTCTTTTTTTTTCTGTAATTTTTTCATTTTTCCTGTATTTTTTCTTGTACATAGGAAATGTTTGTGAAATTATGAAATTTTTAACTTGACAAAAAGGAGATTATTGACAACAAAACCTAAAAATTTAAACTCATTTATGTTCAAATAAAAAAAAACGTTGAAATGAATAACACACACATTTATTGGAACTGATGAATCTGGTTTTCTGTTCAGTTAGAATGATCTTTCTACATTTCCTTTTCTAATAATGATTTACAGCCTGCATTTGTTTAAGTCTCTGCTATAGCCAATATTCCTGGAAGAAACACTCCATATCCTATCATCTCTTGAAAGTGGTATTATATCAAAGTTCCATCTAAAGACAAATGTTGACACTAACAAAGGTCATAAAAAATAATCATTTCTGTCCTTGGTTGACATGAAACTTTTATTTACAGAACTGGATGAAGATGTAATATTGGTGACTTGGTCAATATAAAAGTTGGAGTATACTGTAATTCATTGCCCTTGGCACTTGTAACTGAAAGTCATTTGAAGTGAATCTTCTACATAACAAATGCTAGAGTTGTTTTGCAAAACTCAGTGAATCTACTCAGATTCACTGAGTGTTTTTTCTTTCTTTCTTTTTTTTTTGGAAGATAATAGAGAAAGATAGGTAAAATCAAGAAGGAAGGTACACAAATAAAGATTTAAGAAAAATATTGAGTATTGACTCAATTTAGAACTATCTCAGCAACTAGTGAAGTTGATTCTTTAAGTATAAACATAAACAGGAGACTGCACTAGAACAATTGGTGATTTAAAGACCCGTGTACACTAGCATTATATTGCGTGAAATGTCATCCCTCAGATGGAATCTGCAAGTATGTTAAATAAGAGAGTATTTCTTGATAGTATTCAGCAGTACAGTTTCCATCTCTTCAAAGTCGCAGAATGTATTAAAAAGAATAGTTTGTTCTATACCTATTTTCATATCATAAGTGAAATTCTTAAAATCCCTCACTCATATATGATATAATATCGAGTTGGTGCAATAAAAAAAATTAATAAATTAGTGATGCATTTCATTTTTTATTGAAGGAATCAGTCTTATATATTATAAATAAAAAGGGTAAAAGAGTTGGAGAAAAGTAAAATCCATTATAGTTTACATTGAAGCATTAAAAATACAGAGACATTCAGCTTCTAATTTTAAAGTTTGGCATCTTTTCATGTAGCTTATAACTCAGCTTAATATCCTTTTTATTTTTGTCGGTATTGTTTTTAATTATACCACAATGTATTAGTAGTTTTGTTAGGAAGGAAGTATCTTTTATGGATCCTAGTAAATTTAATATAAAAATTAATGAAGTTTTTTTTTTTTTTTTTTTTAATCATCTCACCCCAAGCAAGGCATTCCACTGCCACTATTGCGCAATGGGCTACATAGGGGACGGTAAAGAGAAGGAGTGGTTAGACATAGGGAATGTCAGGAGGAAGGTGACAGATGAGTAAGGATAGCGAGGATGAGGGTTGGGCAGATGGGAAGAGTGTTTGATAGAATGGGAGCAGGTTAGTGTGTTAGGAGGTGTCTATTGACCTTACATTTAAACTCCTGGAGATTGTAGCCGTCGGGGAAGCAATAATTTGGAAGAGAATTCCACAGTCGGGAAGTGCGAGGAAAGAAACTGTTGGAGTAGAAGTTACGGCTGCATTTTATCAGTTTCACTGTAAAAGGGTGGGATCTAGTTGCTAATCTAGTATCTCATTCAAATTCGTATTTAGGGGGCACCAGTGATCTAAGTTCATCGGAGCAGAAGCCGTGAAAGTATTTATAGAAGAGACACAGGGAAGCCACGTCGCACCGGTGGGAGAGAGACTGCAGGCGGTCTGCCAAGTCGGTATCTATCACATTACAGATCCTCCTCTGAACCTTATCAAGAAGCCCGAGGAGAACAGCAGGGGCACCCGACTAGATATGGCAGCAGTATTCAATGCCCGGGCGGATGGTAGATTTATAAATGTGCAGGATAGATTTAGACGGAAAAAACTTCCGGGCCCTACACAGAGAACCGACTTTCATAGCAGCGAATTTAGCAATGGATTCGATATAGTCATTCCATTTGAGGTCGGCTGAAAGTGTGAGACCAAGGAGGCGTAGTGTTTTACTCTCTGGGAGGCAAGCCTGGTCCATGCTAATGGGAGGTAGGTGAGATTGTCAATGATGGTTAATTGAGAGTAGCTTCATTTTAGAAGCATTAAAATTTACTAGCCATTTCTTACCCCAGTCCAATATGGATTGAAGGTCTTTTTCAATCTCGGCTGCGAGGTTAGCTTTGACGCCTACACCAGATTTTTGTAGGAGGCGAGAGTAAACTGTGGTGTCATCGGCGTACAAACCTATTTGGGCTCTTATGGAATCAGGGAGATCATTAATGTATATCAGGAAGAGTGTAGGACCTAAGATGGAGCCTTGGGGGACACCTGCGTTTGTATGGTAGTTCTGAGAGACATGTCCGTTTAATACCACCTTCATTGTGCGGTTAGAGAGGAATGACTGGATTAGTTCAAACAAATGTCCAGTTATACCATAGCTCCGCAGTTTACTTAGAAGGCCAGCATGCCAAACTGTCGAACGCCTTAGATATATCCAATGCAACGGTTTGGGCTTCGCCATTCCTGTCGAGTGCCTGGTATATGTACTTGGTGATGGTCGTTAGCATATCAGCAGTAGACCTGGTGAAGCGGAAACCATATTGCTTGTCCGAGAGGAGCCTGTGTGCTGTGAGATGCTGAACCACCTCGGTGTTGATAATGGCTTCGAAGATTTTGCCAGAGATCGGAAGAAGGCTGATAGGGTGGTAATTTGCAGGGTCAGAGGGTTCTCCAGTGTTTTTAAATATAGGAACTACAGAGGAAGATTTCCAACAGGCAGGAAAGCAGGAAGCAGATAGGCAGAGGTTGTAGAGCTTAGAAAGGACAGAGGGGAGTTCAGGGGTACATTTCTTTAAGACTATGGCTGGGATTCCGTCACCACCGCTCGCTTTGTGAGGGTCAAGTTTTAAGATTATCTTAGAGACAAGCGAAGGTGTAATGTGGATATCATTCAATTGTGCCTCGGTTCTAGGTGAGAAGTCAGGTGTAAAAACTCCAGATGAGTCCAGACTCGAATTGTTCGAGAATCTGCAGGCAAAGCATTCAGCCTTATCTGCTGAGGAGGTGAGGACCTCAAATTTGTTGATTAGCGGGGGTATTGTGGACTTGCTCTTGTTAAGTACTCTTTTACAGAGTCGCCAGTAGTCTTTAGAGCCGAATTTAGCGCATGCTATGCGTTGCTTCATTCTGGCAGCAAACAACATCTTAGCTTCGTTAAGTATCCTTTTACACTTATTATGAGCTGAAGTGAAAAGGCGCCTGTTTTGGTCCGACGCGTAGTTACGATAGAGTCGGAAGAAATGATTCTGGTGGGCAATGGCAGCCGAGCAAGCGGGTGAGAACCATAGAGACGAATGAGATTTAAGCTGGACTTTCCTAGCAGGGATGAAGGCATCGATGCCAGCCTTAACCCAGGAGGAGACCTTGGATGCACATTCTTCGATGGTAAGACTAAAGACGTTGTTCCAAGGGATGTCACAGAGGAAGTCTCGGAATGAATCCCAGTCTGCTCTTTGATAGCAGTAGGATATTCTACATGTGTGGATTTCATGGGTCGGGCGGGAGTGGAGTTAAATATTGACAGACACTACAGTGTGGTCAGAGTTTCCGAGTGGGCAGAGTTGTCTGGTAGTGCAAGAGTCTGGGATGGAAGTGAAGCAGAGGTCTAGAAGTGAGTCCCTTCCGTTAGGGTTGTTGGAGAAACGCGTGGGGAAGTCCACTAATTGCATAAGGGATTGGGTGATTGAAAAGTTCATGGTGTGGACACCAGCAGGGTCAGTGACAGCATTCTTCAGCCACTTGGTATGGTGGGCATTAAAGTCACCAAACACGAATGCATGGGCAGAGGGATGGGAAGAAATGGCTTTGTCAATATTGTCAGAAATGATGTCAAGTAACGAACAGTCAGGGGAGGAAGGAGAGCGGTAGAGAAAGAAGAGATAGCTAATCGAGCTGAGAAGTGAGAGGCGGAAGCACATGAAAGAATGATCTGGGGATTCAAAAGATGACACCCTAGCTAAGGGAAGGTGTTCGCTGACATAGACACCAAGCCCATGCATATGAACATTGGAGTCCTTCCTGAAGAGGGGAAGGTAGCCAGGAACGTAGAACTCAGATGAGGGGATAGAAGGGTTAAGATTAGTTTCACATAGGGCTAATATATCAGGTGAGTTATTATGGAGGAAAGAATCTACGCTGGGGAAGTTGGTGCAGATGCAGCATATGTTAGTGAAAGAGATGCAGACAGGTTTGGGCGTTTTCAAATGAGCTGGTTTAGTTTTGCTATTATGTTTGCTTTTTTCCATAGTGATTCAGTTAAGGAAAGGTCTTAGAATAGAATCAGTCGGTCAATCATTTGCAACTTGTGAAGCATGGAGACTGGCGTGGCCTACAACATAATGTGGCCTTGGGGTTGCCCACCGAACGTTCATGCAGGGACGCCCGTCCATGCGCGATATGGCACTACAAGAACCCCGGTATTATTCAACTGTTGATCAGAGCATCCTCTCAAGACGCTACGCAAGAGTTCGGGCTCCTAACTACCAGTCGGAAGCAGCAACCAGGAAATTGCCAACCCGGTACCCTCAGAATGTAAAGATGTTGCCACCATACTCCATAACTGCAAAGAGCTTCCAGCTGAACTAACACTAAGACCGGAGAAAGGGGATGAACCAGGAACCCCTTCCTAAACAAGAAACAAGGCGATCACCTCTAAACTCATTCAAAAGAAGTGGGTGGAGTGTGAGACTGGGCGATAGTAGGAACTATCTATTCCAATTAAAAAAAAAAAAGAAAGAAAAAAAAGTGACTGAGGTTTACGAAGTTTTAACTTAGTATAAGTCAAAAATAACCTTCAATTGCAAAATAATTTTCACAAACTAAGTGACAAAAAAAAAAATCAAAGACGAACAAAAAACGAAAAAAAAAATTCCAAAAATTACAGAAAAACAGACTGAAAAATGGACTGAATCCCGGTTGACTTACCACAAGCAGCTAACACTGTAAAGTTGATTTAATTCAATTTCTGAAGACACAAATAGAAATTAAACCGTTTTTTTACAGAATATAGTCGAGTTATGTTGCTTGCGTTCGCTGACCAACCGTTACGAATTCAATCTCTCGAAGACAGAAATTTAAATCTTCTACAAGACGAAACTAATGGGAATAATTGAACCGTGATACTATTTATCCTAAGTCAAAAATAACCTTCAATTGCAAAATAATTTTCACAAACTAAGTGACAAATACTTTCAATACATTTTGTCTTAATAAATCAGTTTTTCTTTTAATCAAAACTATATTATTTAGATTGAAATTATATTTACCAAAAAGCATTAAATGACTAATGCATTGAGTGTATTTCTTTTGTAAAATATCTCTCTTATGTTCATATAATTTTTTTCTTAGATATTTATATATTTCATGGGATATTTTGGGAATCTATTGGGTTGAAACAAAGGTTCATAGCATTTTTCATTAGTTGGTATTCAAACACATTTTGTTTTACACATGACTGAAATTGATATGTATACATATTCTGGAAGGTGACATTTCAAAATGTCTTTCTATTTCTATGTGGAGTGTGAATTTCAAATGTTTTAATGTTAAAAGTGAAATTGGAAAAAACAAAGATTTTCATCATTTGATGCTATTTTTATTACTGAAAAGGAAAACAATGTGTTACTGACTGCAAAAAAAGATATATACCATTTATGAAGATAATACCATAAATGAGAGTAATGTTCATAAGTAATTTATAAGGTTTAGAAATAGCCATTTTGAACTGGAATACATAGAACATTCAGGCAGGCCTGCAGTTGTTGATGATGAAATCAAAATGCTGATTTAAAATAATCTATAACATATGGCAAAGGATGTCACAGAGATACTCTGTGTATCTCATATGCACATTGTAAGACATTTGAAAATACTTGGATATGTGAATTACTAGGATATTTGAATTACTAGGATTTGAGTGCCTCATGATTTAACAAAAAAATGTTTAATGACCACATTACCATCTGTGATTTTCTGCTCAAATGCAACAAAAATTACCTATTTTTTGAAAAGAATGTTTAGAGGTGATGGAAAATGTCTTAGGCAAAACAAAATGAGCTGTTAAAGAATTCAAAAGCTGGTCTGCACATTCTAGATAATTTGTATTTGGGAGGATTTAAATGACATTGTGCATTCCGAACTAATCTAACAAGTATATTATCCACCTGGAGTGACTAAAAATAACAATGAAAAGCATGTGGAATTCACTAATTGGAAGAATGTTGCCTTCTTGATGGAATTAGCCAATTCTAAACAGCATCAGGTCTCTCATCTCTTTGCGAACCTGGTAAAATTAGTAGTTTGGCTGGGATGTCCTACTACATGCACTATACTTATCTGATCTTGAAATTTTGGATTCCCACATATTTCAATCTTGTAGAATTTTGAGGGGATAAGCTTTACTAAAGCAGCTGCTCATCTCAAGGAATTCTCCTTCTCACTGGGTAACAACTCTGAGCCACACCGCTGGTCACATGCAGCACCTTTTTATATCTAGGTCAAAAGGTCAGTCTTTGGTTGAGGTGCGATCAAAAATGACATTCTTATATATAAATCAGACTCATGTATGCACTTTCTTTCTTTTCTCATGTAGGATACACACAACATACTGTCACTTGGTTTGATGAAGTAAGCTGCCATTTTCTTTGCTACACTCCATCACAAATCAGACAACCTGGTGTAGGTCTCTTTACCCTGGTGCTTTGCCATAATGGGGCTATCTCCATTTGTTAGATTGTCATCTCCTGAGGAGTCATCAGGCATATCCAAAATTTCTGGTATCTCTGCATCTATGAAAGCATCAGATTAATAGGGCTCACTTACCTGATCTCCTACAAATGACAAGTCATCATTGGAGTTGCATGCCAATGTACCAAAGCCAATGGAAAGACAAAGATCTTTTACAAACTGAGGCATCCTGTTGACCATTATTGTTTGTGGGCTTACAATATTCGTTATGCAACTCATTTGATATCTGGAGGTATACCATGAGAAGCTTTCATCCACACTCTGTTTCTAACTCTGTACATGAAATGATTCTTACAATCATTAGGTGGTAATATCATACTAATTCCTCTCACTCTCATTAGGTAACTGTGCATCGTATTAGCGGGCAATCATAGTGGAAGATGTGTCATTCTTTGGCATGATATTATGCCAGTACACTACCTCCATTATTGAACAGTGCCTTCTTGCTGCAATTCTTTTTATACCCTGATGAGATCTTATTATGATGTAATTTCCTGCAGGAATATATATATAACGAAAACAAAGTTGGACTCCCCAGTCATTCAAGAAATCTTTAAAGGACTTGCTGCAAAATGATTTGTGATGGTGGGCATCATTAAAAAAATAGTTCCCACCTGTTGGGTGACACTTCTTGAGTTTTGCTGAAGCAGACATTGTCAAACTGCAAATCGAATGGGGCCACAGTCAATTAATGTAAGGTAGTGTTTGTCCATCATTTAATAGCCATTCCCAAGTATGTCTAGATTCCAGTCACACTTAATTTGCCTTGTGGCCAATGACTTGAAGCTGGGTGAATTGTCTGACATTCGTTACATTTTCTGACCACTGTCCTGATGACCACCTTGGTTATTTTAGTGTGAACTTGTCTCACAAAATACATCATCCACCTGACGGTATGATTTTTACTCTGGCAATGTATGGCGCTTCTTTAGTTTCGAGAAATTTTGTCCACCATCATAGCGCATATAGGTTGTGCTAGCTTGACCTCCCTCTGGATCACATCATGTCATTGTTGTGGTACTGTTGTGACCTTTTTTGCTTAATTCTTACTAGATGTCCTTAAAGTTATGGTGATCAATAACTTGCACTCTTTTCAAAAGTAGTCAAATGGCTCTGGATCAGCATCTCAATTGCTGCCTTAGTTTGTAGTCTGTCTTTACTAGTGAGCATGTCTGATACCCACTGGCAAACACATGGAGTCCATGAAGAGATGCAGCCTCATTGCACCCCACTGTAGTGCTAAACTGACATACTTTAAGACTGCATCCAATTCTGCCAAATTTATATGTTGTGGGTCATTCACAGGCTGCAGCCAACATGATCTTTCACAACATTTCTGTTAATTTTCAACAAGACCCTTGTGGCAAGAGAACTTGCATCGATCCATACATCATAAGTGTATCCATTTGTGCACCATTTGTCATGTGCTCAGTCATGTTCTTAAGGGGAACATATGATCAACACTGTTCTGTGTTTAACAAATGATGCACAACCACAGACAAAGTGACCCACCAATTTTCCACACCATGAGAAAATGTTGTGTTGTGTCATGACCTCAGGAACTGATGGAATGTTGTTTACCAGTTGTTCTCGTCCTTGACATGCAGACCCAGAACATGAGTGCTGTCTTGTAATCGCTTTGGCTCCTTACATGTCAGACCAAGAGCATCCAAGTGCTCTCTTTCACTCAGTTTGCTGACATCAATGTAAATATCTTCAATAAATATCATGATGAGATTGCCAGTTGAACTGACTCATTTTTTAATAGTACGGCATCCACAATGGCTTTCTATATGACTAGTGAAACATTCAACAAGAAACCTATTCATGTCAGGCAATATCTTCATTCCTTGAGGATCAGTTTGAAAGGACCAAACTTGATGAGATGCATTTATAGGGAGGCCTGCCATAGGTCAAGTATAAAGAAATCAGGACTTTTTTAGCACTACTCACTCAGTTTCTGTGCACACACATCAGCATTGGCTGTGTGTATGTCTAAGCACTTGTTTAATTCCTGATAATCTAATACTAACCTCAACTTAATTTTCTTTTTCTGCACCATTGCCATTAATGGAATTAGACCTCTTGGAGGGACCAAGGTCCTTTTCAGAATAAGGCTTAAAACAACTGTTATCCAGCCATGTCTGCAGTTTGTGGTCATATTCTTCCTTGACGCCTTTTGGTATTGGATACTTGTGCATCCTTAATAAATTAATTGTTAATACAAATAAATTAATAAACAAGCATATGGTTGATTCTGCCACATCTCAATGTTTATATACTCCCGCAATATATTATTTTTTGAAGGCTCACCTTGACATGCTTACACATAAACTTAGCCTCATTTCTTCAGTGGTTGGTTTCTGAAGTGAAAACCTTTTTTTCTTTTAATCATATCACCCCGAGCAAGTCGGTAATGCCACTGATGTGCAGTGGGCTACATAAGAGTGAAGAGATTGGAAAAGAGAAAACCAGAAACCGCATCCTAAACAGGAAACAAGGGATGAGCCTCTTCACCTGTTCAATAGATGAGGGTGGAGTGTCAACCGGGCGATAGTTCAGTTTATCTACTTGTGCAGTGGGCTACATAAGAGTGGAGTGTCAACCGGGCGATAGTTCAGTCTATCTACTTCAATTGAAAAAAAAAATAAGGAAAAGTGAAAAGTTTGGAAAAGAGAAAGCCGGAAACCACATCCTAAACAGGGAACAAGGGATGAGCCTCTACACTTGTTCAATAGACGTGGGTGGGGTGTGAACCGGGCGATAGTTCAGTCTATCTACTCCAATTGAAAAAAAAAACAGGAAAAGTAAAAAGATTGGAAAAGAGAAAACCGGAAACCACGACTGAAGTCTAAGGAGAGTGTACCGGAAACTCATTCCTAAACAAGAAACAAGGCGATCACCACCACTCCTGCTCAATAGAAAGGGGTGGAGTGTAAAACCGGGTGATGGAAGGTATTATCTACTCCAATAATAATTATAATACTAATAATAAAAATTTAAGTTTTAACTTAGTTTAAGTCGAAACGAGATTTAAACGTAAAAATTATTTACAATAGCAAAATACTAGCCCTGTGAAAAAATTCAGGCAAATTAAACAGGCAAAAATTAAAATAAAATAAAAATTGCAAATCAACATACCAAGAAGCTAAGACAGACTGATAAAGTTGAGCAGAAATACCGAAGTAGGATTCCGTTCTGTAATTTTCCCAGAATATTTTCATAGTGGCCCGCCATCTTGGGTTAGTTGAAGTCGAGAGAGAGACAAAGAAAGAAAGAATGACCGATGATGCACCACCTCTACCCTTAAAAATTCCTTCAAACAGCGAAACGACTGTGAAGTCGAAACGAGATTTAAACATAAAAATTATTTACAATAGCAAAATACTGCCCCTGTTAAAAAATTCAGTCAAATTAAACAGGCAAAAATTAAAATAAAATGAAAATCGCAAATCAACATGCCAAGAAGGTCAGAAGGTAAGACCTCTCATGAGATTGTCTATATTTCTAACAGGAGGTATTTATTAATACTCTTTACATTCTATGGATTGTTGTCCCCATCTTTGTTGCTATATTCATGATGTTTTGGCTGTTGATGGCTGCAGTCTTCTTCAGATGATTGGAATTTAGAACTTAACTCTTTATTTTCTTCACTAGTTAGATTTAACTAGTTTATTAGTAATAATGGAAGTAGAGCTTCAGGTTCTACTTAGTAAAAAATATTTTTCAGAACAAAATCAACTTGAATATAGCACTACAGACAGTGGCCATGAGAGCCCCACTACATAAAACCATTACTGCACATTCCTCTTAATGATCCTGTAGATGGAACTGAATTAGATAAATTACTTAAGCTGCTCCCAAAATCATTTATGTTAATGGTAGATTTTAATAGCCATAACATCATACAGGGTTACAAAAATACTGACTAGAAGGGAAGATAATGGAAGATTTTATCAATAAAAACAATATATGTCTATACAATGACAAGTCATATACCTATCTTGACCCATCAAGTGGTACATATACAGCAATAAATCTAAGGGAAGTGATCCTGCAACATGCCTAGAATATAGCTGGAAAGTACATTATGATACATGTGGTAGTAATCACTTCCCAGTTGTGTTAGAAAACTGTAGGTCTTTGCCAAATGAAATGATACCATATTGAAAACTGGAAGGAATTTATAAACGCATGTGTGCTAAAACTTACATCAGAAGCCAATTTAAACAATGCTTTGTATATCACTTATTTTACACAAACACTTCTTAGTATTACCCAACTCAAAATCTAAACCTGTCAAACATGACACCTTGGTTTAATGATGAGTGTAAAAAAGCAACCAGATTTCATTATGTGGCTCTTTGTAAATTCAAATTACATGCAGCCTATGAAAATCTGAATATCTAAAAAATAGAGGTAAAGCATGCAGAATAATTAAAGAATACAAATGATCCTCATATACCAAACCAAAACAGTATGGAATATGAATTGCTGGGAAGAATAAAAGCACTCCATTTAGACATTTATCTCAAAGCAATATTGCAAATTTATTAGCACAAAACTTCTCTCACAACTCTTCCTCAAATAATGCTAGTAAACTGTTTCAGAATATCAAAATAAATAAAGAAAAGAAAAAATTAAATTTCTATTTTAATAGTAAAGAAAATTACAATCGGGTCCTTACTTTAGATTAGATTCTATAAAAAGCACACATCTCATCAATTGGCTAGATGAAGATAGATTTAACATTGCTTAACATTGATGATCATACTGTAACCAATGTTTAATATGATATGGTCATAAGACACACTATGCAAACAAAGATCTCTGAGAAGCTATTGCTAGAAGTAACACAACTTGCAACAGTTTATTGCTTCCCAGAGGTCTGTCAAAATAGAAAAACCAATAAATGAAAGAATTGTGTAGGTTATAGAATATAGTTTATCAAATCTAGTTATATATATGGCTATATACCTTAGAGAGTTCTCTAGGAGTATTGGTACAGTGAACTTTGTTAGGCTTTAATTTAAATAAAATTTCAGTGTTTCTGTATGTGCATAATTATAAATTTTCATAATTATTATATTCTTATATTATCCCTCCCTTTCCTATACATGTAAATCCATCAATGAAAATATTATATTAGTCTGAGTAGATCCTAAAGAATGAATTGTGCCACCCAATTCTTTCTACTTTGTCATTAATTTACTTAATTTTATGTAAAATATTTACAATATTGGAAGAGTTTAAAAGTATTTTCATTTTATTTTTCTTGTAAACATTGAGGGTTTCAGATTCTTACTGCTCTTGTATAAATGTGAGAAGCCTGAGATGATTTTAGACATTTCATTTTAGATCATGATCAGTACATTTTAACATATCAAGAAACAGTACTGTATTTTGTTTTATTTTTAACTTTTTACCAACATTATTTTTTTAATTTTTATTTGTTGTTTGAATTTTGTATGTGGGTTTGCAATTTTTTTTCTTTTAATATTTCTTGTATGTGTATAGGGGTGTCATTCCATCTCAAATCAATCAATTCTTGATCAAAATTATTGATAAATCCCAAATATATTGTTTAATAGTTATCAAATTTAATTGAATTTTTTTTGTGTGTGTGTTTTGGTAATAACAAATTTCTGACATTTAAGCTGTTGCATGTAGATAATTGAAACTCGGTGACAATACTTAATGTTTATTATAGACTACAAAAATATAACAGTTTAACATGGCGTGTTGATTGAAATCTATTATTTTTTTAATTAATTATTACAAAAGAAAAAGATTTAACTAAAAACATTTTATTCTGATGAGAAAGGGTTAAAAAGAAAGCGATGTTGTTTTTTTTCTTTTTTTTTTTTGGAAAGAGATTCACTTTCCCAAGATTGCAAATTGGCTAAAAATAGGAATAAGATCTAATTAAACCATATGATTGTTATTATCCAGCGAGACAGCTGAGAGGTCAAAGTGTCAACTCACCTTGTTGAAAGAGAGAAGACATTACTAAACTGTTATAGTGGAACATCCTGTCATCCCTAGAGAACAGAATGCTCTACTTTATAAAAGACAGTAACTAGCGGTATGAATGAAAAAGGACTAAGCGAAGGCATTCACTATTCAATAGTCAATTCCGCTCCAGCCTGTGGCTTGCCTATATGTGTATTATTGTTAATTGTACCTTAGTACAATAAATCTGTATTTCTTGTTCCTGGTGTGGAGTTCCATTCTTCAACTGATCATTTTATACTGTATTCCTTTTCGGGATATGTCAGTTTGGCGACGAGGAAGACTGTCACTAGCTTGGCAAATTAGGAAAATTACCACCAGATATCAATTGGCGACAGAGAAAGCAAATTCACACGGAAATTTCAGTTGTTGAATAAGGATTTGGGCTCCTAAGGAAAAAACAGTGATGACCATATAAAAAAAAAAAAGGTAAGAAGTAGTTTTTTGTACCCCCTCATAAAAAAAAAAAAACATAGTTTTTTTTCTTGCCAAAGTTTTAACTTATTGGTCAACTGTATGATTGAATTTTTATTTTTCCATATATATATTTTGGTGTGTACGGAACATGGAACAATTAGCAGAATGTATGAACACGTTAGGCGTAGCGGTTCAACAACTAATACATCAACAGCAAACTCAACAAGAGATTTTGCAAAAAATATTGTTAAAGCAAGGTGAACCAAAGGAAGGTTCTAGAATTTTTTCTGCGGAGGGTATAGCAAACTCTCTTTCAGAATTTTCATACAAACCCGAGGAAGGAATAACTTTTCCTGTGTACTTTAAAAGGTACGAGACAATTTTTTCAAAAAGGTGCAAATCATGGACCGATGAAGAAAAAATGATGCTTTTGTTACAAAAATTGGTGCTCAGGAAAATACAAAGTATATGAACTTCATTTTGCCAAAGAAACCAGAAGAGATTTTGTTTGACGAAACTGTTGAAATATTATTGAAAATGTTTGGCGAACGAGGCAGTTTGTTTTATACACAGTATAAATGCTTAAATATCATGAAAGAAGAGGACGAAGATTTTGTTGTGTACGCTGGAAAAGTTAGCTCCCAGTGTGAACGTTTCAAAATTAAAGAAATCAAGGAAGTTATGTTTAAATGCCTAATTTTTGTGCAAAGTCTAACAGTGCTTAAGGGCAAGGAAGTTCGTTCAAGGATTTTAGCAATGTTGGAGCATGATACGGACATAACTTTACAGAAAGTATCAGAGGAATGCCAAAAATTGGTTAATATTAAACAGGATAATTTATGCATTGAAGAAAAGAGTATTGCCCGAATACATAAAGTAAAGCAACGATACAAAGAAGAAAGACAATACTGCAAATCGTGGCAACACTAACCATGCTACAAGTAAGTGCTATTCTAGAAATAAAATGTTTTGAATGTGTGCAAAAGGGGCACAAGGCAGTAATGTGTAGAAAGAAAAGTTATCGAAAGCCTAAAAAGATAAATACAGTTTTATCTAAAAAAGTTACAAAGGATTTGGGTAAAAGAAAGTACATAGACATTAAATTAAATGGTCGAAATATCACTTGTTTGCTTGATACCGGGAGTGACATTTCCACAATTGATGAAAATACCTGAAGAAAAATAGGCTGACTAGAGTTGCAGAACACTAAGAAAATTGTGAGAGGTATGTTGAGTAACAAGTTGAAATTCAAGGGTGAATTTTTCACAAAGGTAGCATTCGACAGCAAAATCCACAAAACTAAAGTCAAAGTGATTTCGGGAAAAAATGCAAATTCATTTGGCATTGATTTGATTGCATTATTTAATTTATTGGAGAAACCCATGAATACATTTTGTAGGAAAATAAATGCGTCGAATATAGGAAAGTCTAAACAGACAGAAAAATTTGTGAAAGATTTGAAGAAAGAATTTACTGAAGTCTTTTCGGATGAACTTGGTTGTTGTACGCAGACAGAAGTGAAATTTGAACTAAAGGATAATATAAAACTGGTATTCAAACTGAAAAGAAAAGTTCCCTTTGCATCGTTAGAGATGATAGATAAAGAGTTACAGAGATTGGAAGAGAACGGAGTAATTAAGAAGGTAGATTACTCTGAGTGGGCATCACCTACAGTCTACGTAAAAAAGAGAAATAATAAAATAAGAGTTTGTGCGGATTTCTCAACCAGACTGAATGAATGTTTAAAGGATCACACGTATCCACTCCCCACACCAGAGGAGATATTTTCAAGGTTGAATGGAAACAAAATCTCTTTGAAAATTGTTTTGTCAGAAGCTTATCGACAAGTCAAGGTCGAGGAGGAATGTTCAAAATATTTAACCATCAACACTCATAGAGGATTGTATAGGTTGAAACATTTACCGTTCAGTTTGAAGGTAGCACCGAGCGTATTTCAACAAATTATGGATACAATGTTGTTGGGCCTAGATTATGCAATGGCATACTTGGACGACATATTAATAAAAAGTGAAAATGTGGAAGTACATAAAATTCATGCCCGTGAAGTTTTCAAAAGAATTAGGAAGTATGGATTCAAGGTAAGACTTGAGTGCAAGTTCTGTATGGATAAGATCAAATAATTGATCATAAGGGAAGAAAACCTAACCCAAAGAGAATTGAAGCGATAGAAAATATGCCTACTCTGGATAACGTGACTAAGTTACAGTCATTTCTGGGCTTTGCAAATTACTACAATTTATATATTCCTAATATGCATGATATAAGAGCACCATTAAACAAATTATTAGAAAAAAATAAAAAATGGTGTTGGACAAGTGAATGTGACGAAACATTTAAAAAAAATTAAAAAGTGCTTTTTGTTGGATTTAGCTTAAGTGCATTTTATCCAAATAAAGAATTGTAGCGATGAATGTGAGTGAATAGGGCATAGGAGCTGTTCTTTTACACAAATTTGAGGATGGTATAACAAAACCTATCGCTCATGCCTCAAGAGCGTTGCTTCCAGCGGAGAGAAACTATAGTCAGATAGAGAAGGAAGTGCTAGCTATAATTTATGCTGTGAAGAAATTTCACAGATTCATTTATGGAAGATCGTTCGTGCTACAAACCGACCATAAACCTTTATTGTTGATTTTTGGGTCAAAATATGGGGTACCTACTCATTCTGCAAACAAGTTGCAAAGATGGAGTGTAATTTTATCAAATTACAATTTTAAAATGCAGTTTATTCCATCTAAGGAAATTGCCCATGCAGATTGTCTTTCAAGACTAATCCCGAAAAACCCGGTGTTATTAGAGGAAACAGTGATTGTAGCATTAAAAGAAGAGAAAGAACTTGTGGATGTACTGGTGAATTACCGGTAACACTGGAGGAAATTAACAAAATTGGCGAAAACGGATGATTATATTTCAAAGATGATTAAACAGGTGAAAGGGAATCAAAAAAATAAAGGATATAAAGTATCATTTTCAATTTGCAATGAAACACTACTGTATGCTCAAAGAGTGGTAATTCCATGTGTTCTATGTAAGAGGATATTGAAAGTATTTAATTTGGGTCATCCAGGTATATCCAGAATGAAATCATTAATGAAGAGCTATATATACTGGCCTCGGATGGACCAGAACATTGAAGATTTGGTGAAGCATTGTAAAGGCTGTCAATTAGCAGCAAAATCACCACCTATAAAAGCTCAGCCATGGCCAAAAAACAGATGTGCCATGGTCACGGATACATGTTGACTATGCAGGACCATTAAAGGGAGACTTATTACTTAATTATTGTTGCTAGTTATTCTAAATGGCCTGAAAAACACCTGACAGCAGCAAATACAATAAAGGCGTTAAATGAAGTATTTAGCCGTCTGGGAGTAGCAAACACCATTGTGAGTGACAACGGTACTATGTTTACGGGAGCTGAATTTAAACATTACTGTGATTTGTTAGCAATTGAACACATAAACAATGCCTACGTATAATCCAAGATCAAATGGACATGCAGAAAGGTTTGTTGATACGTTTAAAAGAGCTATGAGAAAAGCTAATGGGATCGACACCGAAGACAAGAACATTCAAACATTTCTGATGGTTAATAGAATTACGCCAAATCAGAACATTAATGGAAATTTGTTGCCTGCTGAGGTCATGTATGCAAGAAAGATTCGATCAATATTTGACAGGTTGTTACCAAAGAAAAAGAAGAGTTTTATAAAACTAAACTCTGATATGAAATCTTTCAAAGAAGGAGACAAGGTCTTTTTTAAGAACAATTGGACTGGAAAGTGCTTTTGGGAAGATGGTTTGGTATTTAGAAGGATCGGGAGAGTCATTTATATAATTAAAGGAGAGAGGTTTGTCTGTAAAAGACTCATAAACCAACTGAGACACCGATACATTGAAACCGTTGCAAATGACCAAGAGATACCAATGGAGGTAATATATGACACATTCCAGATTAAACCACCCACTAACAATGGAGTATCTATGGAGGTAATACCTACACAAAGAATTACTGATTCTCACAAAAGTAAAGACACAGGGATGGACAGGAGAATAAGTAACAGAAAAAGGAAAAGGACTAAACGGTTATGTCCTGATCCTAAGAGGAAAATATATTAAGAGCAAAATTCTAGGAAGTATTTAGCTTGAGGGAAGGTGTTATAGTGGAACATCCTGTCATCCCTCGAGAATAGAATGCTCTACTTTATAAAAGACGGTAACTAGCGGTATGAATGAAAAAGGTCTTAAGCGAAGGCATTCACTATTCGATAATCGATTCCGCTCCAACTCGTGGTTTGCCTATATGTGTATTATTGTTAATTGTACCTCAGTACAATAAATCTGTATTTCTTATTCCTGGTGTGCAGTTCCATTCTTCAACAGATCAATTTATACTGTATTCCTGAAATTTGTATTTTTTAAATTCATATTTTCCCAGTCAACATTTGTAAAGGATAAGCTGACATGAATGGAGGTCATGTGTCAGTCAACCGTGTGAAAATATGTACAACATGATCGCTATCTGTGGTGGGGAGAACAACTGAAGAAAAATATTTTATTTTCCTAAACTTTGAAGTATGGCCGATATAATTAGAAGTCAAATGTTAGAATCACCATGTTGAAATCAGTGCAATAAACCCGCAAAATGCAGAGGCCAAAAACAATTGAAAAGAAAATTTTATTTTCTTTGTTCTCAGTAAAATACAGCTAATATACACCTGCATGATTAATAAGGTCAAAGTGTCAAACTTGCCTTATTGCAAAGCATAAACAAACTGAAAAGAAAGGGATTTTTATTCATATTTCCCCAGATTGGGAATTAGGTCTACAGCAAAGGTTAAGTCGATTTGTTGAGATAAGAAAAAGAACAATTATTATGGAAAATGACTATTTCAAATTTCCCTGAGAGAAGCGTACGTTATGTAATATCTCTGCTCAAAGTGGAGGGAGAAAATCTTACATGAATGGAAGTGAGAAATAGAAGACACCAAAGAGGCTGACTTCATCTAATAACTCTGCCTAAGGTGAAGTAGGAGAACACTCCATGATTGGATGTATGAAACAGAAGTAGGACTGGTTGAATGTTAGGATATTTGCATAACGCCCCTTATGTATCCTCACCACACCAGTAAAAAGGACACGCATAAATAGAAGTGTTCCGAGGGGCTAAAGACAGTTTCAGCCTAGAGATATAGTTAGTCGCCACGCCGCTGTTGCCAACCGTAGAGCTTCGACTGGAGGTGAAGTCATTAAGAAAAACGCTGACAAACATTTTCGCAAAGTACAAACAGGAGTGTTTGAATTTACCAGTTACCTGATTATCAAGTCTGGCCCAACTTAGAGAAAGTGGTTGAAACTTTCATTCCGTTGCCAATTAATAGGAACAGGGTTTGGGAAAAGATGAACTGTAGTTATTTTTCTCTTATTTTGTGTATATAAATACTATCTATAGTTTATGCAGGTGCGCGCGTATCCAACTTGGTTTAACTTGGCGAAGATGATCCAGTGAGAATTCGGCTTAACTCTCTTAAGATCAAAATCACAACGTGGGTAAGAGAGATTACAGCTGAAGAGGTCAACCCAAAGATCAGCTGCTGTGTTGACACCATTAATGACCGACGTGTCTGAGCTGACTGCTTGTTCTCAGACCAGGATCGATCCTGACTCAAGAGACAGCAGGCCATGAAGACTCCGGCATGCTGTGTCTCAATATAAACTGCTTAGATCATTATAAAGATGAAAAAACTGTCCATTTTGAAAGCTTCTCATACAAAGTATGTCAGATACAGCATTCAAATTAGTTTTCTTGTTATTTATTACATCAGATTTCTATGTAATAATCATATTCATTCATTTAATAGACGTGTCAGTTTGAAAATTGCTCAATATTTTTTTACCATCTTAAAAGTATAATTTCAATAAAGGTGTATATTTTCAATAAAATTGATCAAAATGGAGAAATTATGATGCATTTTCACTATTTTGACTTGATGTATTTAAAATTAAAATAATCTAGTGGACTTCTTATTTTAATGTCTTTGGTTTAGTTTCTTTGTTCAATTAAAAATGACCATCCAAAAAACCATTTTGAAAGATCTGTAACATCTAAAGTATTGGAACAAAGGTAAAATGAAACCAAAACTAGTTTATTTGCATAGGAAATTATAGGAGTACTAACTTGCAGCTTTATATTTTCTTAAGTATCAAATTTATAAAGAGCCGCGATAGAAGTTTGTCCACAAAACAAAACTTCTGTCACATGATCTTTGTACATGTAAGAGCATGATAAAATAAGGAATTTTAAGGAGGTTTTAAAAAATTGATCAATTTTCAAACAAGGTATTCCAAACTGCCTTAGTTTATAGTGCAAAAACATATTAAAAATAATATTTTCTCTGAGCCAGTGATTTTCTTAGTGTCAAGACTTTTCTGGACCACTTAAATAGTAGGCACAGATACGTTGTTTTTATTCATAATCTGGTTGATGATCTTCCAGAACTCTGAGAATCTAATTTGTTTTTAACATTAGTTTGAACTGCTTGTGCATAGCAGCACTGTGCATTTTCCAGAACTTTTTTGCAGTGATTGCTAGCAGTTCTGAATGCAGTAAGAGTTAAACTACATTCACTCTTTGTGATGTTGAAGTAGTGGTTGCAGTGAACTATGGCTACAGTGAATTAATGGGTGATCCAGAACTGGCTGTTTGGTTTTTGATGGAATTTTTTTTTTGAGTCTAATATACTTCATTGTAGAAATGATCTATTCTGAGATCAGGGCAACAGTTTTAGAGAGAGCATGCCAAACTCTGTCAAATGTCTTTTGAGATATCCAAAACACCATTCTTATCTAGAGCTTGGTAGACTCTATCAGCAATAATTGTTACCACATCAGCTGTTGACATAGAGAAGCAGAAACCATATTGCTTATTTAAAAAAGACTCTGTAATGTAAGATGCCTAACCAGTTCAGAGTTAGAGTATCTACTACTTTGCCAAAAGATGTAGATGGCTAATAGGCCTATAGTTAGAAGGATCAAATGATTTGCCTGAATTTTTAAAGACTGGAACTACAGAAGATTTTCAACAAACAAGAAAAAAGGAAAGTATTTATTGTATAGTTTAGAAAGAACAGCAAAGAGTTCATGAGCACATTTCTTAAGGACTAATGCAGGGATGCCATCAAGTCTGTACACTTTGAGAGGATCCAGTTTAAAAATGATAGCAGTAACCATGGACAAGGTTATATGCATATCTCAAAGATTCACTTCTAATAGGTATCCCAAACCAAAATTTTATTTTCATTATATCTAAAATCTTTTCATACAGGCATATAGATTTTTGCAAAAGATAAACAATGGTATCAAATTCATTTTGGTAGCTCAATTAGCTATCGAGTTATGACCATTCAAAGTTTGTCGGAAATTAGAAAATTTGCTATCTTATGTACTATTTGTCTAGAAGCCAATTTTAACATAACTGAAAATGCAGGCTCTAGCGAAGTGAAAGATCCTTACAATTGTCATGTCATCATGAGGAAAATGAAAATTACTAATAGAAGCAATATTTATGAGATCAAAACCATCTTAACAGTAAGCAAAATCCAATTATTGCCCCCCCCCCCCCCAAGAATAAGTGCAAAACTGACATGAAAGGGCAAATTTGACTGTTCATATAAGTTTCATTCCAACAGCTAACACACTGAATCTTCTTAATGATTCATAGCTCATTAGAGATCAAAGTAAACTTTTATTTTAATAGTAAATCAATAAAAAAAAAACTCTTATTTGGACCATGTAAAGCAGATGGATGCACAATTTAATAATAGGGCAAAAAAAGGGGTTAAAAAAAATCAAATGTATGTCACTAAACTTACTGTCAAAAAGCTTGGAATTTTGCAACTTTAATTTTTGAATGAGGAATCCAAAAAAACACTATTTGTCTTCTCTGTAATATCAAAACTTTTTGTCATAGACACATTTTGACTTGGGTGAAATTATGAACTTTTCAACTTGATAAAAAAGGGCCAGACAACAACAAAATTTAGAAATTTGTTATATAAAAATCATAATTTTTTTTCTTCAATTTATTATTGCAAAACTTTAAACTTCAAAATTTGAAATGAGCAAAAAATATTTTTAACTGACTGAACATATTTTCTAGGTAGATTTAATGGTCCTCCTGCAGTCCTCCCTCCTTAGTGATTTGCAGTCAGAATTTTTTTATAGGCTTCTACTGTTGTAATTATATCCAGAACATTCCAAATCCTGCCATCATATTTTGATATAATTGGCATTATATCAAAAATCCCATCTATAAACAAATGTTGACTCCACCTGTGCAATATCATCTGACAAAGGCCATCAAAAATAATCATTTCTATCTTTAGTTGGGGCTAAAAAAAATTATTACAGAACTGGATGGAGATGTAACATTAATAACTTAGCCAATGTAAAAGTTGGTGTCATAATATACTTAAACCCATTGTCCTTGTGGCTTGTAAGACAAAAAAAATTTGAGATGGTTCTTCCTCACAACTGCTGGAATTATTTGAATACTCAGCAGATTCACTGAGTGACATTTTTGTTGCTTTAGAGGTGGTGATGAATTGACTGGTTTTATTCTGTCAAGTAATTATAGAAAGCAGCTTTCAGCTGAACTTTATTTCCACTGGTGTTGATCCTGACACCAAATCAACCTTGAAATATCACAGTTGGTCTTTCAGTGTTTCCAAGCCAATTCCTGAAACCATTTGTATCTCTTTAATGGAATTCACAGGACCACCATGCTTGATACAGTTGATGATACAATTGATGATTTTCTACTCTTTTTTCCTTCTTTTGCCTTTTATTTTCTGTAATTCTTTCTTGGATACAGAGTTTCACAAAGTCTTCTTCCAGTGTCTTAACTTGTGAAGCAGATGAGCATTCAGTAGTGGCTGATTCATCTTGGATACAGGCTAACTCACTCTTGAAGTAAAAAACTGTTGCATTTCTGGTGGGCTTTTTTCCCTTTATTTTACATCTTCATTTATACTCTTGTACCAGTTTTTATTGTTGAGAATAAATGTTTTTCACTGTAATTGGATGACAGTTGATTTATCCACATGACCATCTTACTGAGATTATTCTTCGTCAAGTAATGCTGGATCTGAAGAACTACTTCATTTGTCAAATCATTTGCTTCTTTGACAGCTAAGGAAACTGGAAATAGATTTTAATAATATTTCTAAATAACAATGACAGCTTTTTTTGTGAAATAACATTTTATGTTATTTCATAAAAAAGTTCCAAGGGATCAGAGATTTCCAATTATTTTGTATCTGCCTTTACAGTGAGAACGCGGTTGGAATTACGAGAATGACATGTTTTTCTGAAGCTCTTGTAAACGTAACGTTTTTTGTTTTACTCTTTTAACGTAAACTTGAATTTTTCTTCATATATTAATTTATTTGTTGCTGCCCTACACACTATTGGGTGTAACGGATGATGAATGAAAATGAAAATTTACAGTGAGAGTAATAAAAAAAAGGGGGGGTAAATCAAAATATTAAGTAATAATGGTTAAATTTATGCTAATTTAATACATGTAAATTTTAATAAAAGCCAAGATAGGGTTCTTAATTTCGTTGTTAAATTCTTAAGGTGTTAAAAGTTAGTTATTAAAGAAAGTGCTTAAAAGTAAAATATTTTTGGATAATAAAAAAGTAAACAATACCTTACCTAATGTATATATTTTTGTGTACAATTTAATTTTTTATTGATGCACAAAAGTTCAACTGAAACAATATATTCTCCAGTTTATTTTTTTTTATAAAATGTACCCAGTCTAATTAAAAAAATAATTAAATTAAATGTTCAAGTTAAATAATATCTGCTAGAACCTACAGGTCCCGAGAATTTAAACAAAAAATTGAAAAACATTTAAATTTTACATTTTCATTTTTTTCTTTTTGCTTATTGGCTAACAGAAATTCAACTAAAATTATAGGATTCTCTAATTCGTTATTTTAAACAAAGTACTTTATACAACTTTTAAATAAACAAAGAAAATATAAAAAGAATTTAAACTCACCTAAAATCTCTGATATATCCAACCATAGTGAAACAAGTTGTTTGTTTAAGTTTTTGTTCGCTTATTTTGTCACACTGGCAGTTCAGTTTGGTGATGTTTGTTTACTTTGTCACTGTATCTGGAGTTGTAAATCCTGACATGTGGTGGTATGCCCACTTTTATTCGCAGTGCGCCTTGATTTATGAGTAATAATATGTCACTCACAGATTATTAAAGAGAGATATTTATCTACAAAATGGTGTAAATTTCAGAATTTTTTAAATTGAATTTCTTTGGAATTTCATCTACTAATATTTTCAATTTGGATTTTTTTGTGAAAGATAACTATGTTAAGTGCATCACATTGATGAGTGAGCCTTTTTCTTTAAAATCAAACCATTTTTATATGTGTAGAGACAAACAGTATTGCGCACACAAAATTTAAAACACCAACAACTTATTTTCACGTAAAAAATAAAGCAGCTGTCACCGAAAATAGTGGCCTAACTTAAAGTGGCCAAAAAAAAAAAACTATTAATAACACAAAAGAAAGAATTGTATCTTTAGAAAGAGTAAAGATTAAATTTTGTTAACATCAAAATTTTATCAAAATAATCCCAAAAATAAGTGAGATATCGCAAGTTGAAATTGAAGAAAATTTTGCTATATGTATAAGTTTTTGCACCCTAAACTAGCTGGTTCGTGATACCTACTTCTAAGTGGAAAGTCTAGCAAAGTTACTGTTATGATGTTGATAGTTGCCCATTCGAAGTAATTCTGACAAATCACTCCTTTGTCCTTTATCTTCAGACATGGCCGTATATAGGGGTATGGCTATGCTAATTATTATTAGCTAACCAATCTCACTACACCTCCAGGAACCTTTTAGGTGTAACTCCCTGAGTTGGCCTGCTGCTTCTCCTACATCCCCTTTCCATTTGATTGTTTTGTTTTCTGAATTCTTAGAAAACTCTTGTGCAGTCATTGTCTCTTCTGAGCTATTATCCTGTTCTTGTGTATCCCCATTTAATTCTTCAATATCTTCTGTCTCCAAGTCTTCATTGTTTTGACACCACCTTACTTGGTCAGCATGTGCCAATAACCCTCTGCCATTCTTGAAAACCATGGCTGTATTTTGTCCTTTCTGCATTATAAATCTTACTATTTCTCGCCTCTTGTTTCCATTATACTATATCTTCTTATTCGTTGAGTAAGACATTGTTAATGGTGCTCTTATCTGTCTTCCTATTAACACAGAAGAACTTTGTAATCTTCCGGCATGATGTATTGTCCTATAACTCAATAGTAATCTTGGTAGAAAATTTTCAATCTTTTCATGCTGTGGGAAGAATGCTTTTAAGCCCATTTTTATGGTTTGCACCATTCTCACCGCTATTTCATTTGATTGTGGGTGATAAGGAGGGGTTTTATACGGTCTGCATCCAATGTTTCTTAATCTTAACCATATACACAGGTTCTTGTCACAAAACTTGGTTACCAATGTCATTGGTACACCATTCCTAGCAAAAACTACATGTAACATTTGTTGTATAGTCTATGATCTACTATTCTTAACCCTAAAAACATCAGGCCAAGCTGAAAACACATCCACCAATATCAAACACAATCCTATACCATTCACCTATGCCTGGTCTATGTGAACCCTGGACCAGGGTTTCTTTTTGCCACAAATATATCTTGTTCGGTTGAAAATTTTTTATTTCAGCACATTGACATTTATTAATGTCTATCTCCACATCGTGAGTGTGACCAGGCCACCAAATTTCCAATTTTACATGTTTTAGTGTAGCAGCTATTTCACAAGGTACATCATCATGTACGCTTTTAATTACCTGCTTCCGACAAGTTTCTGGTGGTATCACCAGATCTCTGCTGCAGAATATGCCATTCTATATTGTTAACTTATGTTTGACCTCCTTTTACAGCCTTTCTGTTTTGAAACAATTACTCCATCTGTTGTTCCTTATTCTTTCTAGAATCTTATTCAATACTCAATCTTGTAAGGTCTCCATTATAAGTCTGTTCATGGGTAATGCATCGGTCTCCACTCAATGTAACATTCCCTCTTCCTGTTCCTCATTTTTTTCATGTTGTTCCTCCTCAAACTGTAGTCATGATAGCGCATTTATGTGTGGGATCATATTTCTTTCACATACTCAATTTCACAGTTAAAGGCCATCAACTTCATAGCTCATTATAGTAACCTCAAGGACGTGACCTTTGGCGATTGTTTTCTGGGATGGAATATAAACTCTAGCGGTTTATGATCCAACCTGAGCAAAAACTTTTTTCCCAACAAAAATTCTCTTGCTCTGGTCATACTCCATACTATAGCCATGTCCTCCTTTTCAATATTATAATAGTTCTTCTCAGCCAACATTAACTTCTTAGAAAGATACATCACAGGGCATTGTTTCTGTGACAAAATTGCTGACACAGATTTACCACTGGCATCTGTTGTTAAGGTGACTTCTTTTTTAGAGTCAAAAATCTTGACAACCAGTTTCTTGGATAATGAAACTTCAATTTAATGAAAGCTTTTTGATGAATATCAATCCACTGAAATTCCTTATTTTTCTTTCGTAATTCAGCAAAAAGCTCAATTCTTTCTGCATATTTCAGCAAGAACTTGCTATAAAAATTAGCTAATCCAAGAAATGACTCCAATTCTTTCTTATTACTTGGAGGCGAAACATTCAATATTTTCTGATCAAGCTTGAGTCTGATGAAGTACCCTCTTCTGAGATTTGATATCCCAAAAACATCAACTTTTTACACTTGAATATACATTTATCTTCATTTGAAGTCATTACTGCATTTTTGAGTATATTCATTACTATGTTTTCTGTTTTAACTCTTCTTCAGTACGGGCACCCAACTCAATATCATCTTGGTAAATTATCATACTTTTTACTTTTCGTTCTAGTAACTTTGCCATTGCTCTCCGAAAAATCAAAGTTGTTGTCTTCACTCCAAGTGGTAGACGAGTCCATCTTAACAAGCATGTAAGCGAGTTTATCGTCGTCTATTTGGATTTGGCTGTATGCATTTTTTAAATTTTAGATTTTAGCAAAATATTTCATTCCTGAAAAGGAATGCAATATGTTTTCTACATTTGGAATAGGATATGAATCTGAACAAATTTTGTGAATCACACCTACTTTGTAATCCCCACAAATCCTAATATCACCATTAGGTTTCCTTACAATGACAATAGGGGATGCCCATTTGCTGCCTCCAGGTTCAACATGTTGTAGGATTCCTTCTTCTACTATTTTGTTCAGCTTCTCAACCATCATTGGTTTTATATATATATATATGGGAAGCCTACAACTTTGAAAATGTGAGGGTGTAACTAAATGCTTGCTCTATAATTTTTTAACGTTCCCGTTTCATCACTTCTACTATTGACAGCATTCAGTAACTGTGCACTATCAACATTCAATAAATCAGTACCTATTAGACCATGACTTTTTATACAATCCATTAGTATGATGGTGATTGTTTTAATTCTTTTCGCTGTTTCAATTGTCCCTTGAAAAAAACCTAATGTTTTGATACAGGTTCCATCAAATTGTTTTAGTTTTATCCGACATCTTCTTAACTTTGGTCACCTTAAATTTTCCCCCAAATTCTCCTGAATGTGGGTTACTTCGCTTCCTGTGTCAACTTGCATATTTAAATAGGTACCATTCAACTTTATATTCTTGAATGTATTCTTGTTTTTCCTCTCTATGGCAAAAACATACATTCCATTTTCTTTTTTTTTTCTGTTGTGCCTCCACATTTTTTTGCCTTGCCGCTTTGCCATTTACACACAGCTTTAAAATGATTTTTTTTACAATTATCATGTGTTTCCCCATGCATGACATTTTTCTCTTTTTGGTTCATGTTCATAACTGCAATACTTGCATTTTGATTTTCTTTTTCTTTTAATAGCACTTATTTCCATCATATCTTCTTGTTGGTTTCTTTGTGTTTTATATTCTTTAATCAACTCATTCTACTGTATGAATTCAATAGTAGCTTCCAAACTCATATTTTGTAATTGTAACCTTTCCAAAGTTTTAATTCTCTGCAAAAAATATCATCTCAACCTTCCTCGAGTAGAAGCTGGATTAATTTGTCCTCTATTGTAATTTCCTCTCTTCCAAGTTCATTAAAATTAAAATATCTACTAGTATATCTTAGTCTACTGAGATATTTCCTAATAGGTTCTCCAGGCTCTTGTTTTAACGCTAGAAACTTGATCCTTTTGGCAATGACTAATCCTTTTTTGGTTGGATAGAATTTAAAATTATTTCTTTTTAAAGTCCAAGGGTTAAATTTCCTCAGTGTAATTCATCAATGATACTTGTTCAACAGCTCTACACTCCGCGGTGACCAAATATAAATCTGTGATTTGTTTTTGGTTTGATTGTCTGTTAATTTCTTTATTCTGGCCATTGCCTCTAAACACTTCAGCCAAATTGTAACCACTTCAGGGTTTTCAAGCTCTCGCATATTTTCATTTGGCAAAAATTTTTTATGATGTTGATAGTTGCTCATTCGAAGTAATTCTCACGAGTTACTCCTCTATCCTTTATCTCCAGATACATCCATTTATAGGGGTATGGCTATGCTAATTATTATTAGCTAACCAATCCTACAGAGAATTTACAAGCAAAATATTTTTCTTTATCAGCAGATAATGTTAACACCTCAAATTGAGTGAAGAGAGGAGGAATATAAAACTTACTCTTATTTAACACAGTATTACAGAGTTGCCAGTAGTCACATGAACCAAACTTGTTATAGTCCCACATTCTACCAGTAAACAAAATCTTGTTCTCTTTGCGGACACATTTACAATTATTTCGAGCAGTCACAAAGAGGTGTCTGTCGTGATTGATATTATCATACAGAAAAAGTGATTCCTATGGGCTATAGTGGCTAAACAGGCTGGTGTGAACCAAGGAGAAGATTGTGATATTTGAGAGAAGAAAAAAAAAGTATCAATGCCAGCTTTAATTGAAGAAGAAACTTCTGTGGCACTATTCTTGGGAATAATATCAATAGATACTACAGCATGATCTGAATTCTCAAGAGCAGGAAGAGGTAAGGAACAAATCAAGTGAAGAGTATTGAACAGTTTTATTAGTGTAGTAGTGTATTAGGAAAATCCACTATTTGATTGCAAGACTGAGCAATGGAAACATTGAAAGTTTGAATGCTGATAACATCAGTAACATTAGAATGTTTAAGCCACTTGATATGATGAGCATTAAAATCACCAAATACAAAAACGTTTTCAGATGAATGTAGAGAAAGAGCCATTTCTATATTATCATAAATTTTGTCTAATATATGACAGTCCTGAGAAGGAGAGAGATAGTAGGGAAAAAAAGCTAACTAACAGTGAAATAAAGTAAGTCAAAAGCATATGAAGGAATTGTTTGAGGGCTCAAGAGACAATAGCCTTGCAAATGGAAGATTTTCTCAAATATAAACACTGTGGCCATGCATATGTATGCTAGAATCTTTTCAGCAAAGAGGAAGATTACCTGGAACAAAAAATGCATTGATAGCAGTAGAAGAATTTAAATTAGTTTCACAGAGTGCAAAGATATCTGGAGAGCGTTTGAAGAGAAAAGATTCAACACTACAGAAATTATAACAAATGTCATGAATATTGGAGAAAGAAAAGTTGAAGAAGCAGGTGATTTTTTTTGTTTACACATATTTCTTTTCATTTTAGCTGTAGTATCCCAAATGATCCTGGCCCTATATAAGTAATAAGTAAATGACAGATATGTCTCAATTTTTGAATGCATACAGAGTTATATGAATGTCAACACTAGATCTGTTTTAAGAAGAAAAAGGCTAAATTATCATTATTTGTTATCTATAGCAATACAAGCTGGCCAGAAGGTAGCTAAGCCTAAAGCATAATGTGATCTCAAGGTTGTCCACAGGAAATACATGCAGGGACACTTAACTATGCATGACATGGCAATACAAATACCCCAACATTTTTAACTGTTGATCTAAGCACTAACAAACAGTTTAGGCTCTTTATTACCAGTCAGAGGCATCAACTAGAAAACTACCAACCTAATGAAAAGTTGCAACCACTGATCAAATAAAAGAAATAAACCTCTACTCCTGTTCAATAAGCATAGGAGTACTAACCAGGCAAGAGGTGAACCTATCTACTTCTATTAACCTGAGGCTGGGTACTTTTATTGAAACATCATCTCTAGGAAAGTTGCTGAATAAGGCTCTAAACCAAGGGTAAATACTAAATTTTAAAACTTCTATTAAGGTTATCCTAAGAGTTAAAATCAAAGTGATATTAACATAAAATTAGATTACTTAATCTAGTTTGAATACACACACACACACATATCGCACTGAACATCAGGATAAAGACATTATGGACAAATAGACTACTTATTCTTACTATTGTAAATTATGTTTAAATAATGAATAATAGAATTACAAATTCAAAAAAAGGTACAAGGATTGTATGTTATTGCCATGGATTTGAAAATGATGCAGTACAGCTCCCATTTCCAGCATAAACATACTGTGAAGTAGACTACTGAAAATACGTGAAGGGTTACTTTAGAATGGTTCGCAGAATTTTGTTATTAGTCTAGATAATCTGTCTGGATGACTTAAGTTTTTGTATGTTAGAAACTCCATTTTATATTTATAGTTTAATTGGATAGTTCCCCAGCACTCCAGGCTATTTTCTGTAGGTGTGGGAAGACCATTTTTTGATCCATATATGGACAATAATGAATGATGGTCTGTCTGTAGTATGAATTCTCAACCATGTATGAATCAATAAAACTTTTTCATAGCAAATAAGATGGCCAATTCTTCCTTTTCTATCTGGCTGTAGCATTTTTCAGCTGCTATTAATGATCTTGAGACATAAGCTATTGGTCTAGTTTTTCCATCCTCATATTTGTCTAGTATCACTTTTCCAATACCCAAATCTAATGCAACCACAATCTTTAATTTAGAGTCAAAATGAGCTAGTGACAAGTCTGACGTTAAAACTTCTTGATCTCTTTAACATTTATCTGACCAATTCCATTTCATATCTTTCTTTAACAGGTTATTCAGTGGTGCTCGTAAGTCATGCATGTTTGGTATATATACATGATAGTGATTACCAAACCCTAAAAAATCTTGTAACTTTGTTACATTTGTTGGGGTAGACATGTCTTTTATTGTGCTTAACATTGAAGGATCTAGTTATCTACCATTTACATCAATATTTTGTCCCAGATATATAATTCTGAATATAACAATTTGCATTTTCTTTCACTGGTCTTAAAACTGCACTCTCATATACTTTTACATCATCTGTATATTGCTTTTGGGTTTTGCTTTTAACAAGTACATCATCTAAACATGCTTGTGCACAATCCAAACTGGCATATAATATCTATAATCTGTTGAATAGGCTTAGGACTACCTTTATATCGAAAGGAAGCTGGTTAGATTTGTATAGTCCTCTGTGAGTGTTAACTTTATAGTTTTGAGTACTCTTTGTCTACTCATACTTGTAGGTAAGCATTTGACAGGTCCAATTTAGAAAAAAAAAAAATACCACCATTTAATTTGGCAAAAATTTCCTCTTGATTTGGTAACAGGTAGTTAATTTAGCCCCATTGAAAAATCAGCGCATACATGAATTTTATTATCTCTTTTTTAACATAAATTGTTAGTTATGCGCATTTGAAATAGACTATTTTCGAGATCACACCTAATTTTTCTAGTCTCTCTAATTCCTTATTGATTGGCTCTAAGGCTGCAAAAGGTACACTTCTTTTTGGCTTAAATGTCGGTGTTACTTTTACTTCAAATTTATCTTTAGCTTTTGTGCATGTTCTTAGACCTTCTGAGAAAACTTCTGGAAATCTCATTTTCAATTCGTTTTTTTAATTTTTCAGTTGCACTGGAGGTGAAAATATTTATTTTGTTGCAAAAAGAGTTAATTGGGAGGTCCTAAAGATCAAATAATGCAATCCAATCTGTTCCAAATAAATTAGCAGTATTCTTTAATACAAACACCAACGCTTTCTTGGTTTTTCCAACAAAAGAAATTTTACAGGTGAATTCACCCCCCAAAAAGTTCAATTTCTTTCCTGAAACTCCATGCACAACTTTATTAGAAGTTAATAAACTGGGTTTACCCATTTTTCTCCATGTCTGTTCATTTATGATAGTGGTATCAGATTCTGTATCCAGTTTTAATTTTATTTTTACATTATTATTTTCCACAAAAACAAATTTTCTCTTTTAAGATGTTTCTCAGTTAAAAAACACATTCAAATTCTTGTTAATTTTTCCTTTATGCTTTTTGTCTTTACTCCATGTATTTATCATGCTCACATACATTTTATTTTTCTTCCATTTGTTTTTTGTATTTGCAACAAGTACTTTTGTGTCCTACCCTCCCATATTCGTAGTATTTTTTGTTCTTACAAAAAAACAATTACTTTTGAAATGCTTACCGCCAAAACCGTGGCAAATGTTAGGTATTGGGAAGGGCTTATCATTTTTTTTAACTGTTCTGTCAGGAGTTGAAAAATGTCTATAGTCTTTTCTCTTAGATGGTCAGATGCTATGTACTTGTGAAATATGTCTTTCTTCAATCCTTGTGATATTGAGTTTTAGATTTACAATACGTTGACACACTTCAACTATTTTCTGGAGAGTTATTTTGGGATCTATTTCTAATTTAGGAAGTATCCTCGATCTTATTTCTGCATTCTTATTAAAAGTTAAGCCCTGTACAAATATCAGGCATTTAAATAAATCCAGAGTTAATTCATTTAACTTGAACTTCTCTCATTCTTGATTCACAACTCCTGCGTGAGTGACAAAATCTCCATCGTCACACTTTACTAAGTTAAGACATTGCCATCATCTATTAATGAGTCCTATCAGTAAAACTTTTTGATAGTATTACAAGTTTTATCAAAATTTATCTCACCCTTTTTTTTTTAACAAAATAAAATTCATATATTTTTTTATGTTCTGCAGGGAACAATTTCCTTAATAATAATCCAACTTTCTTTTCATAATTCCAATGTAAACAATGTGTCTTCTATAATAAGCTGGAAAATTTATCCCTTTGTCTGGATTGTATACAAATTCATTAATTGAATTAGCAACAGCATCTGGAGTGAATAAATCTGACGTTTTTTTCTTCCATAGTTTTAGCAAATAATTAAAAAAAATTCTGTTGTTGTAATTGTAATTGCTGTTCATGTTATTTTTAATGCTGCAATTGTTGTTCTTGTTGCTTTTGTAGTGCCAGCATTTGAATCCTGATAGCTTTTAGTTCTTCCATTTTGCTGTACTCTGCTGAATGTTTTATAGATTAACTTTACCTGGTTATTGCTCTGTAGTCCTACAAAGGAATGTGAACTCCACCGAACAATCAGGTTAATGAGTCACATAACAAAACTCATCATTTGGATTCTGATGATCCACAGAATCAGCCAAGAAATAGGACAAGAACAGTGAGGCTTTGTTAAAGATACTGGAACAAGGAATGTGATATTCTTGCTCAGAATGCTATCTGAAAGAGCAATATAAATGGAGAAGGACCTTCATCTGTGCTTTATAGACATTTGATAAGGTACACCACAAAGATTTGTTTGAGATGCTGGGCAGGAAAAATATTAGGATATTCAAGAACCTATATTGGCAGCAAACCTTTTAGGTATGGATAGGATTCAACAGGTATATAAAAATAGAAAGAGGCATAAGACAAGAATGTGTTTTCTCACCAGATCTGCTCAACTGATACAGTGAAACGATTCTGAGAAAAATAAAATCCTTGCCAGGAGTCATTAGTGGCCACAGTCTCAACAATATAAGATATGCATATGGCACACGGTTGTGTGCAGACACAGAAAGGAAAATGCAGGACCTCCTACAGAAGGTAGCAAGAGAAAGTGTGAAGAAAGGACTGAGCATAAACTTAAAAAAAAAATTGAATGTATGGTCATCAGCAAAAAGAACCCAAAATGCCAATTACAGGTTGGAGAAAGTAAAATACTTTATTTTAATTTAAATCTGGGAAGCATTCTGACAGAGGATGGAACATGTGACACTTGAGATGTTAAGCTATATTGGCATGGCCAAGGATGCATTTCAAAAGCTAACCAGAGTAATGAAAGACAGGAAATCTTATTGGAAACAAAGAAAAGTGTTGGACTTCTATGTCTTTCTGTATGGCAGTGAATTTTAGATGATTTCTATCTAATGCTCATGGAATCTAACGCTCATGGAACAGATAGAAAGAGAGAGAGACAGGAGAAGGCAGCATGAGATGCTTGAGCAAATGGATGGGGAAGTGGGGTTTGGAAGAGATACCAAGAGGAAAAATATTAATGGGCAAGTGGAAGTCCATGATTGCCTACGAAGAGACACAGCACATAAAGAAGAAGTTCTGTGAATATGACATCTCTTTGGTGAAGTAGTAAATATTACTGACTATCCGATTATGACATGTAGAACACGTATATATTTTTCCTCATGTAAGATCAACAAAAGCTGGTGGCAACTTTTGTAAAGTCACTTTGTAAAATCACAGAAACAAGAATAATAATGCCTTAGAACAATATTTCTCAATGCTAATTTCTGAATGCCTATTATATACTTATATACATATTGTTTTTACACGTTACACAATCCCAGCAGCACAGTACTTCTAATTACTTCACTATGAAGTCAACTGTGTTTGCTTTCTGGCGATCCATGTTCAAAACAAAGTGTCATCAGCAACACTTTATTCCTTTATGATACATTGCCAAAGAACAATCAAAATTTTGTTTTAATAAAAAAAAAAGTTCTTTGATGTATGGTGAAGTCATAGTTATTGCAGATTTCGCTGAAAACTATTCATTTTGCAGAATTCTACATGAAGCTGCCACTGGAATAATTTTCAAGCCACATTACACCCATTATTACAGAAATTACAAAACGCTAGAGTATATAATATTGTATTTTTCTCAGATTGTCTCAAGCATGACACTGTAGCTGTCCATTGGTTCTAAAGAAAACTTGGAGAAGTACTGAAAAAAATCTAATTCCTTTCTGTGATGTGATGTTGCTGCTTCACATTAAAAACAATTATAAAATATTTATAAATTTGTCAACCCTAAGGCTGACTTCACTGATGCAGAGTGGCACTTTTTTTTTGCTACATTTCATAGGAAAGGTCCATGGTTATATGTCATTTTATCAGCAAAAGTAAGCCTGCAGCAACTCTATAATGAACAAGTAATGACAGTTGTTTGATTATACAAGAAAAAACATCTCAGGTATAAATATTTTGTATTCCTTAGATAATGAAGCAGAAATCTTAGAAATTAGTATTGAAAAATGCCATAACAATTACAGGAACTAAAAAACTACCAGTGCATGACCAAAAGTAACATTTACAGAGCTAGTATCCATTCTAAATTGCAATCATAATCGTAAATACTGGAAAAGCACTGCCCTCTCAAAATATATCTTGAAATTAAAAAAACAACAAAACCCCAATTATTATCTGGGGTATCATCACAAAAATCAAATCTTATAATGGAATAGGAAAGAGATGAAACTTGCCTTTTAGAAAAACTTACCTTAAAACAGTTAAATAACTTTAATTTATTAAACAAAAGAATTGAATTGATGACCCCATGCAAACATTGTTTTGTTTTGCATATCAATGAGACTAGCACTAGTCAAAGCACAGCTCTGCATGTCTTCTGTGATGACAGGCTATTTTCTTTCTAACTTCTCCAAGTACTCTCTCTATGTACTGGTCTTTTCATTTGTGTACAGTACTACACCTCCCGTTTTTGCTTTGTACTGTCCTTCCTCTTGTCTCTCATATTTTCTCTTTAATTGTGATCTCGGTCTCTCTTTATTTTCCTCCTCTTTGTCTATCTCCTCATTCTCACCTTCTTCATTTCCACTTTTATAACTGTCTGCCTTTTCTTGTTTTTGACCTTCCATCTCACATCGTCCAGCTTGTTTCAGCTTCTGAACTGATCTGCATGTGCTAATATATTTTGTCCCTTCTTTTCTAATATTGCAGTGTTGTGACCTTTTTCCATCTGGAAGCTTGCTTCTTCTGGATTCACCTTTTTATTCTTTCTATACCATACTTTTTTCTCATTGCAAAGGACATAATTATGGGGGCTCTGATTTGTCTTCCCATTAATGCCAACAGGCTCTGTTTCCTTCCTGTATGTGAAATAGATTTGTAACTGAGAAGCATTTTTTGTAAATATGCTTCTATGTTTTCTGTAAGTGGTGAGAATGCTTTTAATCCCATTTTCAGGGTTTGTACCATTCTTTGCACAATGCCATTAGACTGTGGGTGATATGGTGGTGTTGTGTATGGGATGCATTCAGTTTGTTTCAGCCATGCACATAAATTCTTGTTGCAAAATTAGGGTGCATTGTCAGTGACTGTTGTCTGGAGTACTCTATTCCTTGAGAATATGGTTCTTAGTATTTGTTTTATTGTGGTGGCTTTTCTGTCTTTTACTGTAACAACTTCAGGTTATCCTGAATATGAGTTCACTACTACTAAGGATAATTCCCTATCTCTGATATGTACATGATTCATATAGACCCTACATGTTTTGAATATCCTGGCCACCACACTTGAAACTTTAGCCTTCTTGGCATTGCTTTTATGCCACAATGTACATCATCATGTACTCCTTTTAGTATGTTCCTTCTCAGTATTTGTGGAGCTACTATTACATCTCTATTACATATAATGTCATTTTCTATGGTTAGTTTGTGCTTTGTTTCCTTAAAGGGTCACTCTGCCATGGAACAGTAATGCCATATATATTTTTTTATTCTCTCTACTATTCTGCTTAATACTGCTTTGTTTCTATTTTGAGTCTATTTAAAGGAAGAATGTCTGTTTCCACATAAATGTCTTATTTTATCTTCAGTATTTTCTTGTCTGTCTTCTGTTTCATTCTTGAATTGCAATCTTGATAAAGTGTCAACATGAGGAATGTGTTCCCTTTTATGTATACTATGTCAAAATCAAATGCTATGATTTTTATTGCTCATCTTAAAATCTTTGAGGATGTGATTTTTGGCAATTCTTTTCTCAGTAAAATATGAATTCTAATGGTTTGTGGTCTGATTTTAATATAATTTTTTCCTATCAAAAAGTTTTGTGCCTTCTTCATGCTCCATCCTATTGTTAGCACTTCTTTTTTAATATTTGAGTAGTTAGTTTCTGTTGACGTTACCTTCTTGAGATGTACATAATTGGGTGTTCTTCTCGTGATAGAACAGCAGCCATTGCCTTCTCACTTGTGTCCCTGGTTAACATTATTTTTTGAGGGGATTGAAAAACTTTTATTATTGGTTTACTCCTTAGTGTTTTAAAAGTGATGGTTTGCTTCTGTGTTCACTTAAATTCATTGTTTGTTTGTTTTTTTTTGCTTATTTTTGCAAATGGCTCTATTATGCTGCTCTATCTTGGTATGTATTTACTATAAAAATTTATCAGTCCCAAAAACAATTCTTAGTTTTCTTTCTTTGTTGGAGCAGCTATTTCTGTTATTTTCTTTGTTAGTCTATCATCAGGTGATATGCCTTCTTTTGATATTTGGTATTCTAAATATGATATCTTCTTATGGATTTCCCAGTCCCTTACGCAAGTGGTGGACTTCCCCACTCGCTTCCCAAGCACTCCCTCAGGTCATTCCTCACTGCTAGATATATGTTTCACCTCTGCGCCTGACGCCTGTCGAGTCTCGCAGCTTTGCCCTCTCGGCAACTCCGACCACGCTGTAGTCTCCCTCAGTATTTCTTTCCAATCTCACTCCCCGCAGGAGCCCCCTACTTATAGAACCTCCTACCTCTACCAAAAAGCTGACTGGGATGCCTTTCGCGATTTCCTCTGCGACGTCCCTTGGGGAAAAGTGTTTGACCTATCAGTTGATGACTGTGCCTCTGAGGTCTCGTCATGGGTGAAAGCTGGCATTGATGCCTTCATACCCACCAGGAAGTATAACTTAAAACCTCATTCCTCTCCGTGGTTCTCTCCGGCCTGCTCAGCCGCCATTGCCCACAGGAACCATTACTTCCGTCTATTCCGGAGACAGCCAACTGATCACAATAGGCGCCTGTTCACATCTGCTCGCAATGAGTGCAAGAGAACTCTAAATGATGCCAAACAGTTGTTTGCTGAGAGAATGCGACAGCACATAGCTGACCGCAAGTTCGGCTCCAAGGACTATTGGAGGATTTGTAAACGAGTGCTCAACAACAGGAAATCCTCAATACCTCCTTTAATCCATGGATTTGAGGTTCTCACGTCATCTGCGGACAAAGCTGAGTGCTTTGCCCGCAGATTCTCATCCAACTCCACATTCGACTCGTCCGGAGTGCACCCACCCGACTTCCCTATTAGAACTGAGGACAAACTGCATGAAGTATATATTACCCCGACCGTAGTATCCAGAGTAATTTCAAAACTCGACCCCCATAAGGCGTGTGGAGACAATGGAATCCCGGTGATAGTCCTTAAGAAGTGTGCCCCTGAACTTTCCCCCGTCCTCTCTAAACTGTTTAACTACTGCCTTTCTGCTTCCTGCTTTCCTGCATGCTGGAAATTCTCCTCAGTTGTTCCTGTCTTTAAGAATTGTGGTGAACCCTCGGACCCATCCAACTATCGCCCTATCAGTTTTCTACCGATATTCAGGAAAGTATTCGAGGCTATAATCAATGCTGAAATAGTTCATCATCTCACCGCCCACAAACTGTTCTCCGACAGGCAATATGGATTCCGCTTTGACAGGTCCACGGCCGACCTGCTAACAACTGTAACGGAGTACATGCTACAGGCCCTTGATGAGTCTGACGAGGCTCGCGCGGTTGCTCTGGACATCTCCAAGGCTTTCAACAGGGTTTGGCACCCTGGACTCCTAGGCAAACTACGCGGTTATGGTATTATCGGTCGCCTGCTTGACCTAATCCAATCTTTCTTAAATAACCGCAAAATGAAGGTTGTTCTGAATGGGCATGCCTCTTTGTCCTACAGCACGAATGCTGGTGTCCCACAGGGCTCTATCCTGGGCCCGACGCTCTTCCTTATTTTCATCAACGACCTCCCAGATGAGATCAAGTCCCAAGTAGGCATCTACGCAGATGACACTACAATATACTCCCGCTCCAGTAAGAAACCTGTCGTGGCGGACAGACACAAACTCGCTGCTGACCTTGAGCAGGATCTACACTCTGTGGTGAACTGGGGCAAGAAGTGGCTTGTCAACTTCAATTCCTCTAAGACCAAGCTCTTGTCTGTCAACCATTACAGGCAACCTCTTCTGCCTCCCATAAGCATGGACCAGGTGATTCTCCCGGAGAGTAATACACTACGCCTCCTCGGACTTACCCTGTCCTCAGACCTCAAATGGAACCACTATATTGAATCCATAGCAAAATCTACTGCTAAGAAGGTTGGGTCACTATGTCAATCCAGGATGTTTTTTCCACCTGAATCCATCCTGCATATATACAAGTCAACCATCCGTCCGTGCATGGAGTACTGCTGCCATTTATGGTCAGGTGCCCCTGCCGTTCTCCTCAGTGTTCTTGACAAGCTCCAAAGGAGAGTCTGTAATGTGATAGGTACTGATCTGGCGACTCGACTGCAGCCACTTTCCCATCGTCGAAATGTGGCCTCCCTCTGTCTCTTCTATAAATATTTTCATGGCTTCTGCTCGGATGAGCTTAAGTCACTGATGCCTCCTCAACAGGTGTTTACCCGTGCAACCAGACTGGCAACTGGGTCCCACCCATTCACAGTCAGGTTAGCTAAATGCAGACGACAATTCTACTCCTGCAGCTTCCTCTCTTGCACTTCCCGCCTGTGGAACTCACTCCCGTATTCTTGCTTTCCTGACAGCTACAACCTCCAGAAATTTAAATGCAAAGTTAATACTCATCTACTAACCACTGGCCTCTAGCTCTCTCCACTCCCCTGTATAACCTTCCCTTTCTCTCCACCTATGTATCTGTCATCGCACCTTCATTCTCAGCTTTCTATTGTTCCTTTCTAACTAGCTTGTACTCCTCACTCTTTTCTAATTAATCTTTTTACATTTATGTAACCCCCTTCACATCAGTGGCGTTTCCGCCTTGCTCGGGGTGAAATGATTAAAAAAAAAAAAATGGTCAAAATGGCATTTCTCAAGCTTGCTTTTTTAATCTTATTAAAATTTGCTGTTTTATATTATTACTTTTCTTTAGTTCTCACCCCTGTACCTATATTGTCCTGGTATATTATCATATTTTTTTATTTTTCCCAATAAAACTGTTTCAACTACTTTTTGAAAATATGGCTTGAAGTCTTTACCCCAAACTGTAGACATGTCCCTCTTAATAAGCCTATAGGGGTGTTTATCATGGTTATTTCCTTGAATTCCTTGTCAATTTCTATTTGATTGCATGCTGACTTGAGATCAATTTTTGCAAAGTATTCCATTTTGGCTAACCTGTAGCCTGCAGTTTTATTTGGCCATGTAAATGAGTCTGAACCTATCTGGTGATCTCATAATCATCACATATCTATATCAGCTTTCTTTATTGCTAATGTCAGTGACACCTAATGACTACCACCTTGAGTTACTCTCTCCTTGTTGTATCATTTTGTTTAATTTTGCTACTACCACAAGTAGGACATGAGCTGGAACTTTTCTTGACTATATACTTTGGGGGATAGTTCTCTTTTAGTTGAATGCTTGCTTTATAGCTTTTAACCATTCTACTGCATTTCCTTTTGCTTCCATGGAATTAGTCTTGCTGTGTCTACTTTTAATACATCAATCCCTAATAATCTATGATTTTTTTTTGCATGCTACAACTATAGTGGGGGTTATTTTAGGAATTATTATTTTGTCGGTTTCAAAATTGCCTTGAAATGTACCCATTGTTTTTATGGTCATCCCATCAAATTGCTTTATTTGAACACTGCTTTTTCTTAATTTCAGTCATCCTAATTTTAGCCAAAAAATTTTTTGGTATCAGTGTAATTTCACTGCACATATCAACTTGCATGTCAAATACTTGGCCACTTAGCCATATTTTTTTCTCTACCTCTTTTCTTTGTATTCATTGTAAATTCTCCAGCTTCTTCAGGGGGGTTTGAAGTTTTTACTTTTCTTACTTGCTTTATGTATCTGCATATGTTCTGAAAATTATCTCTTTTTTTCAATTTGAACATATTTTTCCCAAAGCTGGACATTTATACTTGTCTCTCAGAGGACTTTTTCCACAATATTTACATTTAATTATGGATTTAGTAGTGCTTGTCTTATATGTCTCAAATTCTTCTTTTGGTTGATTAAATTCTCTAATCAACTCTAATTGTTGCAAAAACTTGATGCTAGCTTCCAAACTCATTCTGATACTCTGCAGACATTCTAGTATTTTGCACTTGTGGTTTTGGTCTTGCAAGCCTTGAGTTAATCTAAGAAGAATTAATTCATCTTCTGCAGTCATTCCATGTACTCCAATTTTTCAAATTCACAATACTTTACTCGTTCTTTCAATCTATGTAAGTATTGCATAATGAACTTTTGTGGTGTTTGTCTTGTTTCCAAAAACTTGGTTCTTTCCGCTATCTTTTCTTGGGTTTTATGTTTTTTTTTACAACTTTCACAATTTTCTCAAATGTCATTTCTTCTCACTCACTCAGATAACACTGTTGAAATTTTCTTCACAGCTTCGCATCCCACTGTAGCAAGAAATTTTTTTTTTTCATTTACTCTTACATCATTCTTCAGATTTTTCAATTTCTTTACTCTTGCAAATGATGCAAAAGTTCTCACCCATGTTTCTACATGTTCTGGGTTGTCCAGTGAAATCATGGATCCTATTGGTGATGCAATTGTTATGTTTCACATATCAATGTGACTAGCAGTAGTCATAACACAGCTCTGCATGTCTTTTGTAACAACAGGTTATTTTCTGTCCTACTTTTCCAAGTACTCTCTAAATATACTGGTCTCTTCATTTAACATGTGATACTACATATAGAAATAAATATCTGCTTAAATATGTTAATCCAAATTAACATAAATTCTCCTATGTAGACTTTTTTTGTATTATTTTTATTTTTTAAAAATTCAATTAATGTCTTTTTCCCCCTTATATTAAAAACAAGTAATACCCCTTGATCCAGTGGTACAAAACATCTGCCCTAAAAATATTCTAAAATCTTACAAGTTAAAATAACTTGTAAGATTTTACTTCCCTATTTTATGTTTAAGTTTTACTCCAAATCATATTAAAGTATACAATTAAACAAATTAAAAAGTAGCATCACAATATATAACTACCATGAACATGAGAACCAAAAATTCAAATCCCAGAACAATCATTATAAACACCTGATGATTGTATATTGGCTGAAACTCCGAGTTGTGCTATAGATGTAGAATAGTATATATATATATATATATATATATATATATATATACTAATGTACTTTAGTGAAAAAGTTTTAAATTTTTTTCAATATTATAAAATAAATGCATTTTTTTTACTAACAGAAAAAACGGTTATATAATCTGAATGAAACTAAAAGTATTTTTTAATTTCTTTTAGGATCATTTCTTAAAAAGAAATATTATTAAAAATTTAAAATAAAAGATTCTTTTTTTCAAATATAGCATAGACAAGCTGATGTTGAAAAGTTTAGTAAGAGAAGTGACAAAATACAAGCATTAATCAAATTTAAATAATTTTAAAGAGTATGTGAAACTTAAAAATAAATGTAAAAAATTAAGCAAACTTTTTACTGTACTATATTTATATTTATTTAAATTACTGATTATTTTTTATTAAATAGTTTTGATAACTTTAAGAATTGAAAATTCATCTATGTCCAATTTATTGAAAAAAATCAAAGTTGCTTTCAACAAGTGTTAAATTTTCATTGTGAAGTTGTCATATGAGATGCAATAGATTAAATGAAGTGTTTTATTTTTAAAAGATAAAATCCATTTTATTAAAATAATTCCACATAAGGTTGTTGAATACTTTTTTTTTTTTAGTATTGTAGATTTGTGATGATGGGAAACCTAGCATAAAACAATAATTTAAAAAAAAACATATGTTCTTTTTTTGTTAACAGATTGCCATCTTCCATTTATCTCTGATGGTCTGAATTTTGAACAAGCTATTAATAAAACTTCTGTATCTGAATCATCAGGTAAGAATTTTTAAAATTATCTCTTGATGTGAGAAATAATTTCATGGTGTATAAACTAGAACCCCTCCCCCAATTTTGTCGACAGTTCTTGAGTTTATGATTGTTTGATAAATTATTAGTTTGTATTTGAATTTTTCAGACTCACTAGGAAACCAGGCAAATCCAGTGCCATCAGAATTGGTAGCAACCCCTGAATTTATTACGGTGTCTGGTTCAGATTCTGCATTTCCTTTCACTCAGTCAAATGGATTGCAGAGTTTCCAGACCATATCAGATGTGAATGATTCATTATTGGGAACAGTTGCCACCAATGATATTCTACCACAGAACACGCTGCAAAGTCAGGTTGATAGTCTTCTAGGAGGATCCAATGATGTTTACATGTCAACTATGGATAACCTTGATGCCAACTTACAACAGTCTTCAAGTGATTTTAAGAATGCTCCAGATACTGTGGTGATAATTAATTTGAGAGATTATGAGAAGACCAGTGTCAGTTCACTTTCCAGTCCTGGAACTCCACCCATTGATTCTCCATCTTCACCTAATAATCTCATTATTGATGCTGACACACAGGCATCTTTGATTCAACGCTCAGAGAATCTCAACTTGGAGACATTAGAAGGCAATCCCTTGACTCCCAACACAAGTAGTGCAAATGGCTTATGGGGAGTGTTAGATGAAAGTGCTGTTGATGAATTGCCATGTAAAGCTCATAAGCCTGATAAGAATTCTGATGCACCTTCCAGTCTCAGAGCTACCCACACATCAGAGAGTGAAACCTTGGATGTTGATCGAATTACTGCTATGTCTGCAGCAGATTTTGCCTTTTCAAAGATTGAACCTCAATCCTCGGGGGCTCAATTCACATTTGGTACACAGTCATTTGCCACATCAGTAACAAACACTGAGCTAAAGAACGCCAAGTAAGTATCACTAGAGGTAATTTGTATTATCATTTTCCTATTTCACAATTCAGTTGATGAAAATATTGGTAGTATTATCAAATCCAAGCTTGAATAGGATCACATGTTTAGTAAAGACAAATCAGTTGTGCCTAAAAAGGAAGGTATTGTAAATATGTCAGTTCTGTAGCTTTTATTTTTAGAAAAGATAAGCATTAAGAAACCTGTGTATTTTTTTAAAAAATGTTTTAGGTAAGTTATTCTCAATGTGGATGCATCTAAGAAATATTATTCAGTTGAATACTGAATATAAATTAGCCAGTATAACAAAATGTACTGGGATTGATTATATAACACTTAAATTTCAAATTGATACTTTGTTTTACTCTTTTTATGCATTTCATATAGTAAATGTGACAGAGTATAAAGTATTTTTATAGTATCTATTTCCTTCTTTCTGTGAGGCTTAAGTAGATATATCAATTATTTCTCTTGCTTATTAATTAGGTATTAAATCTTCTTAGTTATTTCTTTTCAGAGAATGATTGTCATTTTTCCTTTGTAGGTACTTATAATAAAAATGTATCTTGTCATGCTTAAATCAAGCATTCATGTCAGGCTTGTTTAGTAATGCTAATATTGAAGCATTACATGTCAAATCTACAAGGGTCTGACTATCACTGACATGGATTTTTTTCAATTTTTTTAAAAAATTTAACCTTCATGATATGAAATGAATGGTACCTATTTTACATCTTTAAGTCAAAGGGTTCCAAAGGTATGACCCTTTGATTCTTGCCAAAAATGTGAATTTTGGAAAATAGACACAAAGTTTAAATAACAATATTTAAGTTGTTTTTTTTTATCTACAAAACTAAATTATATACACTTTATAAGAACTTGGATGAATCTGTAATGTATTCTATTTTTTTGTTTTGCTTAGAGGCTAATTAAAATAATTTCACCATGACTTTAACTTTTGACTTTTAATTTCTAAAAGAGCGTATCTTTAATTAAAAAAAAAATTGACAATAAATTTGTCTTCCTTAGGCTACAAAGATTTTACTGAATTGGGTCAAATTAAAAATAACAGATTTTGACATGTTATTATATGCTAACATTTTCATATCTCTGAATATGATCTTTAAAGGGCTCTTTTAATGCTGATTAATATTCACATAAGAACCATTGTCATACAATCAACAGAATTTGTGTTATCTGCAGTCAAATGTTGATCATTTTGGTGGAAAATAAACAAACCTATTTTTAATTTTGTTTACATTTTTATTATCCAACAAAAAGATTTTTATGTGAAAAAGTGGCATAAACTACAGTGTAACCCTGACATAAGAGAGTTGTTGGGACCGGATAAAGGTTCTCTTGTATCCGGGCTTCTCTTATATCCGGGTTTTGTCTATTTTATATACATTACCACAGGCTCTAATTTGGGACCAGATAAAATTTCTCTTATATCCAGGTTTCTCTTATATCAAGATCTCTTATATCCGTGAATTGATGTTAAGATTACATAAAATAACATGAAAATATGCAACAAATAATGTTAATGGTTAATAAATTTTCTTTGTTTTTTGACATGGTACCCTAAATGCACAAAACAGTCTATTTTTTATTTCTTATTTATTTTTTTGTATATACAATTAAGTTTCAATCTGAAAAAATGTTATTGTGAAATGAATGTTTAAACAAAAAAAATTCTTTATCTTTACAGTTACAAAGAGATTAACAAACTTATTTTTCTGCTTGTTGGAATACATGTTTAAGTAGAAAATAAAAATTTAGATATGCAAGCCACTTATCTTTCACTCATTTTTTGTGATAAAGTTTGATTGTATTTTTAATTAAGCTTATTTCAAGAAATTCTCTTTCTTAAAATATTTAAAGCTTTTTCCATCTCAATATTTGATAGTTTATAAGTACTTCCAACATTAGTTATTGGATCAATTAAACAAAGAATATCAGAATACTTCAAAATGAATATACCTGGATCTGGTGGATAACAAAAAAAAAAACAGCTGTCTTGTTTTATAATTATACGGTCTCTGAAGATTAGTTTTTGCTGCTAATCTCCTAACAGTGTCACCTAAACCCATCACATAGACCTTTTCTATGAGACATAGGAAAAAAAGTGTCACTTCATTGCACAGATTAATAAATTTTTTATAATCTGAAACAATGTTTTTTATTTTAAAATTAATTTTTTTTTTTAGTATATTTCTTTAAGATTACTTTGAAACAAATGGCTACTGTATCATGCTTGAGACAATCTGCTATAATTACAAAATTAATATCCTCCGGCTTTTTGTAATTTCTGTAGTAACAATCAAATGGATATAATGTGGCTTGAGCATTATTCCAGTGCTTGTGCAACATCATGCAAAATAAATAATTCTTGGCAAAATCTGCAATAACTAAGACTTCATCCATCCATCAAAGAACTTCTCTTATTAGAACAAAATTTTGACTGTTTTTTGGCAATGATATCATGCTTCTTCAAAGTTTAAAGGCCTGCATAAAAAACATCAATAAATACTTCTGTAGATTGTGATGCAGTTTGCAGTGTGGTTTTATCAGCTAACAACCACTGTTTGTACATCAAATCATCTATTAAAATTTTATTTAGAATTTCTTATATACAAAACAAAATCATTAATCATATTGCTACAGATTGAGCAGTCACCCTAATAGCATTTAGATGTTGCTTCATTGCATCTACCAGCAACTATGCATTGGTGGTAATTTGTTTTATCATATTGTTCACCATAAGTCATCACCAAGATGAGCCCTCACAATCATCAGTTTCATATTTTGATGTATTGTTCCAGCATTACTTGCTAGAGCACATTCAAATTTTGAAAAATTAATTCTTTTTGGATAATAAGATATAAATAATTGGTATGCCTCTTTCAGGTTACAAAGTACAAGATACTTTTGTTCTTGAATTCTTCTACCATTCTTTAAGACTATAGTCTTTTTTTCCAGGCATCACTCGACTGACTTCTTCACACTTACTTGAGGGAATCTACATTTTCTTGTATTTAGTATAGTTAATATACCTTATTCATTTTGGAGATTTTGGGCTGTCTTGTCATCTGTGTTGCCATGCATATCTTGCCAAATTCCCTTTTGGAAGTATTGTCAAAATTTGTATTTTTTATGACCTTTTCACTTGCTGCAAACTTCTCCTTTAATTATGTAATAATTTTACTTTCATTAGAGCTTTGATGCTGAAAAATTTTAGTTGAAATTAGTTTAATTTTAAAGTTCACTGAAACAGCATGCCAAAAAGCTAGTGACCATATCAGCTTTCAAAAATATTAATTTGTTAACTTGTTAATTTTATCTGCTTAGGAGTGAAAATGAAAACACATTTTTAATAGAATTTTTCCATTTACTTTAATTGCATTGTGCAGAAAAATGTTGAAACATTACAAAATAAGTTGTAATGTTTGAACATTTTTCTGCACAATGCAATTAAAGTAAATAGTTTTTTTCTAAAAAAAAAAAAAGTATGTAATTTTGATAGTTATTCAAAGAATAGTCAGTTAAAATTACTAATGAATGCTTAGAATAGACTCAAAATATTTGTGTATTTTTTATGGTTATATTCTAGCAACAAAGGTTTACAATTTAGGTAGCTCCACTTTTTAGTTAAGACAGTATAGCATGCTGAAAAAAGCCCTAAACTTATTAAAAAAAAAAAAACTTTTATCATCAAAAATTTTCTGTTATTATTAAGAAGAAAGACCACAATATTTTAATTATTTTTAATCTTAACATGTTTGAAATTTTAGTTAAAAATCTTGTTTTTGTTTTCTTTCTTTTTTTTTTTTTTCATCAGTTTGGTATCAGTTTACTCTGGGAATTTTGGCACCTTTATTTTCATTGAAAAACATTGATTTGAAAATTCTTGCAAAAATTAAATAATTATTGGATTTTAATTAAACTTTCAGAACTTATTCGCAAATGCAAATGAATTTATTGAATTATTTTTATACAAACTTGTTAAAAATATATTTTTTTTACATCTGTTGCCATGTTTTTGAAATTCTGCTGCAAATAGTAAAATAAAAAATGCAATAAAACTATGTCATTATTTAATTAGACAAGCTTTTAATTGTTTTTATAAATAATATATATTAAGAACATTATTGTTTGAAGAAAAAACATTTTTGGATGAATAATAAATTTTTACAAGTCTTGATTTCATTCTTCTTTTTTAAATTATAATTTATAGTTTCAAAACTCTTAAAATTTCTTCAAAATTTTGTTTGCATTATTGTATTATGTTATTAAATGAAGACTATATTTACTAAGCAAAATTCAAAAAGCTTAATACAAATCATCATATGGTAAGATTTTAAAAATAATTTAAAATTTTTTTTCATCTGTATAAAACATGCTCATTTTGAAAGTATGGACAGTCATTATCAGAAAACAAGCTTGATGACTACTAGATTTAAAGTCAATATTCCTAAAATTAGATTATGGAGAATATTTTAAAATTTTGTAAGATTATTGAGTACTGAAAAATTATATAAGAATGAGTTTACCTGTCATTTTGTTAAATTATGTTTTAACAGATAAAGTCTCTGTAGACACCAATAAACATGTAAATAACTTAATTCTTGTTGGGTGTTGAAAGATACATGAATGACTACTACAGTTCATTCTAAAACCTGTTTTTCTGTCTTTTTTTTAACTTAAAGTAAATAATAGTTTTCAAATCAGATTAATTATAGCTTAAATAAATAATATTTTTCAAATAAAGTTTCAGAAAAGTATATTTTATTTTTCGGAGATTGTTTAATAAAGAAAATTACATTGTGATGTAAGGCAGCTAAAAAGGGTGGTAATCAGACATTTAAAAAAAAAAAAATTGATTCAAATCAATGTAATTTCTGTTTGAAAAAATATACCAGAGTATTTTGCTTAATGGAAAGAGTAAATATAATCCTTTAGCTTTCAATTAAAGCTTAAATGAAAGCTGCAAAAAAGCTTTGTTATTTAACCAAATTCATTTTAAATGTAGGTATTACAAATTATTGGGAAAAAAGTGAAGGTACCTAGTTTACATGATTATTAATCATCAACAAGTTTTATGCTAGTAATATGAATAAAGACAAAAATTATAAAAGGGTTCAAAAGATATTTCATTGTAAATGATTTTCACCCACTAAGGATTTATCAGTAATAAAGTTGATGTATCAATATACTAACATAATATTAAAAAACTGGATATCTGTCATATGCCCTCCTCATCGACAATCAACTAATATGATTATATGCCAATTTGGGATATTTACATTCCACACATCATTCAATACGAGTTATCCCTCTTAGATCGTATGGAATGGACAATAAAAATAAAATAAAATAGTAGATAAGATTATTATTCGGTCGGTATGATCGAATATAATCTTTCTCAGGTCACTTTTTTATGAACACATGAACTGACCAAGTATTCAAGAGATGAACACAAGGCAAAATGGTTTTAATATAAATTTTAATACATATAAAATAATAAAATAAAACAAAATAAAGTCTGAGTGAGAATGTCCAGTGAACAAACAACTGGAATTAAATCTCAAAACCTCTTTTGGGATACCAAAACTTGTCAAATATAATGAATTAAGACGAATGCAAAAAATCAACACATAATACAAAAATAGGATAGGATTATTGAGCATGTAGCAAGATGTTTGCAATAACATTATTGGTGGATGTATGCATTTAATTATAACATGGGGCCAAAAGTATAATGACTTATCTTTATCTATTCAGTTCTCTTTTTCTCTTTCTTTTCTTTTCTCTCTTGCTTTCCTTTTTTTTTCTTTCTTTTCTACATATACTTGGGTTCGAATGCTGCCCGACTGTAGCAAACTTCTCTGCAATTTTCTTCACTTTCGTTTCTTCAACTGAACGTTATATTTTCTGCAAGCAAACCTGTGTCGATATCTTTCTTATCTGATGATTGATTCAGTCTATTACAACTTCTTCCTTTCCTCTTGATGTAGCTGGATTTTATATTCTTAGAATTCTGCAATCTCTCATTTAAATCTTCTTATCAATTTAATGAATAAATCGTATCCAGAGTTGCTACAACTGACTTGGTTGAGTTATATCATTATAAGAATGAGCCTCCTCATTCATTCATAGGCTGTCTGAGCTTCAGCGTAGAAATATTGTGACCTGATCAGTCGAAATCTAGCCCGCAACTGAATGGATTTCTCATTACCTTGTGATTTGCATTTTAGGCGTGAATTTTGGATACTGCTGATTCTTGACCTTCCATGTTTGGTTTTTGTCTAGTCAGTTGTTACTAGGTGGGTATTTGGGTTAGTTTAACCTCTGCCCTGCTACTCCCAAACTGATTATATGCTCACACGTGGCTATCTCTCTGTTGCCTAGCAGGGGTCTAAGCTTAGTGTGTGGGTGTGTGTATTGATCTGCATTTGTAACAATCAAATTAAAATTTACTTACTATAATTTTTTTCCTATTTCCTGTATTGGTGAAGAATACAAACTACTATGAAAAGCCATCAATATCTTTGCAATCTATACCTTTTCAACTCCAAATTAGATCAGTCAACTCCAAATTGAGAAAATGTCAAAAATCTAAAAACAACTTCAAAATAAGAATAAACAACTTCAAATTGAGATATTGTTTTTGGTAAATTGAAAATTACTTTTTCAATTAATTTACCCCATGAGTAAGGAAATTATTAGATGAAGAAAAAACCAAATTACAAACAACTTAGAAGCCAAGAAAGCATTGGGTGAGCCTACAGTAAAAGTAGTAGGAGAAAGTCCCGTATGGGAAAAAATGATGATTGATGATGATGCTGGAGAAACCTCTACAAAAGAAGCTGAAGAAGAATTAGCAACAGCTCCAAAAAAGACTTAGCTCAAGAAAACTGTGGCTGGTGGAAAAAAGGCCCAGATTTTAGCTGCACATGCCACAGTAAGAAATTGGAAAGACCTGGCAAGAACAATAGGTAGGGCTCTGCCAACAGTGTACCATTGATTAGACCAGGGCGCTGATAAGAGTGACTCTAGGGGAGGAGCAAGAAAATATAAAATTATGCAAGAGCATAAGAATTTTATAGCCGAATTGATTGAAAACTCTCCTAGGGTCACTCTTCAAGACATTGTAAATAAGTTGGTAAAAAATTATGAGGTTCGTGTGACGAAAGAATGTATAAGAAAGCACTTGGACTCCATGGCCTTTACTTTAAAAGCGGTTCATTATGAACCAGAAGCTGCCAATAATAATGTCAATAAAGTGAAACATAAGAATTACACAGTAGCTTTATTAGAATTTCAGTCCAAAAGTGTGCCAATTCTTTATATGGATGAAACCAATTTTAATCTCCATATTTCAAGAAGAGAAGGTCACCCTAAAAAACGCACGAGGTGCACTACAGTTGCAGCCGGATCCAGGAGAAATAACATCAATGTTATTGGATGTATTAGTAATAATGGATTAGTTCATCATAAAATTAAAAGAGGTTCTTTCAAAAAAGAGGATGCAAAAGAATGGACTAAGGAGTGCCTTAGAAAGGCAAATGAAATTTAGGAAAGGGGAGTTGTCTTAGTTATTGGTAACACTTCTTGTGGAGGAGGATGAATTTAGGCAACACCAGATTTTCAGACTTGCCCCCTATAGTCCAATGTTAAATTCCATTGAAAAGATTTGATCAGTCATTAAAGTTGATGTAAAAAGAAGTATGGCAGACTCAATTGTTGGGATTTTAAGAGGTGATGGTCAAGGATCTTTAACTACTAAATAATTTCACTTCAGCAACTTAGAAGTGATGATCCCCGAGGCAATTAATAATATTTTCCCTGAGACTTGCACTCGTATCTGGAATACAGAGATTACTTCCCTCTGTAATTAACTTAGATGATGTAATCTTTTAAATAAATTTCTTAGGAACGTTTATATTTTTTTATATCCCTTTTAAGAAAAAATAAAAGAATATTAAATTTATTAGTATTATATTAATTTTCAATTTGAAGTTGATTACTTCTCATTTTGAAGTTGTTTTTCAATTTGAAGTTGATTAATCCATTTTGGAGTTGATTAATTTTTTTACTTGAAAATAAGTCCATTTTGAAGTTGATTATTATCATTTTGAAGTTGAAAAGATATAGATGGTAAAATACATTTTTCTGAGATGCCAATTAGAGTCAGTCATGTTGAAATCAGTTTTTTACACAGACTTCACAAAATTTTTATTACTTTTATGACCAGTATATATTTTGACTTACTAAAAAGTTAAAATGAAATAAAGTATGGTTTAGATGTTAGAATTATGCAGCTGTAGGAACAATGACTTTGATTGTAACATTAATATATATAAAAATAAAAATAAAAAATTAACTGTCCTGTGTACCATGTCAAAGGTCAGTGAAAATTTATCCATTGACATATTTTGTTGTACATTTTTATGTTATTTTATATAATCTTTAAAAAAAGAAAATTCATAGAAAAAATCAATTTGTTGTCTCATAAAAATGTAAACAAAATCAAAAGTAAGGTTTATTTTCCATCAAATTGATCAACATCTGACCACAAATTCTGTTGATTTTATGACCATGGTTCATATTTGAATATTAATCAATATTAAAAGAGCCTTCTAAAGATATATTGGAAGATATTAAAATGCTAGCATATAGTAGCATATGCCAAAATCTGCCACTTTCAATATAGCCCAATTTAGTAAAACCTTTGTAGCCCAGTTTGTCAACCACAAAATTTTGTACATATCTTACAAATTTAAAAAAAAATAATAAAGATATGCTTTTTGAGAAAATAAAGGTCAAATGTTTAGGTCAAATTATTTTATTTGACTTCTAAACAAAAAATAAATAAATCATGTTTTAGATCTATCAACTAGTCAAATCAGTCTATCAATGACAGATTTTTTTTAAAAAACTTTGGTGCACTTATAGAGCTTCATGATCAAATAAGATAGTTTGATTGTGAACTTTTAAAAATTAAAAAGAATTAAAGTTACAAAAGTTAAGATCATGCTAAAATTATTTTATTGGGCCTATAAACAAAACAAACAAAAAAAAACGATAGAATACATTTCATATCTATCCAAATACTTTAAAATGGTATATAATTTATCTTTGTAGGTGACAAAACAACTGAGATATTGATATTTGAACTTTGTGAACATTTTTCAAAATTGACAAAGTGTCATCTTTATTCTAGAGATGTAAAATAGGCACAACTCATATCATGAAGGGTACCAAACTTGAAAAAAATCCATGTTGGTGATGGTCAGAAGCTTGTTGATTTGACATAGAATGCCTCTATCAAAAAATTACATATTTGTCTAATATTCAAAAAATTCTTGAATTCTTATTTTTTTGTTTTTTACTGATCAAAATCTGTAGTGCATTTCAAAGTTAGTTTGTTATGATCCTGATATTTTCTCTTGCTTGTGAAAATATCAGTGGATAATTGTTTCTATGCCATTTTGTTTCAAATGTTTGAGAGTTTTGAATGAAGACGTCCTCTAAAAACAACATTTTATCTTGCTATTTCAGACAATGTATCTATTATAAATATATAGCTTAGTTTTTAATTTGGAAATTTAAGTTTTGAGATTTTTTAATAGGAGATAAATATTACACATAGTTATAATCGGGCTGAAATATGTCTACCAACTATGTTTATTGTTATATAAGCAGTTCACCATTTACCTAAACATTTTTAAACTACATGTAATAAATTTTTCTGATTTTCTTTTTTAAAAGTGTTCTATTTTTCATATCTCTGTAGTTTTTGTATTATCTTTTACCTCTATTTTCCATAATTGAGAAATAAGCTTTCAAGGGATTTTTAAAAATGTTTTTATGTAGCAGCTACTCATTGATATATATTTTTTTACAATAAATCCTTTTTGAAAGGTTGAAGTACTTTAGTGGCATAATAGAAAAGGTATATATATTTGTATTAATATAATAACTACTTCAAAAAAATTCCTTGGACAGCACTTCACACACACACACATTCACACACACACACACACACACACACATATATATTTAGTGTATCGAGGCAGCAGATAATTTTCTAAACATACTGTTAAATATAAGAGACAATGAATGTCTATTATGTTTAATCATGAGCCATTCTAAACATCGTATTTTGGCTTTAATTTCAGCTGAAAATAGAGACAAAAATTCTCCAATATTTGGAGAATTTTTTATTAAGTTGGTTCTAAGCTCTCGGCTAACATGAGCCATCTTCAGAGAGGTTACAGTGACATTAACATAAAAACATCCACCATGTTTAGAATAGCTCATGATTAGACATAATAGACATTCATTGTCTCTTATATTTAACAGTATATGTTTAGAAAAATATATATGTATATATAATAGTCAATTGCTGATACCTCCTGAAAAGTAGACAAATAGGTCACTTTCTACAAAACACTTGACTCAGGATTCTGAAGGTAGCATTTATTACCTAAGTGACTTATTGATTTTTATTTATATATATATATATATATATACACGAGTTATATTACACAACCCAGGTTTCTACCATCTTCAAGTGATTTACAATAACTGATTTTACCGTCTTTTTAAGAATACTTATGTAATGGGGATTTTTTATGAATGCACAATTTTCAAAATTAGAAGTTATAACATATTCATCCATGGTTCTATGATCCTGACAGGTATTTTTTGGTATGGTTACACTTAGTCATAATTTCTGTTCTTTCATTCAGTAATTCATTTTTGTTTGAGAATAACATAATAGCTAACTTTTCTTCCTAGCACAGTCTACATATTTTGCCATTGTTGTAAGGCTTGGCTGTTTTCACTATACTCCCTGTTATTTCTGGGGCTTTCCATATGAAATTAAAGTATGTTGTGGACTGAGATCATGTTGGAAGTGGAAGTTTCTGTCATACCAAGGGTATGAGATAAGGATCAGAGGAGGGTAGAAGGTTTTTCTCTTAAAGGGAAGAAGATATAAAAAAAAATCCCAAATATTAACATTAAGACATTAATTTGGGGGTCTTTGGCATTAGAAGAATTAGGGAGGAGTGAAAGAATGGAAGTATAGTTAAACTAAGTTATAGTTAATTAAGTTAAACCTGTATTATGTAAGTTTAAATTTGTTTTTATGTTGATGTTTGTAGAAAAACAACACTTACCATTGTGAGGGTCCCAACTAGTGTCCAGCTGGCAGACAAAAATAAAGCAGGTTGTATTTCATTACAAACCCTGCAAACTATGACTGGAATCAAGCTGGTATATATGCAGAAATACCTCAACTCATTTACCAGCAGCCAATCACAGCCCAAGCAATGGACTATCCCACTTGAGCATAATGAGATGCTTCAGGGTAGTAGTTCTCTTTCTCAAGGTGAATTATTTTTTCTCAGATTGTTCCACAACTGAGTGCTTATCTTGACAACATAATTGTTCTACAATGTTTAAACAATAATTCATTCTTCTGATTCAATAGTTGGCTTTGACTATTGCATTTTATTTATCAAATATTTTTCTGCTACCTTTCTCTTAGACTATTAGGAGTATGTGTAGAACCGATAATATTCTAAGTTATTTGTAGGTTTAGACCTTTCTTTTTAAATTCCAAATATTTTCTGGAAAGCACTGTCTGACATTTCAACCCAGGGTTAAGAAATGAGTGTCTATTGGTATAAAACTTCTGTTTCCATTCCTCTGCAGAAATTTAAATGTAAACATAATTTGTTTAAAATTTTCTTTGGGAAAAATGATATCTTGATATATACCTCCAGTAGATCTGCATTTGCCTTCCACTGGACAATTTTCTTCAGATCTACAATTACAAGAGGGTTCAATACCAGGCTTAAATTTTGTACATCCAAATAATAACATCTTTGGATGTACAGAATTTACTTACTAATGTTCCTGTCCCGATAATGATTGACATCATTATCCATGATGTATATAATCATACTTCTCTCCCACCCATCAATATTAAACCCACTCTTTAAAATGACTATTATTAGCATGCAAGATTTAAGTACCTTTTCATTTTCCCTAGGTAATATTTATACTCAAATATGGTATTGTGATGGGATTTCTTTCATACCCCATTTTTCTAATTATTATATGGCACATTTAGAAAATAAAATACTTAATGACACTATGTAAAATACATAGATGACATTTTTGTTTTAGTTAAAAATATTGATCAAATTACACAACTTAAAAACATTTTTAAGTCACTTTATCCTTGAGATTGATTTACATTAGAACTTAATAATAAAATTTCATTCCCTGATTGATTCCAGCACACATAGATTTACTACTTCTCTATATAGGAAACCAACTAGCATAAACTCATATCTTCTTAATTCAATACTCAAAATCATAATAGGTAGAAATGTTAAACTCATTACTACTACTAATAATAATAATAAACTCACATATAATATAAATAAGTTTTAAACAACTGACTTCATAGTCTCTAATAGCCCTACAACCACACAACTAAATCCTCTACAAAACCCAATGTGTATCAATTTACATGCCCACTCAGAGATTGTATCTCCGATACTAATAATAAATTCACTACAGATATTGGTTTTATTACAACCACTCTCTTGTAGACTTACCTGTCAACTTTCTGATCTTACTTCTATTAAACATTTCTTATTCTTAAAAAACATAGCCACGTACATAAATTAGTCAAATATTAGTTGATAACACAATACTCACACATACATACAGTAAAAGAACCTTCAGATATTGGATATTAAAACAATGCATCCCACACTCAACAAAATTAAATTTCATAGTAGTCACAACACATTTCATTGCTTCTAGATATATGGTTCTGTTAATATTTTGGTCTCTCATATGGTATTATGTCATAGAATTGCACCATCAATTTACGATTTGTGTCTGCTATTCCATAATCATTGTTGTTGCATAGCAGTCTTCTATGTCAACAGAACTGAATATCATTTTTGATGGTGAATATCTTTGTTTAAATGTCTGTATAACCAATCTGAAGATGGCTCATGTGAACTGAAAGCTTAGATCAAGGGCCACCTTAATTAGCAGAATGTTTGTGGTGTTATGTGTCATGTAGAGTAGTGTGTCGGTGTTATGTACCGAACATGGTAAGTATGTTGTTAGCATCTTCGTAGTTGATATTATTGAGTGTTGGACTTTTCCTTTTATCATAAAGCCTCCATTATTTTTAGTTTATTTTTGAATATGGATAATGCTATGATATTTGTGTTGTCAACATGTATGTTGGTAGTTCTCCATGTGTGTTTAAATGAGATTGAATTGATCTCTATAGATAGAGAGTGGTAGTGTGATTCTTAACCATCACACCTTGTTTGTTTTTATTAATGAAACCTGTATAAAAGAGAGATTGCTGCTCAAATATGTGCGCGTATGTGTAGATATATTTATGAATGTGTGTGTGTGTGTATATATATATATATATATATATACACACACACACAAACATATATAGTAATGTGAATTAATAAATATACATATGAGTGTGCACATGTGTATAGTATTATTCAGGTGTTAATAAAACAGTGCTCAATATATATATATATATATATAAATAGATATGAAAGTGTAAAGCTGAATACTATTAGGCATGTTAAAAACAAAGCAACCGGTCTCACTCCTGCTCTTCAGGCCTCTTTGGGAGATTAACTTAGATTAAAATAAATCATGGAATGAATGAAGGGAAAGGAAAACAGAGGGAAAAAAATTATACTGTGAAAGAGAAAGAAGTACTAGAAGCTAATGATAGCAAATCCCAGCAAACATTCACGCTGTTTACAGAAAGGAGCATTTACTGGATCTGATATACAAAGACTCTAGGACTCTTAAATGAAATATAGAGTGTGCCCGGGACACAACCATAAACCAGTCAACACTAAACTCAGTACCACCCTTTCTACTATTTAAGGTGCTTACATGTATAGGAACCATAGGTATTTTGGTATTAGAAGTCAAGGTATGATTCTTGATCTTACTTGGAATGTGCTGTTTAATCTTCATATTCAGGCACTGCAATCACAATTATATTGATAAATCAGAGAATTTACTTGATAAAGGGGGAGAATGTTCTTGCGACTAGAATAGAAAATAAGCTGAGCATGTAATACAACTGGGACCTCAGCCAAGAAATAACAAGCACGAACACTAGATGAAATCTGTTTAGTTAAGCTTTTACTGTCGGCTGCAATCCAGGAAAGTTATAATCAGTTTGACTTTTGTGAACTCATCAATCTTATGGATTATGGAATGAACAGTATTGAGAGATACCCCACACAACATAAGGTCTCTGCAACAAAATTAATTTCATTATCCAGAAGAGCTTTCGATCAGTTCATTAATGCCCTATAAATTAGGGTTTTAATAAGTTTTATCTTACACTTCCTTGTACAAAAGATATCCCAGTGTATATATAACCCTGAAAAATGTAGGTTTCCTATATACTGAGGTGAGAAAGGTTGTTAGTGTCTGATGTACCAGGACATAAAAGCATGAGGCCGAGGTTCTAGTTGTGTTTTACACCTGGCCTATTTTCTGTTCTAGTCGCAAGGATGTTCTCCCTCTTCATCAAGTAAACCCTGTGATTTATCAATTTAATTGTGGTTTCGGTGCCAACTACAAAGGGAAGAATATACAGTATTCTGGATATGAACCTCTCCGAAATACCTATGGTTCCTCAATATGTAAACACTTTTTAAATTGTAGAAAGTGTGCTGCTGAGTTTAGTGTTGACTGGTTCATGGTAGAGTTCCAGTTACACTCTATATTTAATTGAAGAGTGTTAGAGACTTTATATATCAGATCCCGCAAGCACTTCTCTTTGTAAACAGCATGATTGTTTGCTGGGATTTGCTATCATTAGACTGTAGTACTTCTTGCTCATTATAATTATTTTTTTCCTTTCTCTTCTCTTTTCTTCCCTTCATTCATTCTGTAATTTATTTTAATGTAAGTTAGGATGAGCAAAACTAGTTGCTTTGTTTTTAGCATGCCTAGTAGTAGACAGCTTTACACTTTAATATCTATTATCAAGTTCTGTACCTTCAAAAATATCTTTAAATATTAATAATTATTCATAATGTCCTACGTGGATGGCACGAATTTCGTGCATTATGCAATCATCAGGTGGATCATTCCGTGTCAAATCAACAAGGCTTTGATCATGTTCGACAAGGATTTTTTTCAAATTTGCTACACTTATAGATCTCCATGAAAGGAATTGAATGGCACCTGTTACACATCTCAAAGTCAAGGGCTTCCTGAGATATGACGTCTGACCTTTTTACAAAAATGATGAAAAATGTGATTAGTGATCAACTTTAAAAAATGATATCTCAGTTGTTAATGGACCTACAAAATTCATTCATATATCATTCTAAAGTACTTGGATAGATTTACAATTTTATCTGGGGATTTTTTGTTTTAGAGGTCAAATAAAAAAGTTGACCTTTGACCTAACTTATCTCAAAAAACGGTATTTTAATTTTTTTCAAATTTTGACAAAAGATTTGTCGATCTTATGACAGTATATATTCCAAATTTCATGATGGCATTCTACTAGAACTGCTGCTACAAGCATTTTATAGAGCTGGGAAAATTCAAAATGGCAGAATGTAGTATCTGCTACTTCATATAAAAACATTTTGATATTTCACAATATGGTCAAGTTGTATATCTTTGTAAAGCTACTTTAATGCTGATTAATATTCACATAAGGACCATGGTCAGGAAATCAATAAAAAATTTTTTTTCAGTTGATGAACCTGAATTTTCTTCATTTTTTTATCTAATGCAAGACAGATTTTGTTAAGGAAAAAGTGATGTAATAAAGAAAGAATTTTGAAAAGTGTTAAGGTTTCATTAAATTATAGCATAAAAAAAATGTGACCTCTATAGTGGATGTGCGTTGTGGTGCATTGGATATCGGCTTGGAACGAGAAATTGGGGAGCCAAGTTAGAATTCCAGCTGAATTCATTGCTTTCACTTACGTGCAAATAACCTCAAGAAAGGTATTAATCCGTCTATTCCTTCCAGTTATGGGTTAAATAACAGGACAGATTGGGTTCTATAGCCTTGGTTGGCAACCAGTCTACCGCAGAAAGCAATGGCAACCTACTGCGGGATAATCTTCTGCCCAGTCAGTCATGTATCCTTCGAGACATGATCGCCCAAGCGTGTTTCACGTATGGCACTTAACTGACTGACCTCTATAGTGAATAAATTTTGGTTGATGTTTGATATTCTAAATCAACAAAAAAATGCAATTTCTGTTATTTACGGGTAGTTTTTTATGAAAAACTTTAAAAATGAATTTTCTAAAAAACTTCTTGACATGAGTGTTATGCAAGTTCTGTTTGTGACATCAAAATAATTTTTTTCTGTAGATCAAACTGTTTTAGGATTCCTTTCATGCTTTTTCTTATACAACACAGATTTTGATATGGAATAAGTGATGGAACAAAAGAAGAATTTAAAAAGTGTGTCGAGATTTAATTCGGTTATAGTATGAAAATAATAGATGACATGATGTTTATGACAAACAGTTTCTTTGATTTTTGACATACACTATATCCACAAGAAATCATGTATATATATATATATATATATGTATGGATATGTATATATATATATGTATGGATATGTATATATATATATGTATGGATATGTATATATATATATATATATGGATATGTATATATATATATGTATGGATATGTATATATATATATGTATGGATATGTATATATATATGTATGGATATGTATATATATATATGTATGGATATGTATATATATGTATGGATATGTATATATATGTATGGATATGTATATATATGTATGGATATGTATATATATGTATGGATATGTATATATATGTATGGATATGTATATATATGTATGGATATGTATATATATATATGTATGGATATGTATATATATGTATGGATATGTATATATATATATATATGTATGGATATGTATATATATATATGTATGGATATGCATATATATATATATGTATGGATATGTATATATATATATGTATGGATATGTATATATGTATGGATATGTATATATGTATATGAATGTGTGTATATATATATATATATATGTATATGAATGTGTGTATATATATATATGAATGTGTGTATATATATATATATATATATGTGAATGCGTGTGTATATATATATATATGTATATATGAATGCGTGTGTATATATATATATAATGTATATATGAATGTGTGTATATATATATATATGAATGCGTGTGTATATATATATATATATGAATGCGTGTGTATATATATATATATATGAATGCGTGTGTATATATATGAATGCGTGTATATGTATATATGTATATGAATGAGTA